>JABRWK010000003.1:1250287-1428467 GCA_013372445.1 Hypothenemus hampei | reverse complement strand
ACTACCGGTCAATCGTGGAATTTGAGGTTATAATAAGAAAGTTGTTTACTTACTGTGAGGACATCAAAGCAGATCACAGATGATAAATATCCTCAGGTTCTCCATGGATTTTTCACTGAATTAACTCATAAATAAATTAAAAATTGCTTACAAATGGGCAAAAAGAGAAAATTCATATGATAGGGAATTTTTACGTTTTAGTGTTGGTAGTTCTGTGTTTGTTTATTTCCGCTTTAATTTTGACGTTGATTCTGACCAATCGCGGCCTCGGACAATTCCCAGGAATATTCAAATTTTTGAATTTTGGAGGCATTTTGAGCCAAAACGGCTCTAATTAAAAGACTGAAAAAAATATCGAATGACAGTCAGCCTTGAGTACTATGACGTCCATATAAAAGTTTTCAAATTAGATAACCCATGCAGGCGCAAAAAATAAAACCGATTTCCCATGTTAATTTCCTATATTCAATGTTCGTCTGGACACCCGGTATTATAATTATTATTTCTCTGCTTATTATACAAACATAAACAATGCAGTAAATAAAATATGTAATTAAATTTTAAAATTCCCGCGAAATACAATACCAAAAAGATGGCTGAAGGTCACGAAAATTGACCACACAAAGACCAAAGGTTCCGCCGAGAGTGTTGCTTCTGTATGTTATTATTCCGTGGTCCCACGGAAATTAATACTATGTCCTAACCGCTTTGAATTTCAGAATCCGAATTTTGGGGCTCCAACTGTTACGTATTTGAATTTGAGAGAAAATCGTTCACAACCCCTGAAATATGCCTCCGAAATTGCATGACTTCAAATCTTCTCAATAACTTATTTATTTCAAATGAAATGTTTCAATTTTCTCGACTGCATCGTGTTCACAATTCAAAAATCTACAACTTTTGTTCATGACCCTATAGTTAAATCCAGTCGTTTCTAAGTTTCCGAAAATTACCTATTTTAGGTCCTAAATGTTTCAATATAACAGAATTCCTTAGTGCCCTTTCCTTCCACACATTTTTGTTTCAACACTTTTCAGTCTTCTTACGAGGTGACGGGAAGCTTCGCTGCATTTAAAAAAAATTCCCTAATAACTTTTTTCCACCTGGTTATTTTTTTTTGACTGGTCAACCGTTATTTTCATTATTTGGCCCTAAACTATTGTTTTTGGCCGGAAATCCTCGTTTAGAATTTTCCGCTAATCTCACTAATTCTTCGATGAGATTTTTCCACGTTGTGATTTTCCGGGTCTTACTGAAATCTTCTGATATAACAACATTGTCTTCTTCTTTTTAATTAAAGCGGCCCCCTCACAGCGGGCGTTTATGCAACAATTCAGATAGTTTTGGGAACAAGAAAAATCCCTAATTTTAAATTGGTTGGTAGTAATCATGATTTAAGAATTGTCACTTAAATGTCAAAATATCAACCAAAACAATGAATCATTTAATTTTAATTTGTTTATAGTGTTTGTGTGAGTGATTTTAGTGTTAAGTACCCAAAAATGCTCGAATATTAAAGAAAACATCTACCAAAGATGACCACTACTAATTCTGACAGTATTAATTTTTTATGGAATTACAATGAACCCATTGAAATCAAAACATCTCTCCATGGTTCCATTACAAAGCTGGCTAACATCAATAACCATCTTTTCGTTTTAACTTCAAGCAAATCATTATACGAAGGTCGTATTCAGACAATCGAAAATGGGAAATTTATAGAATTCACTCCCATAAATTTAACCTTTGAACCTTCGGACATTACAAGCCACAATAAACTGCTGTATATACTCACTTCAGAGGGTGTGGTTCAGTGTTACAACGAACAGCTCGATATACTAGATACAATTACGCTAATTGAAGACCATAAATGTTCAATAGGCCATGAATCAGGTCCGCATCAACAAAAAATCAAACGTTTCTCAATAAATCAATTTGGCAGTTTATACGTATCTGATAGTGGGCACCTTTGGGCGTCCGGGAATCAAGCTCAACTTGGAATAACCGACTCAAAACCCAAAAAAGTAGAATTTTTTTCCGGAAGGTACATTTATGACTTGGCAATAGGACACCATTTTGCCATAGTCCTTATCAGCAAACAATATGAACAGGAACCTAGTGATAGTGAAAATGTGATTTGTCAAGTATGCTCAACTTGTGATCATAAAAGTCCGATTAGTGAGACGGTTGTTGACCTGGAGAATTGCTCAAATGGAAAATTAAATATCACTGATGTTGCCAAAGAATTCCTCACAAAACAAATATCCAGAATGTCTTCAGTGGGAGAAGAATATCTTCTTGAATGTTCAGAGAATGTAAGCAACGTGGCTACGTTCGTTTATGAGGGTGTAAAAATGGTGGGAGACTCCATTACACGTCATGCCATCAGCACTAGTGCCTCGGGACACGCTACTGATATGAAAGAAGAATTATCAATTAGTCAGAGCACCTCAGAAAGGGATTTACAAGATCTGGAGTTGCAGGAAAATGTCGTAGCAATTCAGGAAATTGGAAAGCAACTGTTAAATCGTGAAGTTTGGATGTGGGGTAATGTACCTCCTAACAATAATCTTCCAATAATCATTTCCAGTCTCACGAATTTGGGAATCCATCGACTTTCTTTGGAACTCGGTCATGTTTGTGCTCTCACCTTAGACGGCAGAGTATTCCTTTGGGGTAGTAATCTGGAACATGAAATTTCACGGGAGAATAAGTCAGAACAACTTGTGCCGAAGCCGTTTACTTGTAATCTGGACGAGAGAGTTGTGGATGCTATTGCTGGAAGCAACTTTACCATGATATTAACTAACAAATGCAATATGACGTATTTTGGAAAGAATTCCCCGGTTTTCCAGACGATTTTCAATAAATTTGAATTCAATGCCGATCCAGATAAGGTAGCAAGGAATTTTTCGGTTAGTCAGGAGTATTGTGCGCTGAGTCCAAATCCGAAATGTGAAGACTGCTTTATCATTAAGGAGCAATCATACTTAGAAGAAATGCTTTATGTAGTCCACAATCCAATTAAAATTTTAATCAAAAATAGTAGTGATCTGAAAAATGCCAGTCTTTATGAAGCGCTGTGCAAAAACTATAAGGAAATGTTGCACTTTCTAGCTGCAAACGTAGAATCTCTAGTGAAGTTTCGTCATGGAAAGATCCTATTAGAACATATTGTAGTTCTAAGGAATTTTAAAGAATTTATAGTGATTTTTAAGAACTACACGGATACTATTGCCAATGTTACCAGCATCAATGGCTTTTCGCATTTGATAAAATCGAATTTAACACAAAATAACGAAAAAAGTGAAACCATGGCTACGTGGTTTCACTCGCCATTGAAACGTTTAAATACTTATACGGATTTTTTCCGTAAATTTAATATAGACAACCATACAAAATGGCTGGAATTTCTCGATTATGTAGACGTAAGTCTCAAAGAAGCGATTAAAACAAGAGATTTTTGGGAGGCAAATGTCAAACTCATGGACAACTTGATGAAACCTCACAGACGTTTGATTTGCGACAGTTTGAAAGACACATTAACTTTGCAAAATACGGGTAGATTTTCGTTTTCCAATCGTTTCCTGTTATTTAACGATGTTTTTGTACATTTGAATGGGTCCGCTTGCGTAAAATATCCGTTAAAACTTCTCTGGGTGGAAATGTCCGACGAACAATTAAACCTCAAGTTCCCTGAAGACCTTTTAGTATTGGCAGCCCCGGATGGAGTGACGAAAAACAATTGGTATCATTGTTTGCAGTTAAGCATCAAAATGGCTTTGAACAAGGACCATCTCAATCAGCCACCTTTGACTAGAAGCGGTGCTTACACGTTTTTAAAAGGTGGATCATTGAAAGGTGCCTGCTACGATGGGAGGTGGTTCAATGGAAAAATGCACGGCTCTGGAAAATTGTCATGGCCGGACGGTCGAAACTATACGGGAGAATTTTTGAATAATGCCTTAAGTGGCTTTGGGTTAATTAACATTCCTAATGTTGGTAAGAATGTTTGGTTGTGAGTGACGTAAAATAGTTAATTATTTTATTTCTAGGCAGCTACAAAGGCGAATGGCGGGACAATAAACAAAATGGCTATGGAATTTTTACAGACACTAACAATGACGTTTACAAAGGTTATTTTAAAGATGGCGTGCCACACGGACATGGCCTCCTACGCAAGGGCACTTTCATGGCTAACTCCGCCTCCCTGTACATAGGAGAGTGGATTGGTGGAAAAAAATCAGGTTACGGTGTCATGGACGAAATATCCACTGGGGAAAAGTACTTGGGCCACTGGTCAGAGTGTAAGAAGAATGGGTGTGGCCTTATTGTGACGTCAGAGGGCACTTATTACGAAGGAAATTTCTCTAATGATACATTAACTGTAAGTAGGCGAAATAGACATGTTATTAAAGCTCGTGACTTCATTGTCTCGATCAAGGGCCAGGGTATAATGGTTTTGGATGACGGGACACATTACGAGGGCGAGTTTAAAAGTACTGGTGTGATTGGTGGAAAGGGTACGATAACTCTGACGTCAGGACACGTGATCGAGGGCAATATGTCCGGAAACATAGACGACGAAGGAGGTGGGGTGAAAATCAATGGCGGCGTGTTGAGGAAAAAGAAGCAAAATGAAATAATATTTGGACGATTGTGCGCAGCTCCGCCCAAAAAGTGGCGCGCCCTTTTTACACATTGCAATGACATTTTAGGACTGTGTGATTTAGGAATGGAGGGGGACACCGGTAAGATTTGGCAAAATGTGGCCGTATATTTGAGCAAACGAAATAAGGATTCGGATAAGAGCACCTTTCAGCACTCGTTGCAAAACCTTGACGTCATACCACCTTTTAGCAAAGAAACAATTACTGCAGAGAATTATAAGGAAATTAAAAATTACCTAAATAGGGTATAACAATTTTTAGTCGATTTGAGTAGCATTTAATTGAAACTTGATTGTAGGCCTTTGAGAGTGATTTTCATCCGTTAGGGTCTTTGTTGAATGACCTCTGCGAGGCCTACATAGCCTCTTATAGTGGCAAAGTGCACGCAATTCTGGTCAATCATGCCATATTGGAAATAAATGACATATGTCAAAGGGTTTATGACGTTATTGTGCATCTGTTTCCGGCATTACCGTCACGGGACCATGACAATAGTAATAACATAATTGTTGTGGAAACTGATGATGAACAGTTCGTTTCTTGCAACCATAACGTCATTTATACAAAACTTTCTTTTTCAGTGGTTGCGAAACTGTCAATTATCAAGCACTACTATATCCCATCGTGTTACCCAAGGTTTACAATTGTTTGTGCACTTTGCTGAGTTTGAAAAATGAAGCGCAAGAGAGACAGTACAAGAAGGTTTTGATTGAATGGAACAAATTGGCAGACCGGAGTTTAATGACAGTTTTGTCCGTTGAACGGTAAGCAATTGTATACAGTAGTTATCTCCAACTTGGTTCACTATGGTATTTTAGGAAATTTTTCAACTTGGACCGATGTCTGAACATTTCGGAAAACAGTGGTTCCTTTGTCAAAGCTATAGAAGCGCTCCAACAACTAATCACGGTGTTTTTACCAAAAGAAAAACTGAAAGTGATCCGGACTACAGTGGAAAAAATGACACCAGTGGCAAAGGAATTATTGGGTGACGATTACGTTTGGAATATGGACGATTTGTTCCCATTATTTTTATATGTAGTCGTACGAGCTAGAATTCCACATTTAGGGGCTGAATTGGAATTCATGGAGAACTTCATGGATAGGAATTTAGAGAATGGAGAGTTGGGTATTATGTTTACTACACTAAAGGTGACATCACTTTATTGTTGTGTAATGTAATGAATACGTGGTTATTGATTTTAGGCATGTTACCAGCAAATACTCCAACAAGACAATGCGTTGTCGCCTTGTTAAAGACCATTGTGATAGAGGAGAGATGCTTTATCATTGTTGAAAATGTTTTTAGAGTTTATTTCTGTTTTTCTTTTATCTGTTATGTACCTGAACAGCGTATTGTAATTTTTGAAGTGATCAATATACAAACTACATCTGAAATAGAAAATCGACTCTTTCTCAAATAAAACATTGAAAAGTGGCCAAATGTTAAAGGTTCCAAATGAGTCTTTAACATTTTATTAGAATGAACCTGAAAAATGACGAAGAGACGTTACGCATGGAATTGGACGTAATAAACGATTGATTTGATGACACTAATAAAGACTTTTCACTTGTTTTTCTTTTTATTTACAAAACAAATGCCGTGCGTACCATCAAACAACCAATAGCGAGGTGTCAATAAACAAAAATATGTCACTTTCATATACAAACGATGCAATTTATTTACAAATCAAGGCATTTTGTCCCATATTCACAAGAGAAAAAAAAGGAAAAACACGACTGCCATGGTGCGCAGTTAATAATCTTTTGTTTTTTTTTTAATACAAATTTAAAATCAACATAATAAACAATCGTATTCTACAACAAAGAAAAAAACATATTTATAAAAAAAATATATTGTTAATATTAAAAAAATATGATTTATATTTATTGNCAAATTAAAACTAAAAAAAAAAAAAATTGCAAAAGGCGAATGCTAGGTGCATTCAATTACGTTGTATTATAATTATATTATTAATATACCAATTACAATAATTTTGACGAGTTTTTCCATTTTCTTTTTGAAAGAAATACAATGTGAAAACAGTGTTGTTGCATTGAGATAATCTAATTTTCACTGATTCCATCATAGTATTGATATGTCAAATTTGACAATTATAATGTCAAGTTGACAGCCAAATTTCAAACAATAATATGTCAAATGGATTAACAAAAATGATAATCTATTTTTTTTTCTTTCCTTTTGGGGCCAATTCGAGACCCCTAATGTACTTTTTCGATATGCCATATTTTTCTACCAAAAGATTATGGACGAAAATGACTTGGTTGCCTTGCACAAGTAACTGTTCGTACTTTTTCCCTGGTCCAGCTGGTAAAATACTAGTACTCGCAGCGACTCCATGTTGACACTCCTTTGCAAACTCTTTGACATTCACTCCGAAAGCTTCCAAATTATCGATAAGGGTCACCTTTTTGTTGCCACTTCTCACTGACACTGTCATTGTGATTGGAGTGATTTTGCCTTTATTCACCGTTGAGTTGACACAGAAACAGGCTTTCATGGATTGGAGGACTTTTTCAAACAGTTCTTCCCATGCTAGGGGATTTTCTGTTTTACATACAGTTTTTAATGCAGGAGTGTTTGGTCGGATCAGTTTTGAATTGTCTTCCAATTGGCAGTTGTTCTGTTTTACGTATTCGGTTACAAGTTTTCTTATATTAGGACCATCAAGGATATCTCCTTTTCGATAATTGGCTTCTTGAAACAACGGGGCCACATTTGCGGTTATTACATAGGATTCAGTTACCTTTGTGGAAGGAGTATTGAGTGGTTCGTCAATGGTCTTTGGTCTGTCTTCAGGTTTCAGATAAAATTCATTAAATTTTGGATGTGTTCTGTTAATATCTGTAATTGCTTCAACACCTTTTTTGATCTCTTTTATCGTAATCAGTTCTTGTTGAGCCATTTCATCTAAAAAAGGTTTCAATTTCTTAAAAGAAGTCTTTTTCAAGTCCAGTTCAGGACTTATGGGTAACATTTGAACTCTAAAAAAATTCGAAATTAACACTGGCAAAATTAACGATTTCGAATATTTGATTGAAGCTAAAAAAGTATGCATTAGAAGCTCGTCCATGTCAAGTTCTTCATCTTCAGATACATTGTCATTTTCCTGTTGAGCAGCACTTTCCTCCTGCTTAGTTTCTGATTCTCCTAAAGCAGGAAACTCTTCTTCATACACATCCGATTTAATCAACCATTCTGGTGGGCCTAAGTTAGGTGCAGTCCAACTACCACCATCCAAAGTGCACAAATAATCCCCATAATAGTGATGTATGACAACACATTTGCCCCTTCCATTACTTCTTTCCATATCAAAGGAACTCTGATGAGCCACTCCCACAGCAACAGCAGCCTTATTATCAGATGTATTCACGTAAACAGGGTCTCCTTCTTGAATTCCGTTTCCGTATTTATTTAATGGGGCAGGTGGTGTAACCACTCCGGGAAGCATCAGGTCAGCACCAGAACTGATAAAATTCATTACCTGAGGATGAACAGTGAACGACTGAAGTAATTCAGGAAACTTCCAGAGAAGGAACACAGTCGGATATATGGAGTCTTTAATCGTGAATAAAATTGGTTGTTTTTGAAGCAAATAAACTTGAATAACTTCATTGGTGTGTGTGACCACTTTCACCACGTTCAAAGTGTCCTTTTTGTTGTTCAAATAGTTGTTTATGTCATTTTTGGGAACATTAGGAAAACTTTTCTCGAACAGGTCCTTTATTGATTTGCGTTCGGACCCTTTCACCTGATTATTGCTTTTTATTCTTACGGGCTTTTTAAACATTTTAGATCACACTCAAGCAACCTAACCACAATTTCTAAAATATCAAACAAAACAGTGATGCCGGTTCGATTTTAAATTGACAATGAACTTTTATTCTAATAATTATATTCTAATAGTTTGAGAATAATTATTAGAATAGAGCTTTCTCACAGTGAAATGTTTAATTCAATTTTAATTCGGATAGTAATAGATGGTAGTAAAATTCAGTCGAATGGCAACGTTGCGTAATGTCATCTGACTGAAAGGAAAAACCAGCTGTCATCAATCTAAACATAACCTTGATTTAACCAAAAGAGGTATATTGGGAACAAGGTTGTTAATTAACCAAATTTCTTCAATAATCACCGTACAGTGTTTATGGGAGGTGTTCGAATGAAGCTGTACCAGTGACGTTTATACAGACACATAAATTTTACGTTTTCTACAAGTTTTTTTGCATCTTCAAAAGTAAAATGTTTTCTTCAATTTCTGGAGCTGCAGTTGAGTCAGAAGGTTGTCCCATTCCAGTAGGGGATTCCGTGTGTGGCGAAACTAATTCCTTAGAAATCATGAAGGAATTCAATCAACTTTACGAGGAACGAATGAAAGATGTTGACATGGCTGGAGGTGACTGTTTAAAGGTATGTTTATCTTACACTTGTTAGACAAAATAAAAATTTATCAACTAAATGTGGAATAAATCAGGAAAAAATCAAACTGCAAGAAGAATGGATTCGGAATTTAATCCAACAAAACGAGATGTTGGTCAAGGCTGTGCAAGAACTTGAATATGAGGCCACTGAACGTGTACATCAACTTGAGCAGAAACTTCAAAAAAGCGCCCAGTGCCTTTGTGAGGTCAGTATTATTTATCAGTTTTGTTCCATTAGTTTGCTTTGAGATCACATAAAAAATCCTTAATGTGACAAATTTATGTTCCATGTTGTGTTTTTGTGTCACAAAATTGTATTTAAATCAGTGAAATTTACGAAAAGCAATAGTAAGTATGGTATGTTAGTCATATCACGTTGATAACCACGGTTTTTTAATTTGAAGGTCACAAAAAAATATCGGCAACACGATTTCGCGGCCGATTTACTTGCGCCACACTTACAAAAACTGTCCAAATATGAAGATGATATAAGAAATATACTAGAATTCATCAGAAGAATTCGAGAAAAACAGGAATGGAATCTGGATGGCTTGTTTTTTTATAACGTTTCTACAATGGACCTTTTGGGCACTGCGAACAGGTTACCGGTTTGAACTTTTTGTAATAATTTAATGAATGATGTTTTTCAGTTTGCCTGAAAACGACAATGCGGAGGTGCGTAGAACGGCTCATTACATTTTTAACCAAAGATTTAGCAAGAATTGTCCTCCAATTAGTCCCAAACCAATTTTGAAATCCAGAAGTCGGTCTTGCTTGGCATCCAATAAAAAAACGCTGACTTTCAGCTTGTAGTTCCATAAATTGACAATAAATCAATTCAGTTTTTCGCATTCTCAGTTACAACAGCTGTTTTCAAATATTTTCTGGATATAATTTTAAACGAATTTTAATTTTTCCAGGGCGAGAAGATTCTCAACAGAAAGGACGAGTTAGTATAAACGTCATATCAATGATTTGTTTTAATTTAAAGCAAAAACTCTTTAGGACCATACAGGATTTAACACAAAAGCTGAATTATTACAACAGTTTTGGAGATGTGGCAACCATGGCGCAGGAGTTGCAGCTACGAAAAGTGGAATGTGACAGCCTCAAACAGGTAAAAATCATTATCATTTTCAAAAATTGCTCATTTTTGTGTAACCTTTTTTAAATTCGGTGTGGTGTGTGCTAGTGCTTCCTTAATTAACTCCATGTGGAAAGGTAACGGGAATAGTTCTGGAAAAATGACGTTTAATCTCAAATTTTCCAATTTTTAGGATATGATTGACATGCGTGAAGCCCTAACGGAAGAGGTCGCCGCCAAACATGATGAGATTATGGCACTGCGACGAGAGGTGCAGGCACTCGAGGAACGTTGTGTGCAAGCGGATAAGCAAACCGCCTTCAAAGAGGATATAATCAAGGAGCTACGTAAGGAAATTAAGCAATTGAAGGTAAGATGTTGACGTCACAAAACGCTGTGGTTTGTCTATTTGTCAATGTCAATAATAGACCCCGCCCCCTGAAAATGACGCAGAAAAACCTTATATAATTGTCAATCACAGTTCGAAAAAACAGCCAGGGAAGAATACGATTTTTTACATAAAAAAAGATGGTACTGTGCGCAAAGAGGAAAGCGTTGAAAGTGGTAGAAGTTTATGTCACGTAGATGAATGTGTCAAGTGTCAAAAAAAACTAACAACCGGAAATCAAGTGAAGCAAATTTACGGTGCCAAAAGTGAAACGGAATTGATAAACGTAAAGAGGGCACTTCGGCCCGTTAAAGAACGTTCGAGACTAACTAATCGTTACAAAACGTTCGTAGATTGCCCCGAAACGCATACACAATTATTAAGGGATGATATTAATTATAAAATACCGGTTAAGATGCATGTAAATTATTTAGAACGCATACATCATTGATTTAAAAGGTACCATCCGCCAAAAGTAGGACAAAGGTTCACTTGAAACATCAGTGCTCTGTCTAGAGTCAAGTAGTATTTTTTAATTTAATGGTTTTGTGCGTATTTATTCTAAGTTGTTTCTAACAAAAAATTACAAATTTCAACAATAAAATTGCGTATTTTTGTCATCTGTCGAACTGTCAGAAATATAACGACTCCTATTTTAAATAGTAGTCGTCATTTTAGGTTCGCGAGAAACATTTGAATCTAGTCGCTGAGCAGTTGCAACGACATTTTAACAATTATGAAACGATGACGTTCAATTGTGAGGAAGAAAGGATAGCAAAAGACGACCTACTCGAAGAACAACTTGCTTTGATAAAAATCCTCGTTAAAAAATTATTCTCTATCGATGTGGGACTGAAATACGTGGAAGATAGGGCGTCGTCACTCGTAAATAAACACCCACTCGCGCAAAAGTTTGCCTTCTCTGAAACCATCGTTGTTTCTAGACGAAGCTCGGACGCAGTAGACATGCCCTCGAACGTTTTCAAGATTCCTTGAATCGTACAAGATACACGCTCGAACAGTGTTTAAATTAATGTTATTTTTTATGTATATATTCAGACGAATTGCAGCGCCACCTGCCAGCTTGAATCATTACAAAATAAGGTACTATTAAGGTGTGATGTCGAAGTTGGTTCTTCTGATTTTCAAGATGGGGCGGGGACTGATTTCAGATTCAAAAATTAGAAAGTGAAAATACAACAATGCGAAACACTTTGCGTATAGAAAAACGCATATTGAGCAATTGGATGAGCAATTTACCGAATTTGTAAGATTTTGACAAGTGACTGGTCACTGTTTATAACAATGACGTAGTTAGGGGAACGAGATCACTTGAAACGAACCAATAAGATGTTGGAACGTCAAGCAAAGGGAGTGTTAAAAGAAAAGGACGCCCTGACTTGCCGGTGTAAAGTGTTAATAGGAGAAGTTGAACAACTGAAAGTCGAAAATAGCGATTTACAAAGGAAAGTTGGAGAATTGAAAAATCAATTGGTCTCTGTTGCCGCCGAATCGGTATACAACTAAACTTTGATGACAATGTTGCCAGCCTAATCTGAGTTAATTTCTTTTATTTTCGCTATTAAAAACAATTGTTGGCAACATTGTTTTCAAGTTTACTTTAGGACAGGTTCATGACCCATATGTTAGGCAGAGCGTCAAGAGAAAATTCAAGAATTACTGGCCGAAAATCGGAAAATTCTCGAGCAAATTGTGTCTTTGAATGAGGAAAATCGAAGTTTATCGGAAAATATTAACGTTTTAAGACATAGAAGTGAATATACTATTAACGTAAGTGGATTTCATCGAAAACTTTACACTAAAATGTGTTATTTTCCATTTTAGTTCACTCAAGAAGAGGTATCCAAGTTAAACTCTACCATTGATCAATTGAGGCATACTTTAGAGAAGACTCGTTCGGCACAAGACGAAGAGGAAAAAGTACTACTGAACAATTTGTGTTGTTTTTTTTCCTTAATTAGTACCGCCTTTTTCAGGCCCATGAAAGAGAGTTGGCTCTGTTGAATGAAACAATCAACAGTCTAGAGGAAAAAGTTCTATTTTTGGAGGAAAAACAACAAAAGAAGGAACCAAAGGTAACTGCGATCTTAATTAAGCCGTCTGTTGATGTTTTGTTTGTGCGTTCAGGCTTGTCGAATATGTAAAGTAAAGTCGAAAGTTGGATTTCTGGAACACTCCGAGGTAATCTTTCACTCATGTGGCGTTTCTAAAAATATCGCGGCCACTATTTTTAGAAACTCATTTAAGACATCGCAGATGCAGTGTAATAGTTCAATTTTTGTTTGTTTTTAGACCCAAGCGAACTTGACTTTAGCTGGAGGAGAGTGTGAAGAATTGCTGAAGGTAAGATTAAATACTGGTTTGAGTTCATCCTATATATTTGCTCCTTATTTTAGGAATTGAACGAAACAAAAAGGACCATGGAATCGGAACTGGAAAAACGTAACGAGGAAATTCATACGTTAAAAAAAACAATTCAAGAACTGGAGCTAGCATTGAGCTCTTGCCAGGAACGGGGTACAAATCTTAATGAAGCGGTGAGCTCATTAATATGTTCACATTAATTTTTTTTGGACTATCGATATTTGCATTGTTTTTGTTCCGTCCCTATTGAAATTATAATGTCGAACTGTCACTTTGAATCGCACTGATCAATCTGAAATTTGATTGGTTTGCGCATGTCTGTTATCTTTCGGTATTCAAATACGATGGCAATTGAATGACAGTGAATATCTTTTACTCGTGCACGATTTTCTGTTATTTCGTCGTTTTTCATTTCAAAAAAACCTAGAAATGTCTTTACAATATCGATATCGATTTTAGCTTAAATAGCCATGCTTGGATGCATTTTTGTTGCAAATCGCTTTATTTTTTTTCCAATTCAGGTGGCTTTTTACACGAATTCCTTAAGAGTTCTCGAGGAATCCGAATCCGAAACCCATTTACAGGTAATATTTATATAAAATATCTGAAATTTTTTCATTTTTAAAAATTATATTTGACAGATAGAGCAACAGAAAGTAACAATTGCCAATCTACAAAAAGCGTTGGTTGGTGCGAAAAAGGATGTTGAAGAAATGCGTAAGAAAAACCAGGAAAACGTGAGTTGGACTGCATGGTTAGGTCTTAGTTCCACTACTTCTACCAATAATATCACAAATTGTAATAATAATAACAATAAAAACAATAGCGATGGAAATAAGTCAGTGCATGACGTGTAATGACTGTAGACATATAAAACAAAATGTATGCATATGTTTATATGTTAATGGTAGTGGTTTTCTGTGTTCAGTAACAACAGCTTTTTTAAGTTATTTATTTAAGTAGCTGTAAGTGTAACTAACTGTTTTCGATGCAATGCTATGTGTAATTACTTTAGAACAATACACCTATTTTTCAACTATTGAGTCGTTATTTTGGGCCTTTTTCGAGAATTTTAGGTGGCAGAAAAACGAGAAATGCTCGAACATTTACAACAAATCCAATTGGATAACGAACTCATAAACAAAATGGTATGAAAAAATGAAATATTTGCCAATTTTTCAACCATCCTATCGAATTTTTTTAGGTCGTCATCAGACATCGAGAATTCGAATCACTTCAAGACGTGAATTTCGAATTAGAAATCGAGCACTGTGACAGTCTTCAGGATTTGGACACCTTGGAGGTTCAATTG
The DNA here is from genome assembly GCA_013372445.1 of Hypothenemus hampei. Classification (NCBI taxonomy): domain Eukaryota; kingdom Metazoa; phylum Arthropoda; class Insecta; order Coleoptera; family Curculionidae; genus Hypothenemus; species Hypothenemus hampei. The sequence goes on along the minus strand of JABRWK010000003.1, from coordinate 1,414,185 downwards.
TCAAAGTACAAAGGTCTAAACCAAGCCAATGAGGTAGTACTTATTCATTAGTTGGCGCTTAATGGCTTTGAGCATGTTTTTAAATTCCACATTTTAAAATTAACCAAGATATTTAATTTAGTAACATTTTAGGAACAAATGAAACGTTTATCGAAACAAAAACGTTGCTATGAAGAGGTCATTGCCTATTTCAAACATGAGATGGGCCTTATGGCCGATCAACTCAATAATCTGCAAGAGTTACTTGTAAGTATGCGATTTTAGTGTAGCACAGGTAAGTAATAAAATCGATTTCTAGCTTATATTTAAATTTGAAAGTGACGTTTTTATTTGTTTAGCAATATTTTTCTATTGTTTCAGACGTTGTCCAATGAGAGTGCTCAAGAGGAAACGTCAAAAGTCATGCAAGCTTTTCTGGAGGTCCAATCGCTTAATGACAAATTGTCAAGTCAGCTGTGTGCTTGTGAGCAAACAGCACAGCTCGAAGGTCAAATGAACCAATTGCATGAAACAAAAATCAACGAATTGCAACGTCTACTACAAGAGAAAGATTTAGACTTAACCAAACACGATCAAGCAATTTTAAATATACGAAAAACACTCAATGATTCGTTGAAACAAAACGAACAATTGCAAGAAACAATTGTCGAGCTGAATGATACTGTTGCTAAGTTGCAGAGGTCTGTGAAAGACTACGAACAGGAAACGTGTGCAGCTAAAAACAGTTGCTCCGAGTTCCAGGAGCAAATCGACTCTTATCAAAAAAAATTCGATAAATTGAAGCGAAGTCTCGAAGATAAGACTGCCGAATGTTTAAAACTAGAGATGGCCTATAATAATGAAAAGAGGGCGCTGAAAACGGCCCAGAAACAATTGCAGGAGGCAGAAAAGGCTCGGCAAGACCATCAAAAGGAGCTCATAAATTCCTTGGATGAATTCAAGATTAAATTAGAGTGTAGCGAACAAAATTACGAGAAATTTTTGAAGGAATGCGAAGATTTGCGTGCGCAATTGGCCAGCTTGACCAGGAAGGAGGCGGTTAAAGACTTGGAGATCAAACGTTACAGGAAGATTGTTGGGGACTTGAAAGCCACAGTGAGGACAATGTACTACATTTAGTACAATTGAGTATTTTATTTATTTCCAGATGATGGAACTGAATACTGAATTGAATAAGAATTTGGCTCAGAAAGCTCTAAAGTCCTCGTGCAAAAATGCGAATTGCCGCGCCAACATGGAATCGTCTCCAGATAACGTTTGTCTCTCCTGTCCCTGTGAAGTGGAGTTTTACCAGAATATGGTGGATATTCTCAAACAATCGGTACAAATTGCCATATTATTGCTAGATTAAAAAAATCAAATACAAGTTTGCAGGTTAAAGAATTAAAACGAAAATTAATCGAGTCTCAACAAAAGTGTACCGAACTGGAAAGCGATTTGAAACTCAGGGCCACGCAAGCGGATGAATTGAAAAGTGGCCGTGATAAGGCGATTATCGAATTGCAAAGAGAAGTGGACCATTTAAATCAAGAACTTCAGGTGAAGGATTTACAATTAAGTGACGTAAAAAAGAGCGCTAATGAAATCAACGGGTCGAAGTGTGTACAATTGGCATGTGCACAAGAGGAAATTGCTAGTTTGAAAAGTCAAATTGCCAATTTATTAAACCGGCAATATTTACTGAAAAGAGAGGTGAGATGATCTACAATGATCCTTATTCCCGAAGCGAATTATGAATGAATTCCTTTCAGAATGACGATTTGCATTCGCAAAACTCTCAATTCCATTGCACAGTGAATTGTCTAAATGAGAAAGTAAGGTTACTCAAAGAACAAATCGATCAACATTTAGTCATAATCAAGAGTCTAAACATGGAAAAGGACACTTTAATACGCAAAAATCGAGAACTATTGAACGAATTAAGATCCATTCAAGCCCTGACCGCGTCCATGGACAAGCAACAAAGGTAATTAGAAGTTTCATTAATTAATAAAGTTCATTTTTTAAGTTTAAGCAGGTTTACTAGTGTTGACAAACAACAGCTCGAACTTGATTTTGAGCAGTTGAAATGCACCAAAGACGATCTTTGTTCCGAAAGTCAAAACGTCATTAAAAATGTGCGTGCCTGGGTGCTAGAACAGAAGAAGATCAATTCTTTTGTTATCAAACGGGAAAAAGAACTGATTGAGACTATTAGACGGTTGAGTGGTGGTGGTGGGGTCAAGTATGTTGTTTGAGCATGCGTGTTTTCTTGTTAACTTCTTGAGCCTGTCATGTAATCATGAACCATCTGAACGTTAATACCGTGTAATCTGTGTTTAGAGATAGAATCCCGCCCTGTCATCACATGTGCTCGTCGCCTTGCAGTTTGGGTTCCCAAGGTGCTGGTTCCATGTTGGAAAGTCCTCCGCCTAGTCCGGATTTGAATACTGTCGAATGGTATTCAAGTACATTTCGAGTAAGTTGGTCAGTTTTTTTTTATTTTTATAATGAATATTTTAAAATTTGAAGGCGGATTCGGAAAATGACTCTGAAGACGACTATTGCGTCAATACGTTGGAAAACTTGACAGAACAAATGAGACGTTCGAATAAAATGTGGATGAAAGAGTCCCGGGTATCTCGGGATCAAATTAAAGAGAAAAAAATGATAATTCATTTGTTTATTTTAACAAGAATGGAGACAGGAGAACGAATTGATTGAGTGCGGGTGAGCGCGAGACAGAAAGAAATTGGAAATGCGCACTCTAGTTGTGAGCGCATCTTTCAGTCTCGCCAGACCATATCTCGTTTAATATTTTTAGAGTTGAGTAAGATAGAAAGTTCGTTTTTCTGTTTCCTGGCCTTTTTATATACATATATATTTTATTTTGTGTGCTAGTGTATGTAATACGGTAAGACTGATTTTTTTAAATTAAAACAAACAGTATAAAAATGTCAATTTTTTTCTTATTAAAACACATCTTTTATACATTATAATAACACATCCATATAATACAAATTAAGGGCCCGATTCTGTTCACATCCGTAAGTATTCTATAAGAAATCTGTAAGTTTGTGTCTAATTTGGAATTCTGATGTTCCTGTAATAAACCTTCTCAATCTTACAGATTCGTACATATATTTTATCGTAGTGATCATAATAACGTGTTGATGACATAACACATCTAAGTTATTCATTATGGATACATTTATTATTTAAAAGAAATTTAGATCTTATTATTTTGTGCAAACATAACCATAAATGTGATTTTTAATACTTGTCACTATAGCAACACGAATCTGTAGCTGCGCATCTGACAGAAAACATATTATAATATCAAAATTCATGAATCTGTAAATATGTTATTTATACATTTCTATATATGTAGCGTTACAGGAAAATAACAGAATCGACCCCTAAATCACCATAGCTATTCGTTATTTTGACTTCAACAACATGTATTTTCGTTTATTTAAGCGCCCACACAAGATGCCCACTATGAATATCACTCCAAGAACCATGAGCATGACTAAGAAAAAGTATTGTTTCGAAGGAGATGTCACCACTTGATTATACAACTGTTGCAAATCCTCGGGTGGAGCCATTGGCGATAACTGTACGGCATTTTTGTACATTTCAATGCGACGTTTGAGCATGTTTGTACATTTTTTTGACAGGGCTTTGTGCTCGTCCATCATCCGCTTCAAACAATCAATATCTGGAAAAGTATTAATTAAGCTTTAAAATCCGGCAACTGGCAAAGAGAATAGGATCCTACGTCTGCTATTGCCTTGAGGCACATCCATACAATAGTTCAATAAGTCCAATGCGCATGCTTGTTGCAGCAATGGATCAACTTGGATATCAGCCTGTGATTCCTCAATCATATTGGCGACTTCGATTTTACAGGCCGGTGTTTGGATTTGGTTATTGAGGAGTGCCAATTTCAGGCATTCTTCTTTGTCGTCTGAGTCGTCGGTTTCGCATATTTTTTGCAATTCATATTTACATACAGCCCTGAAAAATAAAGAAATCCTTATTTTCTAAGGAAGAAGTCTACGAAACCCGTTACCGAAGAAGTGGATTCAGGTTAACGTTTAACGCTTGCTCTCTCAATATTGACGCCATCTCGTTTTCGCATTTCGTGGACAATTGCGAACGTTTAAATTGCTCCTTTAAACATTTAATTACAGCCCCTTTGGTCTCTTTGCCTTTGTTTTGTATTACAATGCTTTTGCAAAATTTGTTGATATCCAAATTGCACTTTTGCTGCAATGATGGATTTAATTGGTAGTTGGAGTTCTGTTCGATTATCCTGTGAGTGACTATTAAGCGACACTTTTTATTGAAACCTTTCTCGTCCCGGTTTTTCTATATCAAAAAGAAAAATTGTTTTGTTTGAAGCAAAATAAAGTTTAAAACACTCACCTTCAAGCACTCAAACACGTTTTCCTTCTCGTAATCGCGACAAAACTGATCGATGGCGCTCGAACACATGGTAATCAACGCGTAGTCGACCGTATTATCCTCCGCTTCTTGTTTCTTAATTGTAAATACTTCATTTGCACATTTTTCAGTTAGTTCGTTGCCATCTGCCTGAAGACATTCTAATACCTAGAAACAGAACTGTTTTACTTTCATTGCCTTCCAAAACAATAGACATTCACCTGAGCATTGCCGCTTTGTACATGCATACAATATTTCTTGATATCCTGCATGCAGGCCGCCTTCAATACAGGATCAAACTTAATGTTTTCCCTTTGCTGGAACAATTGGGCTTTCAATTGTTGCTTACATTCCCTTGGAATTTGACCTTTAATGCCGGATACAGTGGCATTCAGTACCCGTTCGCTCAAACAAACGACGATTTCGTTTTTTGTCTTGGCACCGCTACAAAATCTCATGGCATAGGGTTTGCAGGCTAACGCAAACTTTGCTGAAAACCTATAGTCGTTTAATGAAATGATTTGAAAATGTTCAATGCTGCCCCTGCACGATGGGTTGCTTCTAATAACGGGATCGTTCTTATGGGAAATCAGGCAATCCATCGTGTTTTCCTCCTGTTCGGCACTATTACATAGACTCGCGATGATTTTTGAACAATACTTGTTGACATAGAAGTTCAATTCGGCATGTTCTGATTGAAATTCCGTAAATAATCTTATGGTGTCCTTGCATTGGCTGTCCAATTCGTTATAATTGTCTTGCAAACATTGCATTTCTTCTCCATTGCCTACCTTGTCGTGACAAAGATTGCTCAACTCGTCCATACAGGATTCTTCAATTTCCGGTTCGAGATTAACGCTGATCGCACGTTGTCGCATCACACGTTTGATATTCGAAAGGCAGGACCTGTTCAATTGGTTGTTTTTGTCCTCTGAATGGATGTACCTTAAAATCATACCCAAATCAAGCACTTGATAACGATGCAAGCTGCTTCTACCTGTATAGACATGGCAAAACCTTAATGCTATCTTCGTTAGTGTCCCATTGTCCGTCCAAGTGACAAATTCTTTGTGCATCCATTTTGCACGCCCTGTACAATTGACCATCCAATTCAAATCGTCTTGAGATGAAATACTGGATTTGGATAAGGGCATCTTCACAGTCTCCAGTCATGCGACCTGAACCTATGTGGTCCATCAGGCAGTTCATTACGCGTCCCTCACCACTTGAAATCTCCTTACAAACTGTATCCACTACTGGGGCACAGGCCTTTTGTAGGATGGGATCAACTTTCCAGTTTTCACCAGCGTCTGAACTTTTAACTAAATCTTCCAGCTACAAAATACAATTTTATTGAATTTCAGGCAGTGATTTAACACCATTGGACTCACAGCTGAAAGACACCCGGAACCGAATGATGGTCTCTCTTGAATCACTCTAGCATGCTTCATAAGACAGTGGATGGTTTTTCCGCCCGTTTCAAAACCTTTACAAAATTGCATTGTTTCCTTTTTGCATTTATTAACAATTTCCGGACTTAACCTGTAGTCCTCCATGAGCATGCGTCGATGCTCTACCAACTCTGCCTCACAATCGCTAGAAATCTTGCTTCCATTTCTGGCAACGTGTTCTAAGCAAAGTAGAATTTGTGCCAATCTCACCGTTCGATCGCTGGACGTTTGTTTCCGACAATGAGTGCGCTTAATGTCCTCTCGACAGGATCGCATTAAGCCTTTGCTCACTTTGTAATCTTGCGCTATCAATGATTGGCGTCTGTAAAGACTGTTTTTACACTTGCCGCTTAGTTTTTGAGGATCTTGACGTGTAAGACAATGAAACACCCGACCACTGCCCGCTCGGAATTCGGAACAGTACCTGGAATAGTCCACTAAACAGTCCATATACAATTGTCTATCCAGTTTAATGTTGTCCGATTGCAATTCTGACAATTGGTAGACTTCTTTTTTGCAATTATCACTTATTTCTAATATGTTGCTTTGCAAACAGGCTATTGTTGCGATTTGGGAAAGGCCCTGTGAATCTATAAGGCCACAGCTCAACTTTTTAACGTCATTTTCGCATTGTTTTAGGAACTTTGCTAAAAACTTGTAGTCGGTGAAGGCAACATTTTCAACACGTTTGACGAGATCCATACAGCCAGATTCCTCAATGTCCTCCTTGTTGTTTGCTAGACAATTGAAATAGTCTCCTTGATCCTTTACACAATTTAATCGATCCATATCGTTTCTGCAAATGGGCGTTAGCGTATTGATGATGTTGTCATCTTTTATTAGATCACTGGTGGCATCCCATACCAGTTGCTGGCACTTTCTGGATATAGTGGCTAAATCCTCTGGATGCAACGAATGCAAACACTCAAGCACAGTTAGATCGTCACTATTTTCATTTTGATTGCCACAAAACCGTTGCATGTTGGAGCATTCTGGTGCGTTGATAAACGAGGACGTTAAGGAGGCTCGCTTTGTTTTGAGAATTTCTCCCTTGACTACTACTAGCAAGAATAGAAGGGGAAAATAAAAAATTGAGCACAACATTTTGAAACATAGGTTAACTGCGAAAACAACAGGTAAAATTCATAGCCGACGTCAATTTAGGAAAAACAAACACAAACTGAGAAGGTTTTGGGGGATTTGTAAAAGATTTATTTTAATCAGACATAACCTCAATTGTCGGCTTATCAAATGTCAAAAATATGACATCTACTTAATTAAAAAAAAATCAATTCAATTTAATTTGTTACTGACGCCTCCGATTAAATAACTCTCTGTGATTCTAGTTTAATTTTTAAGAAAACTATAAATTTAAATTATAATCAGTGCAGCCAACAGTATAACGAGCCGCTCAAACTGTCAAACGTCATATTGAGATGTAATTAAATGTAACTGCCTGGCATCCACTTTAATTAAATAAACAAGTAACTTTAACTTCTTTTGAATTGAGGAGTTATTAGATACGAAAATTGAAAGTCAAAAATTTTATATATTTTGGTATATTTTTTTTCTGTATTGGACAACCTAATCGAATTATTGAATAATTTTGACACAAATGACAGCAACAAGTTGGTTAATTACTTGCATTTGCTTTCTGTCAAACGTCAAAAAAAGGAGAAAAAGCAATATTTTTAGGAAAAACAACGATAAATGTAACAAATTGATATTCATTTTCGACAAACTCACTAATCACACTACTTAAATAGGTAATAAACAGTAATACCCTGTCACTGATAAGATAAAGCCAAGCAATCCCATCAAAATCTTTTTTATTTCACTGTTTTCGCCAGTGCCCCCTCAAGATTGTAGCCATGCCCTCAGCAAAATCGACCACAAATCTTCTTAAACAGCTTCGAATTTCGATGCAAAACTCGGCTTATGTCAAAGAACCTCTAGCCGCCTACATAATTCCATCTGCTGATGCTCATAATGGAGAGTACCTGGCCCATTGTGACGAGTTCCGGGGCTTCATTTCGGGCTTTAATGGTTCAGCTGGAACTGCCATTGTTACCAATACGAACGCTTGCATGTGGACAGATGGACGTTATTATTTACAAGCCACAGAACAGATGGACTCAAATTGGACATTAATGAAGGAAAATGATCCGAATACATTGAAAACTGGTGAGAAATTCCTATTGTTTTATGAGAGTACAGTTCAAATAGTTTATTTTTAAGGTCAATGGTTAGTTAAAACCTTACCGGCGGGTTCGTCGGTAGGCGTGGATCCGAAATTGATAACCACTGAAATATTTGTACCATTGCAAACTGAACTGGAAATAGTGGGCCTTAAGCTTATCCCTGTAAAACAGAATTTAGTGGAGCTTCTTTGGACTGAACGTCCGAAAAGGCCTTTGAACCCAGTTAAACCTTTGCCAGTGACTATTACTGGGAAAACAATTAAAGAAAAGCTTGAAGAAGTCTTGATTGCTATAAAAGAGAAAAAAGCTGATTTCCTAGTCATTACCGCTCTAGATCAAATCGCTTGGTTTCTTAATTTAAGAGGTTCGGACATTGAGTACAACCCTGTATTCTTTTCTTATCTAATCATATCAGCCAATGGTACTTTCACTTTGTTTATTGACCCGAGACAAGTAACTGAGGAACTTAAGGAACATTTAACAATTGAAGCAGGAGGCAAAGATGTGTATAATATAGAGCCTTACAGCAGAATTGAAGAAGCTTTAAGAGACCTTTGTCTGAATTTAAGTGGCTTCGTTTGGTTCAGCGAGTTTTCTAGTTACGCCTTAACACACATAATTCCAAAAAAACATCTATTGCTAACCCAAACCACGCCAATAGAATTAATGAAAACCATTAAAAACCCGGTTGAATGTGCAGGAATGCGTAACGCTCATTGCAAAGACGCTGTTGCCTTGTGTTGTTACTTTTCTTGGCTGGAAAAGAACGTTTCATCAGGTACAGTTACCGAAGTGTCTGGAGCTAAAAAATTATACGAATTCCGTCAATTGCAAGAAAATTTTATCGGCGATAGTTTCGCCACAATAAGCTCAGTGGGACCTCACGGGGCTATCATCCATTACCAACCGGATGAATCTACTGACATCCCCATAACGACGGAAACCTTGTATTTATGCGATTCAGGAGCTCAATATAGGGATGGAACAACCGACGTTACTAGAACCCTACATTTTGGCACTCCAACGGACTATGAAAAGGAGTGTTATACACGAGTGCTCAAAGGACAGCTTCAATTGGCTTCAAGGGTATTTCCCACGAAAATCAAAGGCAATCATTTGGACTCTTTCGCGAGAGAATTCCTATGGGACGTGGGTTTGGACTATGCCCACGGTACTGGGCACGGTATAGGTCATTATTTAAACGTACATGAGGGCCCCATGGGAATCTCTTGGAGACCCGTGAATCAAGATCCTGGATTGGAGGCTAATATGTTTTTATCTAACGAACCAGGTTATTATGAGGATGGCAAGTTTGGCATGCGTATCGAGGATATTGTGCAAATTATTGAGGCCACGCCTCCTCACAATTTCCAAAATAGAGGCTTTTTGACATTTGAAACCATCACCCTTGTGCCCAAATCAAACAACTTGATTGTCCCTTCAATGTTGACCGTCAAGGAAATCGAGCAATTGAACAGGTACCATAGGCAATGCAGGGATGTTATTGGACCACTTTTGGAAAAACAGGGCTTTGTTGAAGCTCATAAGTGGCTCATAAAGGAAACTGAACCAATTTCCAAATAGAATATTAAATTTATTTTCGTTATTTTCGTGCTTTGCGTTTTTTTGTACCTTGACTTAATACTTTTGACTGAATTCTGTTAAAGAGTTTTACGTCTGATGTTGAACGTATCCTATTGAAGTTCTGTTCGACTTTTTCAAATGATAACAGTAAGATCGCTTCGTAAAACTCGATAAATGACAAGCGGTACTGTAGATTGTATTTGCCCGAGATTAGGAGAATTTGGGGACAAATTATTGATAGGTTTTGAAGAATTTTACGTCTGCCCAACGTGGAAAACACGTATAAACCTCGAAACGCTTCAATGTCTTCATCCAATTTCGTTTGGTTCAATTCTGGAAATTGAAAATAATGATATTTTCATGATTAGTAAGAAACACCCACTCTCATAAAACACTTGATTCTGATTTCCAACTATGTTCCTTCCATTTTCAACCATTAATTCATTCCTTTCCATATTTAGAGTTTTAAAACAAGATACGCGATGTTCTTTTTTTAAGCAAGCGTTCCTCAAAAACTCCTCCGTACTATGGGGCTCTCCGATCGCCTTATACAATTCGTAAACGATCTCTATGGACACCAAATCTTTCAAATGAGTTAAACAGTTGCCTGTTCAAAAAAATACATTATTCTTAGTAATGATCCAAGAGAACACCAGATAGTTACGCACCTTGGAAAACACCCACACGGGCTATTAGAATGTTTTCCAGAAAATTTTTAAACATATGATGTATGAAGCCAGTAGTCGGAGTGTAATCCAGCTTATTGTTTTTAGAGAATAGTAATAACGCTATACCAACAAGAGTCTGGAGAAATTGCCAGAAATATATTGGCTCCCACGGATAATGTTCAGTTTCCAGACAACTATTTGGGTTTTTAAATAGGATTTTATCTATTTCTACAATGGAAATACCATCATTCTCCGTTAAACCAATATCCCTTAAAGGAGAAAAATAAATAAATAAATACATACATGGCTGACGTCTCGGACTATACCTGTACAATTGCCATAAAAACATTCTTACAAGAACCGGTTCCATATCAGGAAAATCTTCATTGATCTGACGATAACATATAGTGGCATAGATCTTATAAATTCTCCTCAGTTGAGGCAAAAAATGTATGATCAAATTTGTGAGGTCGCTTGGGTTGAAAACGAGAATATTGCTGGGCTGCACTAATGGCATATTGATGACGCTGAGTTCCGGATTCGATGGCACATAATTGATATAAGAAATTGAGGTAACATCGAACTGGTTTTTACTGAATTTGAAGTGATAAGAAAAAGATATTCTTTTTTTGGAAAGTTTATTACGTCTGGATGATACGTTCGATTTCCATCGTGCTCACGTCGGTACTGTCGTCTAGTTTATACCATTGTCCTTCGGAATGTAGGAATTCTCGGATGAAATAGTCTAGATCCACTTCGTGGACAACATTGTTGATGATAATCTTCAATGGGGGTGAATTTTCAGTATTTTTTTCTAAAAGTTTGATGTATTGATTCATTTTTATGTTGGTACTATTTTTATTGATATTTAATAAAAGTTCTGAATCCAACGAGTCCAACTTTATCTGTGTAAAGCACACAATTAGTTAAAAAACCATTGTTCACATTCAATTTCTAGACCTTTGAATTGATCTGTTGTACTATACTGGTGTACGACTTTAATACGCTTTCCTTTTTATCAATTTGACTTACTGGCTTCACGTAATTCAAAAAAGAAGCCGGTTTGTCGTCAACGAATAACGGATTCTTTTCCAAAGTAATTCCATTGCCACAAATCATCACTCCAGGTCCGTGTTTTTTGTTATCCAGCCACGTTCCAGCTAGTCTGGCTCCACTTTCGTAACCGAAATTCATTATTCCCGCTCCAGATCTTAGACCATTGATCCAGTTACCTTTGTACCAATTGTAATTCATGAAAATGAAGTCATTGTGAGGAATGAGATTCCATGTGTATTCTCCATATCCATGTGGAAGGTCCACTTTCCATTCTCCATTATAATACTATATTTTAAAATTAGAAATGTGTGAAGTAAGTACATACATCGTTATTGTGCCACAACATGCATCCTTGTCCATTAATGTGATTGTTCAGCCACTGTCCTTTGTATTGGTCTCCATTACTGTAACATCTGTAGCCCTGTCCATGTTTATTGTCATTAATCCAGTCGCCCTCATACCAATTGTTTGTTTCGTAAAGTAACCAGCCTTTGCCTGTTTAAAAGCATTAATTTGATTAATTAGATTGGATTAATTAAGTTTCAATCTAGACAATATTGGTATTCATTAGATTCAAACACTTACCATTTCTATGAGACAATCGCCATTCTCCATTATAATACATCGGAGTCGATTTCACGTTGAGCATTCCATTACCATGGAAAAATCCTAAATCGAAATCGCCCTCATATGTACTCAAATCCGACAAAATCAACGTGCCACAGTCACAGGGGTAACCATTTCGAAAAGTGCCCTTGAAAAAAAACAATTGACAAACGATTTTACAAAATAAAGAATTGAATATTTAAAAAACAAAATATTATAGATAGAATCTTCTTTTGTTTTTTTTTTTTGAAAAATTAAAGGATTTTTTTATTGCTTTGTTGGTAGATGTTAGGAAAATACGTGATTTACCTGATAAATGGTGCTATCATTCCAATAAAAAGCCCTTTTCCATCCATGAGCGAATCCTGATTTAACTGACCTTCGTAGATGTTGCCATTTCGAAAACTAACTCTCCAGCTGGTATTGCAGTTTAGAAGCCTGCTATCCGATGTTACATGGATCGAAGACAGTTTTTCTGACGCCTCTGAAATTCAAATATATATTGTTGATGATGAAATTAACACTAAAAAATAGTGAATGAAATTTGTTTTATATTCCTCGTTTTCGAGAAAAATATCCTAGCTTTTATCTCTGTCTTCACTTTTATTCTGATTTGATAGGATACAGAAATAGGTATTGCCTTTACATACCACTTGTTCTTTTACCGATTTCTTGATTATCCGTGATTCCAGCAGAAACATAACTATACTCTAAAGTGTTATCTAAAGAACCATTAACGATTGTTGTCGAACTGATATCATTAATGTCTTCTACAAACTGCAATTTGATAGATTTTTTTTCGGAAATCGACTTAGAAAAAATCGATTGAAAAAATTCGTCAGTAATTTTTTTGCGATCTTCCAGTGTTGTCAACTTTTCATTTGTAATTGAAATTCTCAGTTCTTTCAAGTCGAGACGAGATTTGCTAGATTTATTTTGAATCGAACGTCTGTTCGACGAGTCAATCGATATGCGTTTGAATGTTTGCGACATTTTACTTTTGACATCGCTTAGAATATTTCCACCCGATTTTACGTGAAAGGGAAAGTCAAAAGGCATTGTCATCTTTCAATATTTCTGGTTTTCCATCAAAGTCAGATCTGTAGGGCGTGTTCTTAATAAATGGGAGTGGCCTCGGCTGTGCTGCACCCCTGGATTTGTTTTGACTACTAATAATCCATTTTGACTGTGTAGAAACCTGACACTAGAGGTGTTTCTTATTAAATTTCTATAAATCTTTAATTCTCTTTTGGAAAAGGTCAATTTTCATGTAGTTATCAGTTTCCAATCAGAGTTTGGGTATCACGAGGATATTGCTGAGAAATTGGCTTTTTGATTTCTTTTAATGGTTAAGCAAGCCTCGACAGTTTTTTGTTTTTCAATATGGCGAATACTGTGGTATGTTCTGTCCCCCTTCCATTGACTATACCTTCGTTGCTTATTAACTATCACCATTTAAAAGGAATATAATTATTATTTAGAGTTTGATACGCACGCGGACCGGAGGTAGACCATTAAAAATTGTGATTTTGCACGTTATTTCCGTTGGTAGTCATTTTCACCCACGAAAAAACCCATTATTTCTCGATTAACCAATTGAACAAGTTGACAGGTTTATTCGGTAATTTTTTTCTGATTTAATTTCTGTCTACATAAAAGTGGTTTTTGTATTTTCCCTTTTTTTCGATACCAACTAGTTACTGGGTAGGTAAGTGATGAATTCATTTTAAGTGAAGGTCTGCTAGAAGCAGAACGAGAGAATTTACGTAAGGTCTTTTTGCAAGTGTCAACTCTGTATTGTATACAATGTGATTCAATAAATTATTCAAGTTGTAATCATAAATGGAAATTCCGCAGTTTGTGTTGTTGATTACAGCCAATTTGTGCATATAATCGGAAGTATGCGGGAAAAAATCGGATTACGAGCCATTGTTTAGAACCAGATTAGCCATTGTTTTTTTCTATTGTTTCAATTCAATTTTTTCTGTTGCACAGGTGTTTTATACGGGGCGGATCTCATTAGTTTGTGTCATTGGAAAATTGAAATAAGTCGTGAAACGAAAATGACTGGTTTATTAACTTATTTTTACTGCTTAAAAATTACAGGGTATTGACAGTTTCAATATAATCACTTGTTAGTGGTATGATGCGTTAAAAAAATAGACGACTAGCGCCACAATTTGTTTAGTTTCCGAGTAACAATGAAAAAGACTCCCGGATTAGAGTTAACTTTTCATTAGGCGGTCTTGTTCGCTAACTGCCATTGTCAAAAATTGTTTTTAGTTAGCTTTGATTTATTTTTTTTATATATAATCATAACAGGGGACAATTTCGAGGTCGTTAATATTCAATTCTAATTACATCTACCTGATTGAAATAACAATTATCCAATAACCAATTGAGTAATGGCGGTATGATGTTAAAGGTCAGTGGTGGCGATGCGGTTTGTTCAGTTGTTTTTACATCGAACTACTGTATGATTTTATGTGCATTTCAATTGTTCCTAAGAAATGCAATAAAACAAAATAAGAGTGCCTATTCCTAGTAGGATACGGTTACGTAACAATGCCAATCATTTAATGACACCAATTGACTGCGAAGCGAACGCGAAAACTGTGCCATTACTGGTCTAAAAGTTGTTGTTGAGATCGCAAAAATGTCGTAAAAAATTACCAAAACGTATAACGGCATATTTTTATAAGTTGTCTTCGGTGTTTATGAGTTACTATAACGTGTCAAATATCACTAAACAGGTAACAATTTCAACTAAAATGACCATGAGGTATTCTCAATCTTTTGTTTAATAGAGAAATATCAGGTATAAACAAAATAATGAGAGCAACGGCCCGAGGTTAAGGTTCTTCATTGATTAATAATGATGACCCACTTTTGAGGGTCATTTTGTGGGTTTTAAGAAGTTTTTTTAACATGTTTATTTATACAGGGTCTCTTGTAGCTATATCCGAGATATGACGTAAAAAATTTGAAAAGCAGTTCATGTACAATAAGCCATTGATCCAAGAAAACAATGGATAACGCTGCGCAGGAGGACCGACGCAGCAACCCGAGAGAACGTGCTAATTTACTATCATTTTTAACGTTTAGGTACTAGAACTGAAGACTGTCTAAAACAAAAAACCACACATTTGATATTTCCAGTTACACTTTTGGATTGTTCAAGCGCGGAATCGGAGGAAATTTACAGGAAAAAGATGTCTACGCAATACCAGATGATTGTGATTCAAAAAAATGCGGTGACCAGACCGAACTTGAATGGAAACAAAACAAAACGTTGATTAAATTACTTTGGAACCGATTCGGTTTGAAATACAGTATTCTAACTGCTCTCCACCTAATTTGGACTCTATTCAATAGGCAAGGAAACTCACAATATATCAATTACGTAAATATAATCTCAACGAATCCACAGTATCGTTCATCCGTTCATCACCAGTAAGTTCATATCCTATTTCCAATCTCACTCGAAAATCACCAGAAGCGATGCCTATTTTTACGCTGGAATCGTGATAGCTTTGGCGATTTTCCATTGTTTTTGGGCCCACAATTATTACATGTTCCAGTGTAAACTGGAATTACAAATCAAAGCCTCCTTGACCTCACTTATTTACAGGTTGTCTATTCTGGTTCTTAATTTTAAAAGTGTACTTGATTTAGTACAATTTTCAGGAAGGTCCTTAAGTTGCGACCTGGAGAAATTTCAGAAACCAACATGGGAAATATCGTCACAATTCTAACAAAAGACGTCAAATTAATTGTACATAATATTTGGACTCTGAGTGAAATGATCATCGGAATTGTACAAACAGTAGTTATATTCTATTTACTCTATGCAAGAATGGGCGTGCCGTCTACGATCGCCATGGGAACGCTTTGTTTTGGCCTAGTCATTCAAGGTAAATTAAAAGAGGGTGTGGCTGCAATTAGATACGCCTCCGCTTTGTTTCAGTTGCTCTCAGTAAGACTATTACGAAAATGCGCTTGAAAATTGGCAAAATGGCTGATAAGCGATTACAACTAACACAAGAAGCATTGTCTGCGTTGCGTATTATAAAAATGTACACTTGGGAGGAGTTTTTTTATGAACGTATCTGTGACGCACGAAGGTAACATTCAATTTTATAAAAATCAACATAGAATTTATAACAATTTCTTTTCCCAGAAATGAAATGCGGAAAACAATGGCAACATTTTACTTGAGAATACTTCTGATCCTAATAGGCATCATAGGGTCAAAAATCACCTTTCCCATATTACTGATCTCGTATTTGGCTCTGGGCTATTCCACCAATACCGAACTCGTTTTCTATGTCATGGGTCTGTTTAAGGAGCTAAGACATTCGGTGGGAATTGCCATTCCCCTGGGTTTAATTCAGTCAGCCGAATTCTACGCTTCACTTACCCGTCTCAGCAAAATTCTACTGATCCAAGAGCACCATGATCCTTTTTCTGCCTCTTCCTTACTGAACGGCCACAAAGCAAAGATCGAATTCAAAAATGTTTGGATCACAATGGGTTATGATGACATATTAAGAAATGTGACCTTGTTGATGAACAACCCTGGCTTATATGTGATAACCGGTCACGTGGGTTCGGGAAAGACGTCATTATTGAAATCAATTTTGCGCGATTACTTTCCTTCGAAAGGTCAAATTTTGGTTCAAGGTTCAATTTCTTATGCCTCCCAAGAACCTTGGCTGTTTCCTAGTTCCATCAGGCAAAATATCTTGTTTGGGCAGAAGTTTAACAAGGAACGCTACGAGGAGATTATCCATGTATGTTCGCTGACCTATGATTTTAACCTTCTGGCTGATGGAGATGAAACCATAGTAACAGATGGTGGTATGAATTTGAGTAAAGGACAACAAGCTAGAATAAATCTAGCCAGAGCTATCTATCGGGACAGCGACATTTACCTTCTAGACGATTCTCTCGCAGCTTTGGATGCCCAGGTCCAAGAAAGTATATTTGAAAAATGTATTAAAGGCTACTTAAATGGGAAAATCGTTTTGTTCGTTACCCAAAATCCGCCACATGAGACTACGAATATAATTGTCATGGACCGAGGGCGTGCCACAGTTTCGAATGAGCCCATTTATAATAGTCATATTAAAAAAATGCCTCTGAAGGAAAGTGAGAACGAGTTTCTGACGAAATCTGACAACGAGATAGAAACGAGGGTTAGAAAAATCTATAAAGAAGAGAAAAAAGTTGGAAGCGTTGAGTTTGGAACATATTTGAAATACTTGAAGTTTGGTGGGGGTATTGTGATTTTTTCCTTAATTATGGTCCTGTTTCTAGGAGCTCAATTCACAGATAGTTACAGTTCTAAACTTGTTTCCAAATGGTGAGTGATATGGATGTATGCAAATGGAAAAAACTAATTGAAGGCTATCTTTTTCAGGGTCGACTATCAGCAACAAATTTTCAATTTGAAAGTTGGCAATAATGTGACTACCAAAAACAAGGAAATTATGACACTGAAAGAGGCGGAGACTAAACGAGACTTCACTCTCAATTTGTACGGGATCCTGATTTTCACTTCTGCTATTCTGTCGTTGATCAAATCCTACTCAATTTTGAGATTTTGTCGTAGGGCCTCCATCAAAATTCACAGGATCATGTGTAAAGCAGTCATCAATAGCTGTATGACATTTTTAGATAATCATTTTATCGGAAATATTTTGAATCGATTTTCCTATGATTTGGATGTCATTGACGAACAGTATTCGTTGATATTCATGGAGTTTTTTAGAGTAAAGTTGAAGTTATTTTTGAACTAATTGCGACGTTGCTGATTCTTCTTTTTAGAGTTTTATCAGCATTGCAGGAATGCTCATTTTAATAGCAACGATTAGTTGGATTTTCTTCTTATTCGCTGTAGGCTTTTTTTGCGCTTTGTATGTTTTACGGATGGCGTATATTCCAACTGGGCGTGCCCTAAAACGACTGGAAGCCATGAGTACATACATTTTTGGAATAGTTTCTAATAAAATCTAATGTAATTTCCAGCTAGGAGTCCTTTGGTAGGACATCTGAATGCTTCCATGGAAGGTTTGACTACGATTAGGGCGTATAAAGCGGAGGACCTGCTTAAGGAGGAGTTTGACAAGCATCAGGATCTCGCAAACTCCACATACTACATGGTGATGACCACCTCGCGCGCCTTTGGCTACATAATGGACTTCGCCGGCGCCATATTTGTGATTTTCATTATTTTAATTTTGCTTTTTGCAGATATACGTGAGGAAACGTCACTATTTTCCCACTGATGAAATAGTAAAAATTAATTGTTGCAGATATTTCTGTCGGTGATGTCGGTTTGGCTTTGACGCAAATAATGATGCTCACCGGATACCTACAGTGGGCGGTGCGCCAGTGGGTGGACCTCGAGAATTGCATGACATCAGTGGAACGTGTTCTTGAATATACGGAAATTGATCAGGAGGCGGGCAGGGTGGGAGGAGCTATTAATGATTGGCCGAAAGATGGAGCCCTGAAGTATGACAATGTGAATTTGACGTACAACTCTAAAACTTGCGTATTGAAAAACGTGAATTTCTCTATCGCTCCCAAAGAAAAAATCGGTATAGTAGGCAGGACTGGTGCAGGCAAATCATCGATAATGGCAACACTGTTTCGCTTGTACAATTACGAGGGTAAAATATCCATTGACGGTATTGACATCAAGTCCGTGTCCATAGCCTATTTACGCAAACATATTTCGATCATCCCACAAGATCCGGTCATTTTTGAGGGTAGCATCCGAACCAATTTGGACCCGTACAAAATGTATTCGGACGAGGAAATATGGAGAGTATTGGATAAAGTAAAAATGACCCATCTGGTGCCGGCATTGGATGATGACGTTGCCAGTTTAAACTTGAGCAGCGGTCAAAAACAATTGATCTCTCTGGCAAGAGCCGTGCTACGGAAAAATAAAATAGTGGTCCTGGATGAGGCTACCGCAAACATGGACGAGAAAGCGGACTGTCTAGTTCAGGACCTAATTAAGGAGAATTTCGCTGAGTGTACTGTGATAATGATCGCTCATAGACTGAGCACGATACTGGACTGTAACAGAGTGATGGTGTTGGATCAGGGCAACGTTGCCGAGTTTGATAATCCTACAGTTTTATTAAATAACGAGAACAGTTTGTTTTACATGATGAAACGTCATCACAATCACAAATGAAATAAACGATGTTAGTAGATAAAAGTAGGCCTTTATTATTCTATTAGGAAGCGCTTTTGTTCATTTAACTTAAATGAGTTAATCATGGATGGCGTGGGAGTAATGCGAAGGTTCCCTACATGCTGGCGCCTATTTGTAGGCATTGATAAAAAGAGCGCTACTAAGTCAAGTTCAAATATTAAATGATGACCATGAATGGCACGAATCGTTTGCCTCACATTTCGGGTACTTTTCCCTATTTAACTTTCAGATTTGATAAAAACTATTCAAAATGTAAATCCAATAAAATCATTTCTAAACAATGTTGCCTTTTCTCTTTTGTCCTTTTGTGTTTGCTGAATGTTTATGTCTTATCATACGAAAAACACTTGACATAATGTTTGCTGTTCGAAGTTGTCTGTAAAAATCAGTCTTATTTCTCAAGTGGGCTGTGCTTTTCATGTGAACAAGAGGCAATCGAGAAACCATGGACCATACGGAGAAGGAAGTGCGGAAACAAAATCCCAGAGAACGAGCCAATCTCTTTTCGAAACTTACATTCACGTAAGTGTACCAAAGAAATTTAAAATCAAAGCCAAGGAAGTGAACGAAACCTACAGTATTTCTTTTCTAACACAGATACACACGCAAATTATTTTGGAGAGCAATAAAGAAAGATTTGGAAGAAGAGGACCTCTACGAGGTCCTGAAAACTCTGGATTCGGACAAATGCGGTGATAAATTGGAAACCCGTTGGAAAAAGGAACATTTGAAAGACAATCCATCGTTTTCGAAGCTGGTCTTGTTTAGATTCGGACTCAAATATCTGTACATCGGTTTGATCATGTTTGCACATAAGATTTTCGGCATGTAAGTATTGTAATTTCAAATGGTTTTCAAACAGACAAAGGAAAACAACTAAAACCAAATTTTAGAACAATGGAACCTTACGTTGTTAGCAGTCTGATTAGATGCTTCAATACGGCCGACTCCTGTACACGCAACGAAACATACGCCTACAGTTTGGGAGTAATCGCCATCACGATTTACAATTTCTTTTTCTGGCACAATTATATTATTTTGGTACAAACGTTTGCCGTCAAAATACGCACCTCCTTCTGTTCCCTCCTCTATCGCAAGGCGTTGAAGCTCACGCCCGCTGCAATGAACGACATCAGTTTGGGCAACATTGTTACGTTGATTACAAAGGATGTGCACGTTTTCCAAGATTCGATTTGGTTGTTCAACGACATGTGGATTGGCATATTGTCGTCCGCATTTATTATCTATTTGTTGATCGAGAAACTGGGCATAATATCGCTGATCGGATTACTATTTCTGGTGTCGGTCATACCATTACAACGTAAATGATTTTGATTTATGTTTTTACTCAGACCTGATCATTTTTGTTTTCCAGTTTATCTCGGTAAATGGATTACAAAATTGCGGTTGCGCGTTGGCAAAAAAACAGATGAACGTCTCCAAACTATGCAAGAAATCCTCTCTTCGATTAAAATAATCAAGTTGTACACATGGGAAAACTTCTTCAATGAACAAGTCAACGATAGACGAAGGTATGGCAATTGTTTAATTGTCACTACTCCATGATTATAACTTTACTTCTGACGTTTTAGAAAAGAAATCAACATTATGCGCACAGCATTTTATCTCCGCACTATTCTTATAGTTCTTGGAATTGTATCCACCAGCTTGGGCTTCTACCTACTGATCATTTCGTACTATTGGATGGGCCACATTCCTGATGCCGGTCTCATTTTCTATGTCATCAAAATGTTCAGTAGTTTAAAACAATTGCTAGGTGTCTCGATTCCGATTGGCATGGCAAAGGCGGCCGAACTTATGGCTGCTATCAATCGCATAACCCGTGTGCTCAAAGCGGAGGAGCTAAAGCGCGATAATAGCAATGACGAGCCAACGGAAAAACCAATTTTACAACTTCGGAACGCTACCGTAACAATAAATAAGCGTTTAGCATTACAAGAAGCTACATTGACCTTGTCTGGTGGATTGCACATAATTACCGGACCAGTAGGTTCTGGAAAAAGTTCTTTGCTCAAGGCCCTGTTGCAAGATTATCCTTTGGAAAGTGGTTCCGTGAGCACATCCGGCCGAATCTCTTATGCTAGCCAAGACCCTTGGCTATTTCCAAGTTCCGTAAGGCAGAACATCCTATTTGGCGCCGAATATAATGAGACCAGGTATCAGGAGGTCGTGCGAGTGTGCGCCTTACTCTATGATTTTAATCTTTTTGAAAACGGTGATCAAACCATTGTGGCAGATAACGGAATCAATTTGAGTAAAGGACAACAGGCGAGAGTCAATTTGGCTCGGGCGATATATAAGAAAAGTGAAATTTATCTTTTGGACGATTCGCTTACGGCTCTGGACACACACGTGCAAGATTTCATTTTCCAGGAGTGCATCAAGACATTTTTGAAGGGAAAAATCATAGTTTTGGTTAGTCACACGGTGCATCACATTCAGGACGCGGACAATGTGATCGTGATGCAACAGGGTAAAATTAAGGCGCAAGGCCGACCAACAGAAATGTCTATGGAAGAGTTGCACGCAATAGTGGGGGAGGATGACGAAATGGAAAAGGAAGTGTTAGAGGATACAAAAACGGCACTGATTGAAAAAGAGGACGAAGATAATGAGAGCGAGGACGAGAAGCTGTTGGAAACGGAACAAAATGAAAATAAAAAGATTTATAAAGAGGTGACTAAGAAAGGGGATGTGAGCATGAAGATTTATAGTAAATATGTGAAATTTGGAGGAGGATTTTGTTTTCTAATAGCGGTAGTTGGTGTCTTTCTATTATTTCAAGCATCCGACAGTGCTTCGGATAAATTTATTAGTTTATGGTGAGTCACTACGTGAATTATAATTTGGCAACAGAGCGATGTCTGAAAAGAGTTTTGCAAATTTGACCACTCTTTTGTATTTATTGAAATTCTATTTGACAAAATTAAGAATTTTCCTTTTTGACAGATCTAGTTGTACCCATTTTGCCATTTCATAAAGCATCCTTCTTTTGAGAAACTTTGTTTTTAGGATAGACGCCCTACAAAAAGAAGTCAATCTAAATGCGACCGATCAAACAAATACCACTCAGTATGAAGAAGCTCTTGCAAAAACCAAACTCAGTTGGCGATTGTATTCGATGACAATACTTTCAACTTCACTGTTAGCTTTAATTAGATCATTCCTGTTTCTGGACTTTGTACGAAGGGCCTCCATTAAAACCCACAAGGTCATGTCGAATACCGTAATTAACGCTGTTATGTCCTTCTTCGACACACACTTTATCGGAAACGTTCTCAACAGGTTCTCCCAGGATTTGATTAATATCGATGAGTTTTTACCGTACAGTTCATTCGAGTGTTTCCGGGTAAGTTCGTTTTTCCTCACTGGCTGTGAACTTTTATTCCATCGAAACAAACGATAAAGTTTTTTTTCAACATTTGACGGATAAAATAACTCTTAAAATATCTCTTGATACTACGAAGAATCTTGATAACAATTGCATTTTTTTCTCTTATTTTTTAGATGATAATCCTGGTAATGGGTATCGTAGGAAATATAATTGTGGTCAATTGGAGATTCATAATACCAGCTTCGGCTCTATTTATTCTCACTGTAACTGTGAGACGGCTTTACCTCCCCACGGGACGAAGCCTAAAACGTTTAGAGGCTGCCAGTGAGTACTTAAAAGAATTGACGGGGTTAGAATCAAAAGGGTACAAGTGCAAAAATATAAAAATGATGGCATTCAACGTTAAAGCTTTTTGTTTTATACTAAAATGTAAATACCAATTTGTGGTTTTGATTTCTTTAGTAATTTGCATGTGAAATTCTCATTATTTTTGTTAAAATGGAAACATTCTGGGGGAAAAATAATGTTGTATCGTTTTACCCCTTATTTTTTTGACATTTTCAATTACATATAATTTTCTCAGACTAACTAGAGATACTTACATGTATCAAATTAATTTTTTTATTCATGCCACATAAAAACTGGGACTTTTGCCTACTCAAATCTGCACATAACTCAATTTCATCAAAAAGTGCGTTTGTACTCTGTTGTTTCTAAACCCTTCAATTGTTAAAAATCAATTTATTTAAAATATGTTTCTCTTTAAGCTCGAAGTCCATTGGTAGGCCATTTGAACGCTTCTCTTGAAGGTCTGACTACCATTCGTGCCTATAAAGCTGAGGATATTTTAAAATTAGAATTCGATCGGCATCAGGATCTGTTTACCTCAGCCCATTTTATGCTCATGTGCACCTCCAGGGCATTTGGATTCCTTTTGGACATATTTTGCACGATTATAATAAGTTTGGTGGTGTTTTGGTTTCTTTTTATTGATACTGGTTGGTTCTCCATGTAATTAGATCAAAAATTTACATAATCATTTACCTTTTTAGATAGTAGTGCAGGAACAGTGGGTTTGGTGTTGACGCAAGTGATGACATTGGCTGGAAGTGTGCAATGGGGCGTGCGCTGTTGGGCAGATCTGGAAAACCAAATGACAGCGGTTGAGAGAGCGTTCGAATATACGGAGCTAAAACAAGAGAACAAACAAGGAAGTAGAATAGATAATTGGCCTACCGAGGGTCACGTAACATATAGGGATGTCAGTCTTAGTTATGGCACGGAACCGGTATTGAAACATTTGAATTTCGAAGTCCTTCCAGGACAGAAAATTGGCATTTGCGGCAGGACTGGAGCGGGAAAATCGTCAATTTTATCAACATTATTTAGACTGTACGAAGTGGACGGTGCTATTCTAATAGATGGCGTAAACATCAAACATGTTGCGATTGAATTTTTGAGACAATCTATTGCGATTATACCTCAGGATCCAGTATTATTTACGGGAACAGTTCGTACAAACATAGATCCCTATAATTCGTATTCAGACGAGGAAATCTGGCAACTCCTAGAACAGGTTCACTTAAAAGAGAGCATCCACACTTTACAAATGCCAATTAACGAAAACGCTCCTGCATTGAGTTCCGGTCAACGGCAATTGATTTGTCTAGCGCGTGCGATTATTCGTAGGAACAAAATCGTAGTTCTCGACGAGGCGACAGCTAACATGGATCCGAAAACGGATGAAATGCTTCATGATGCAATCAAGGAAAATTTCAAGGGATGCACGATTTTTTCTATCGCCCATCGATTACATACCATTGTGGATTCCGATAAGATTATTGTTCTGGATAGAGGAGAAATTATGGAGTTTGATACTCCTGAGAAATTATTATCGAATAAAAATGGTTTGTTTTATAAAATGGTTGAACAAGCGGGTCTTGTTAACTATTTAAATAAAGGGTAGCTTTTCTGGATGCATTTGCTTTCTTGTTTTATACAACACACAAATAACAACATATCAATTTTAATAGCGGTCAATAGAAATCATTCACGGTGTATTTTGTTTGATTTTTTATTAATTTAACATCGACTTACTACACTGAGTATTGGGAGAACCAGATCACTGTAACTGCTTAACACAAGTTCCAATTTGACAAACGTGGTAGTTCTTTGACTATTATAAGTAAAGACTGTTAGTTCTTTATATTTAGAATGATAAATTAGTAATCCAGAATGTCGCTACATCAATCCCGGTGCATGAGTGACGGTACTAATCTACAGTGACGCGTGTCGCTTTCATTTTCGAATTATGTTTAATGCAACTGTCAAGTTATCCATTTTAGCTATCGAATTTTGAATAGCTGTTATCTCCGTAAGCATTATAGCGATTTTCACTGGTTACACTTTTTGGCACTGAGTGTATTTCCTTCCTTTATTACTGAACGTATCAGAGGTGGATGGAGATACACTGAGTGCCGAAAAGTGCAGCCAGTGAAAATCGCTATTAGTTTTTGGGAAATATTTTATAACGACAAGTACAATCTCTTTACGAGTACTTTTCATTTCCACAAAATTGCCCACATTTTTTAGATAAAACCTGTATATAACAGCAAAGATTAGTACCATCATTCACCAACTCGGAAATTGTTATCGCTACATCTTGAATCGTATACTATTGTTTAACTTGCAGTCTATACTTATAATTAAAGTCAAAATGATGGTTCAAATATGAAAACCTAAAAGTTTTAAGTTAAAACATCGCTCCGCTTAATGACTCATTATTGTTTTGCACATTTGCACTTATTGTTAGGCAGGGTGTCTAGAATAATAATAATTGTAAGGAAGAAAAACTTCAATATTTAAGAATTTGCAAGAAAAAAATATCTGTAGTTAAGACACTTAAAACAAGTAGGATCTATCAATTGGGAACTAACATCACATTGACATGGATGTATCTATTGTCAATTATCAAAAAAGAACAATTTTATTTTTTACGTACATTATGCAACCAACATTACACCAGTGTTTTTGGTTGTCTATCACGCATTAAAGTTATTTCAAATTTTCTTTGTTTATAGAATTTATTTGAAAGAAATAGACAAAAATACAAATATAAATTAACAGATCAATAATTTCCTTAAACGTAAATATAATAATAGCATTGATAATTGTATAATAAATGTAATTTTTCAATGTACTCTTGTGTTTTGAAGATATTTTATACAATTCTCATATAAAGTTATATACAAAAGAGAATAGTGGTTAATATTTGACATAAATACATATAATATATATATATATATATATATGAATATATATATATATATTTTTTGCCAGGCATATAATGAAATGGGAATGCATCTTCAATTGCAAAAATACTGTTTATTTAACCCTAATTATTCCTATTATTGGTCCTTACGTGCATCATTATTGCTTCAAAAAAGAGAAAATTCTAAGGGAAGACTAAATAATGTTATCCAATAGTAAAATCTTAAATGTAACACTATTATAAACATTTTCAATCTAATCAACAATATGTATTGGCATTGAAAAGCACAATAAATGTAATATAACATGTAAAAAACTACTAAAACAAAGTACTCTATACCTATTATAATTTTTTTTCAAAAAACGTTGTTTCTCTTTTGTAGTGGTCTCAAGCATTGGACGGTAAAGGGTGTAAGTGTATGTGATAAATAGACGTATGTATTTAAAGACAATTTATGATTATACAGGGTTGTATAAGTAGGAGGTGTACCCTGTATAAAAATAAATTCGTTTCGAAAGTTTTTTCTTACTACGTCATAATTATTTCGTTATTTTTTGGTCCGATTAGGGCCTACTATACATATACTTAAATATATCTATTTAACAAATCCATACTTTTGGGTCCCTCAAAATTAACATCACAAGATTATTTAGGCACCATTTCAAGCAATTTGGTGTTGTTTTTTTCTCGATAGTAGTCTAACCTAATATTCGACTTTAGTAGAGATATGTATGTTCAAAAAATTTCTATAAAGCGGTGACATCACTACTGTTATTACTATATTACAAAACAAAAGAACATCTGGTCCCTGTTTTAAATTCTCTCTCTCTGCCTTTTTCTCTCTCTTTTTCTCACACACTCTTTCAATGCACCATTCCGGAATTCTGAGGCGGACTTCCCAAATTGTCAATCTCCCTTTGCGCACGGCTAATTTTACTTTTATCCCTGGGTGTGTCCTGTTCCCCCGTTTCCATAGCAAACATTTTCATTTTCTCTTTGAAACTCAATTTTTCCGGCACGGGTGTCGACTCGTTTTCACTACGTTTCTGTTGTTCGGCCAATCGTCGCGCTCTTGGGTCTCTGTAGACTTCTTGTGCACCAATTACACCAGGCGTGGCGCCTGCAATATTTGCACCTGCGTCCGTTGGTGTTGCGGGCGATGCCAACATAGATTCCGCTTGACGTATGAAGCTCTACGGAAAACAAAAAAATCATCATCTTTTATTTCGAAACATTACACACTTACATTTGGATCTTCACGAATATTGTCGTTCTTGATGGGTAATGAATTGGGAACTGGTTGCAATGGGGAGTTGTTTTGTGTAGAAACCGGATCGAAACTCACTCGTTTCCCTCCTACAACGTTTTCTTTGGTACGCAATGACATAACAGCGAAACTCGATCCTCTTTCGGGTGGAGGAGGAGCCTGGTGGACTACCTCCTGAACCGGAGATGGAGGTCGTTGATGCTGCAGCTGCTGTTGTTGTACTTGTTGTTGTTGTAGTTGTTGCTGTTGTTGTTGTAGTTGTTGTTGTTGTTGCTGCTGCTGTTGTTGTTGTTGTTGGTGGTGTTGTTGGTTAATGGGTGGGGAATGTTGTGGTTTTAAAATCGAAGGGGGTGGCACCTGACTCGTATCCTGTCTACTAGATACAGTTGTTGACGGTACGTGGCTCACTACAGTTTGACTTGCAACCGGTTGTGGTATTTGAATCGTTGGCGATTCTTTTTCCGTTTCCTCGTCATCTTCTTGCGCTTCCTGTGCACGCCTTTGAAACTCCCTTTCCAATTGAAGAACGCGCAATTGTTCTTCTTGCTGTGGTGTTCTATACGGAAGCGACATCAATTCCCTGATTTGTTGTTCTTGCCATTGGCGTGCCGCTTCTCTTCTCGCTTCTAAAAATCGTGAATTAAAAAAGACATCAAACACATATACAATTCAACCCTTACCTTGTTGCCTTTCTTGTTCTTCACGCGCCCATGGATCACGAGGCGGTTTACTGGCTGTGGGAGGCGAAATGGGATAAAGAGCCATTTTCGGCGGGTCCTGATTCGAAGCGGTATAAGTGACTTGTGACGGTTCGGAGGCGGCGTACAATGGATGTGTACTGGTGGGAGGTGGAGCTGGAGGTGATTCTGGTTTTTTCATAGGGACTTTTTGTGGACGGTAGCTGGTTCCGTAACCTTGGCTGTTATAGTTGAGCTGTTGGTTTTGATAGGTAGGGTTAATGGAAAGATTTTGCATGGATTGCGCAAGTTGGCTATTATAGTAATGAGGTTGCTGTTGATAATAAGGATTATTTGGAGGGATTTGATTAACAATACGTCCAATAGGAGGTTGTTGTTGCTGTTGTTGCTGCTGCTGCTGTTGCTGCCGTCTTCTAACCTATTTTGGAAATGATTAATTAACAATATAATAGCAGAAAAGAGCTTTTCATTTACCTCCTCGCTCATTTCGGCTAATTTGGCTTGACCTCTCAATGTCCGCTCTTCATTGGTCAATCTACCAGCATCCGGCTGATATTTAATATTACCACTGCTGGGAAAGCGCATAAGCATCTCACCCTGCTGCTGTTTGAGCAAATGAAAATCGTCCCCGCTCTTTGAATTTCTCATTTCCTGTAATCTGGAAAATTCCTCGTTTGCCATTTGCCGGTTGGAGCTTTGCTGAATTTGGGCTTCTGAAATACGAATATTTCCACTGCTTGGATATCGCATCATTTCCTCATGTCGGTGACTTTGCCTCACAGCCTCCTCCCTCGACAAGTTGGCATTTGGAGTTGCATATCCTTAACAACAAATAAATTTTCAATAACTCTCGGATAAAAGTATGGAAAAACGTACCTCTATCGACAACTTGTCCATTACTATAAGCCAACGACTGTTGAGAGTAATAACTAGGAGTGGTTCCATAAGATCTAGGATCTTCAGGAGTGTAACCCCCAGGGGCTTGTCTAAAATAGTTTTGTCCCTGTTGTGATTTTAAGCTTAAACGCGCAGTATCCTGCTGTTGTTGTTGCTGCACAGGACTCTTGAGATTTGGGATTGATTGGTGTAAATTTGGTCGATTAAATAATTGCTGATTAGGCGTGTAATAGGCAGATGCAGGGCGTGGCTGGGCGTTGCCTTGAGACGATTGCAAAGAATTTTGCGAGCTTCTCAAAGCCGATGTTCTAAATGAAAAAACTTCTTAAAAAAAAATAAGCAGATTTGCAGTAACTTACCTCTCACCCAATTGAGGATGTTGCTGCTGAGGACTAGGTACCTTATTCCTATAAACACTAAGGTTCTGATAGAAACCGCCGTCCTGTTGTTGCATTTGCGGTTGTTGCGTCAAATTGTGAGTACTCCTGCTGCGGAACCCGCCCTGGGCCGTATTTTCACCAAGGGGTTGGTTTCCTGTGGCCCTCGCGGGTTCGTGGATTTGATGAAGCGCAGGGACCGACTTGGAGGAGGGAATTCCACGTTCCGAGTCGACGCGTGACGGCAAATCCCGCTCTGACATCCTTCTAGGACCTAGACAAATTCCTATTATTTTTGGATGCGTTCATTACATTTTACTAATAATTGTTTTAAGAGAAAAAACAAATAAAAATACTGTGTGGATAACGAAGCGGTAAAACAAAAGGGAAATGTGCGCATGGACAGTGTTGTAAAAGCTTACGATGTACGTTCAGGACAGCTAACCTAGCGGGCTCCTGGAGCGCGGGGGCGGTGTTCTGCCTTTTGAACGACACCTTCTTTGCAGTTGCCACACCTCCTAAAGAGAATCTTCTAGGGCTGGTATCGCAACTAGTTTTGATGTCGTTTTCTTCGGCAATACAGGCACAACTTTGAGCTTTCCTCTGTGTTCTGCGAGGCGAATCTGCACAATTTCTGGTTACCGGGCAGGATTTCTTTGCAAATTTACAACATTTCTTTAACGGTTTGCGTGGCTGTTTGATGTCCGAACAACTTTTCCAATTTTTTTTTGATTTTTTTACAACGACAACAATTTTTGGACTTTTTGGCCTGGACGATTTCCTAGTTACAACGTAGGCTTCTGGAAATTTTTTTGTTTTTTCAGGCATTTGATCCTTTTTTAAAATTCCTTTTAAAGGAACAAAATCCACGTTAAAAATGCAATGCTTGTATTGACATTTATGCATAAATTGGTCGTCTCCGGCAAAATCGATTTGCGGCTCAGAATTGAACGGTTCCAAACGGTTTTTGGGTTGCTTTTTACCTAAACACGGTTCAGAATAATATTTTTCCCCTACGTGTCTTGGCTTTGTCAAATCCATTGTAAACTCGCTCTTAGCCTCAGATCCGTTCAAGCTCCAATCATACAAAAGCTTCAAAATTTCCAGTCTTTCGTATTCAGTCAATTTGCTACTGTTTAAATTCTCCTCGCTGACACTTTTACTGCGGTTTCCCATTTTACATTTTTCTTTAGTCAAACTTGGTTCGCTTGTGGCTTTATTTTCAAGTTCCATCTCGTGGGCATGACGAATCTCGAAGGGGCTTTTCCAATGTTTAATAGGCGTGTCTGGATCGATTTGACTCAAATCGAGATTGGATTCGTTTATCGAGGATGTGGAACTGGAAAGATCGCCCAGCGAACAAGAAATGGCTTTTTGACGACCAAATCTCTTCGTGGCAATACTCAAAAACTTATCCGTATCGGTGATATCGGAAATATCTATGCCACTGTGCACGTCTATGGAAAAACTTTTTGCCTGTGCAAACTCTTGTACTTTCGTTTTCTGTGGTTTTTCATAGTAATCTTCAATTTTTTTCAACGTCATATTGTGACCAGTTTCATCATAAGTAAGGGTGACGTTTTTGGGAGCAGGATCACTGAAATCTGTCACTTGCAAGTTAAAAACCGGTTCGTCCGTATGAATTTCAATACGGGGAATGATCAATTTCCGTCTTTCCGTTTTAAACAAATTGTCATCAGAATTGAAAAATACGATGTTGCCTGGTTTATTTAGAATTGGGGGCGTGTAGTTTTGGTAGCTCGTGTTTGAACAGAGCGACTCGTTTGATCCCATCGGGCTGTGATAGTTGTAATAATTGAAATACTGATCGTAATAGTTAAAATCCTTTATGGCTGCATGTAAGGAAATAGAAGCACCATAATCATGGCCTAATAATATAAAAGAATCGATATTTTATTGAAATTTTCTATTTTTACTGATGTATTATTGACAAGCTGGCAATGCCGCACTCATCCGTGGACAAATGTTATTGCGCAGTATTTTAAAATAGCACCGATTTCTCATCATTTTTCTATACAATATCGATTCTAGTTCATTTTAGCTTCTACCACATACAAATAAGTTTCACAAAAATGTACGTACCTCTGTGCGGAGTGGGACTAGGCTGTTGCAGCAATGTTGCCAAACCGTGATACACAGCACCGCCTTTGGCTACCTCCAACGTGACTACGTTGCCGGTACGTACTAGGAATTCGGCCGCCTTTTCTTGTGTAATTCCCAATAACGATTGCCCGTCTACGCTTAATAATTGATCTCCTGCAGCCAATCGACCGTCTCGATCAGCTGCGCCACCAGGAACCACCGATTTTATATATATACCTAGACGTTCTTGCCCGGCTCCTTTGGCCGCTACAATAGACAGTCCCATTCCTCCTCCAGCTTTATGAAGGCGTATCACTTGGATCTATTCAAACACTGTTTATTATAAAAACTGATAGAATAATTTCAGATTTCTACCTCTGGTTGACTGGAACTTAAAACACTTGGAGGTCTTGGAGCGTTCATATAAACTGTCCAGTGTCCCGAACTGGTGGGTTGGGCAGCCAAACGGCACAAGCCCGCCGCTTGTAACGGATGGAGAAAATCAGCAAGGCCCGGCGGTACGCCTTGGACCACGTCACAGCTAAACCCATCGTCAGGGAGTAATAATTGAAGAGCTGGAGCTGGGTCTTCGTACAGAGCCACCTCTCTACCCTCTGCTCTAGCGAGTTCATCGGCCACACTCTCAGCCGCTTTAGATGCTTGCTCAAGTAAAGATGGAGATGCGATTTTCTCACCAGGCTCAACTGAAATTTCAAAAAAGTTGTTCCTAAATTCTAAAAAATGACAGCTGAAATGTTCAACCTACCTTTATACTGCATTAGAAGAGTACCCAATTGCATAGAATTCAACTTGAAACAAGCCGCACTAATATTGGCCAGATCTTCAGGAGTGAATTTGGACGCTTGCAACAAATGGGCACATTGCACGATTTTGACCAAATGACATTCAGCTGCCAATTCCAAACCTTGTGATTCTGCCCATGCTTGTAGGTTTTTCAAGCGGTTGCCCAGTTTAAGGCCGAAACTTCTCGAACATAAGTTACTGTTTGAGATAACGTTTGTGAGCGCCTTGGCCGAGATCCAGTGAAACAATTGAGAGAACAACTGCCAAGAAAATTAAACGTCAAAGAAAAGACAAAAAAAACAAGGAATAGTGACTACCTGGATGGTGAGTGCAGCATTTACGCGGCACTTTCTCAGTAAATTCATTGCTCCGCTTAAAATGTTGACTACCTCTCTTGGATGATCATCTCCGGTTACAGACATCAAATAGGCCATTCCCGCGTTTAATTCGTCTGTCAGGCAAGCTACTAGATTCTAAATTCCACAAAAGAAATATGTAGTGGGTCCTATTGACACTAGCACATGTTTTTCTATACCTTAAACGACAATTGAACGGAATCGGCCAACGTGTCTTGAGCTTGTAAAGAAAAGGCACTTACGTGCCGGTCACTTTTCAAAAAATGTAACAATTCACTGGCATTAGCGAGCCAAAAGGCTTGCGAGGTACTCTCGGTACTTCTGTCTTGTACAGTGTGTCTTATAAGCATTGCAGCGTGTTGTAGAAGAAGTGTAAGTTTATGAGCGCGTTCCGTGGGTGTCAATTCCGGTCTATAATGCGTTGACGCTCTGTATCTTGCACATAAATATAAAGTGTAGGCAGGCGCTAGTCGGAAAGTAGGCGTGGTTACGTCTAAGTGAGTGATAACGCGGGCAAGGAATTGTTCTTGAGGATCCTCAGGAAATTCCAGGACCGCCGGTAGGATTGGGTCCTGTCCGCGGGGATATCGGTCAATGCCACTTAATCTAAGAAATTAAAATATTTAATTATTGAACGAAAAATGTCATTTTGAAGAAAAAAATTTGAAGAAATCTACCTGTTTTCAGATCTACTGTCTGAGCCTAACGACCTATTATCTTCACGAGCGCCACTGTGCATGGACACAGTCTCCACATTGCCTTCAACATCAAAAGTTGTTTCAATATTTTCTCGAGATCCTTGTGCAGGACTTAAGGCTCTCGGAGACCGACTAATTAAGCATAAAAAAACAAAAAAGCGCAACTTAAAAAAAAATCGAAAAAAAAAAGAAAAGCAAAAGATAATCAAACTCTATGTAATTGTACCTTTCATATAGGCGACCTTGGTTGTCTAATGCACCTCCCGACGGATGCCTCGTCCTATCCTCCTGACTCGGATCCACGAACCTTAAAAACAATTGCAATAACTCAAATAACAAATGAAAAATAATCTTAATTTACTCACTTGTAAGTATTACTATTGCCGAATTTAATCAAGCAACCGTTGACCAGTGCCGTGGTCTGGTGGATGCGTTGCCCGTTGACGTAGGTGGGAGCGTCGGCATGACAAGGGGTCAGTGACGTCACGCCGTCTGTCGTCGTGATAACGCAATGACGTGGCTGAATGTGAGGCCCGTACAACTGGAGGGCGATTCCATTGGCCGAACCCACCTTCACGTAAAAAAATTAAGTCAAAATGTAATGTTGTTATGATTGACACAAAACGTTTATAGGAATTAGGCATGGAATTTTTACTGAACATTTGGTTTCAGTTGCTAGATAAAGCTTAATAGGGAAATTTCTCATAGAACAGTGGCGTGTTATGTGGTAATTCTTTTTCTTTTAATTGCTACTGTTTAACAGAACAAAGACGTTATTATATAGGGAAGTTATGACATATAACACAACACGTATCTCGATAGTAGGCTTTGCTTTTTGTTGTAATCATGTGGAATATTCACTGTTCTCAATGAAAAATCAATACAGAAGTATTTCTGGCTTACTGGATACTGAGTAAAAATACTTGCCTCCGTGACGTCATTGATAAGACGAACCGTCTTATTGGTATCGGCGGGGTGGGGCGCCTGACCGTCCGGTCCCAATTCAATAAGAAATGGAGCCGCATCCGCCCTCTGATCGCCTCGGACTCCGCCCAGGGGTTTCTTTTTGCGTTTACGAGGGGCACAATCCGCCGGTCTTCGACGTACGTGAAACATTATTGAACCTAAAACAAAAATGCATAAAAAATAACAATCAAATTTTCTAAACCTACTATAGCATACGAATTTTTTTCATTTCGTATTGCGAGTGTGAACTTTTTGGCAACTAATGGGGTAGAGGCGAAATGAAGTTTAATAACGCGAAGCGATTTAAAAATAGCCCATTTGGTGGCATAGTGGAAAGGGAAATCGTCATTCAAATGAGGTTCGCTTAGTAATCCGGCCGGCCGGAATACGCCATGCATTTCCGCGAATTAAGGGGAAAGCCATAAAAACAAGTGAAAAAAAGAGACGGTAGACCTATTCCTTTCGCCGTTACTACCACGGCCGACTATTCAATTATTTAGTGAGGTTACATTAATAGCAAATCGATAGTGAATTTAATTGTCCCTACTCTACGTAATAAACATTTGTTACTTCAGATCAAAAGAGCCTTAATTAATATAAATAATGATTAATACGCCCTTTTTAAAAAAATCCGCCTCTTGAGGGGGCGTGGCGTTGTTTAGACGCAACTAACAAATGAACATCGAATCGTCAGTTTTAATTTATTTATTACCGAAGCCCGCAATGCGTCATTTTGATTTTCTTTTGTCTAGTTGAAAAAAAAACAATATACATATACACATATATGTATAAACAAATATTTTGAATGAAATACAAAGACCCACCCTCCGGAAATGTTTGAAATATCTGTGTGAACAGATAAGAAAAATGGTATTTCATTTCCGGGTTTCTTGATTGAATTCCACTAATATTCCACACATGTCGAAAATGGCGTCGGCACATGCGAGACGTCATAACAAAACGTCAAAATCCATCTTCCTGCGTTACTGAATAAATAAAGCTGAGCTGCACACATGACACGAATCAGATTCCGTTGCTTTTAATTACAAAATAAAACAAAATAAAACCGTTGACAATTGATACGGTGGGCGGAGTTTTAATTTGAATTAGAACGGCAAGAGGGTGTAAAGTTTTTCTTGTTTCATTACCTAGAACTACCTCGTAATCGCCATTTCGCACTCGTTTTAGCGACCTAAAACTCATCATTTTTCGCTAAAACAAACAATCCCTTTTCCGAATAGAAAAACACCACCACCCCTGACCACAGCTAAAAACCAACTGTCCGATGGGTGATAACGCGACGCTTCCCTTTTGTTTTGAAGGTGAAGGAATTCGAAATATGGCGCCATTGGGGCCATAAGTGTTAATACGGGCGACTCGCTTACAGATGGAGTTACTTGACACAATGTTTGTATCGGCAACAGAAAGATTTTCATTTCTGTTGGAATTCGTTTTCTCAGGGCTTGCTTTGTTCGTTTTTTATGTGCAAGTATACTGTCATTGGCACGTAATGCACAATAAAATTATCGAGTTTTGATTGTTTTTAACTGCATGTGAACAATTTCACCTAAATGTCAAAGGTCGCTAGACTTTTTTAGGTTAACGAGAAATGAATGGTTTTATTTGAAACGGAAATTTTCCCAATTAAAGGTCCGTTTTATTTCTATTTTTTTTAAATAACGATTGAAACAGTAGAATTCTTAACCACTGACAATAAGAAATCCGCCAAATAAATTTCAGAGGAAATCCTCGTCTAATTTGTTCGATTGTTGGCCGTAAAATTCGAAATCGAAACGACCCTAATAAATTTTCATGAAAACAATTACTTTCACTTCACCCAAAGACGTTTTATGGCCCTATCGTAAATTTTTTTGATAAAAGTTCCGTACGATGTTGCCGTTTATATTTTTGGAAAAAAAATCTTGCCTAGGCCCCGGCGAGATTCGAACTCGCGATCTCCTGTTTACTAGACAGGCGCTTTAACCAACTAAGCCACGGCGCCTTCAATTAACTTCTGTTCGCGAGTCAAGGACTACTTTTCATTTCAAATGACATTTTCACAAACATTTAAACTTCATAATATTAGAAAAAAAATTATTAGTGAATATAAAAAAGTGAAATAAAAAAAACGAATTTATTACTTTTTAATGAAAGTTGCATCACAATTATCATAGGAGGCGTTTCATAGTTAGATATATTACGTTTCGTGACGTCAAACGGTGGAAACAATCGAAGAACGAAACAAATGGAGACATGGAGATTTAATTATTTACAATGACAACTTGGGTGAGGGAAATGGACAATTACTTTTTGTGGCATCTTGCATCGACAAGCAATTGTTTAACAATATTCATGACACACCTTGCGCGCACATGAATACAAGAAAATCTGAGCGGTACTATTTCCATTGATCGACACTCAATTGTTATCAAATTGTCGTGAGTTATTTGTAGCTCGTGACTGGTTTAAAGGAAAAAATCCGACTCATAAATACATGTATAAGAGAGTGGTAGTGTTGTAGTGGTACCTCTTCGGGTACCATTCTCGTCGTCTCATCTAGCACGGAACCCGTTCCGTCTTCGGAACCGGGCGCGGTGGTACCCATTTATAATTTAATCTAGAGAACCGCAAAACGAACTTCCATACAACAGAAACAAAAGCTACTCACGTCTGATGCCCCAGTCCATCATGATACTTATAAAAAGAAAAGAATCACATACTCCTCCTTGACGATGTTACTCGCCCCTCTCCCCCGCCAGTGCCAAGTCAATGGACGGTAGACTGATTATTAATCATGGCTCGCTCGAATCTTTAAATCACTAAAAAAAGGCTTTCGCAATAGTAACATTTTTTGAGTTGAAGCCCTCGCGCGGATTCCCCCCACCATACGGAAACACGTACACTCACTACGATCGTAAAACGACTTCTGGCAAGAGGAGAGGCTTTTTTAGAGTCGCAGGCGGCCAGGGACATGCGCCCTTCCGCCCAACGGTAGGGGGAGGACGACGACACGGCAGACGAATTAACATAACAATAGAAGAAGAAAACGAATTAAAGAGAGGCGAAAATACATTACACGGCCTACTTTTAATTGTTATGTCCATTTCACTAATTTAAACTTGTTTATAAACAAATGAAACCAATTGCCTTATATGGGCAAATACTCCCAGTGCCATCTATACGTGAACTCCATAAAAAATAACATTGAACGTACTATAACAGTAATGTGTCTCTAAAAACTACATATTTATAGATCTAGTAAGACAAAATGGCATTCACGTCATCGTTAAGAGATGACGTGCCGCGTTACAGTGTTGCCCGACTTTCTAATAAAACTTTGAAATAATACTTTTCTATTTTCAAGACGTTGCTTGATAGTTTTCAATTAAAGATAAACTTCACTGTTTGGTCATTCTAGTAAATGACATATTTGAAACTAGTGCAGATTTAAAAATAATTGAATTTGATGGAAATAACAATTTCGAATGCAAAAGGGTTTAAATGAGAACTTTTAAGAGTAAAAATGGATATAAAATAACTGTAGTTTTTGTCGTGAAGCATTACATACATACACACAGCAAGGGATAATCACTTCTAACTAACCGTGAAAGAGGAGCGATCGTCATTCTCGCGACGACACAGACCAGAAAAAGTGTGTTCCATATTAATAATATCTTAAGTTTTTGCTATAACTTTTTCTACAATAAACAGTTAATTTAGAATCGGATTTCCTTAGAACATCCTCTGTTAAACTATAATCGTGAACGGGTGTAAAACAAGAGTCCCCTTTATAAAACAACGTGAAGATTGCATGTGTTTGAGATGGCAACACTGTCGAAGGGTTAGACATTTTCCGAGTGACCATGTTTACAACATTTGTAGCCGATCATAGTAAAAGTGACATCACAGCCGAATTCTTACCAATCTTATTTATCATTGGTACGTTTTTCTTAAACATAAACCACTATTTACATTATTATGGTATTATTATAAGTCATTATAACATTTGGGCGAATTGACAGGACAATTAGTTTAACGGGAATTACACATACCTGTATTTGGTGCAGTCATCAGGATACTTAAAGGACACTCGTCATCGTCAAGGACGTATTCAGTGTCCGGCATTCCGGGTTGTTGTGTCACTTGAACGAGACAGTATTGAGCAGGGTCAACCTTAATAAGTCCATATTTGTCGAGCATTTCCCGCACCACCGAGCCGGCACAGTCACGAATCGACAGAAGAAGTGTCTTGTAGGGGACGTCCTTGCAAAGTGCTTCCCCATAGATTTTTAAAGTACCACCTACAAGGGTGAATTTAACCACGTTATAGATATTTAATTTTTAATTAAACTCGTTATAGCACTTACCTGTGTCCGGACCACCATCTTTGGATCGGAATTGTTGCAACTTTTTCTCCAATTTCTGTTGACGTCTGCGGCGCATGACCGCCTCCGGATTGGAAATCGACCGCGTAAATGACGTTTCAGGCAATTCTGTCAACAAAAACATATAATTATGGATAAAAGACAATCGTTTACTCGTACCGTTGTAAAGTTTTTCAGTGACATTGTCAGGTCCACCATTGAGGTCACCATTTTCGCTTTTTAGCCTTGAAAGTTTCTCTTGTTTTTTTAATTGTTTCTTTTCGCGTTTCGATAATTTCCTGCGAAAACTGGCGTTTCCATCTAAAGAACCCATAGAACCCACCTAAAAATACATAAAGGAGTCACTTTATTTAAAGGGGATCTTAGTTAGTTGTGGTACTCACAGTTTTGTCGTCAACATTTTTTAACAAAAAACGACCTTCTCGGTCGTCTACATGCCAGTTCAGCTGGACAAGTAACGGTTTTTCATCCGGAGACATTTTCCGTTCGGGACAACCCTCATGCAGCTCGTAGAGGGCATAACTTGGCACGCTAAGCATACGCATGTCAGGTCTAAACTTTTCCACTAACGTTCCGATAACGTCTTCAACAGTAGCGTCACTTGCCACTCGAATACATTTTGTTGCTACTTTTTGACCGGAATCTTGGAAGTAAAATCGCATCACTCCATGGAATTCCAAATCCTATTATTAAAAAAGGTTATCAGTAAAGGGCAAGGTTGCCAAGATGTGCAGTTTTTCTAGGATTGACAGTGATGTAAATAGACAGTCAGGTGTTTAAGGTCAATGACTTTTTTACCTTGTAACTCACTTTTTGCCATTTTCCGTTTCGCGTACTCGCTCAACCGCTTAAAAAAATTAAAATACTACGAATTATCCGTAGGAAAGAGGACTTTCACTTTGATGCGAATCGTCTATTTTTTCTTTTTATAGTCGTTCACGCACTATTTAAAATATCCCGCCAACAGTAAAAGGAAAACAATTGAAACTTGACACTATTNAGTAGGTACATGGTTTTTGCTTTGTATAGATCTTTTATGAAAAATAAATTTTCCTTTAAAGGGTTTTGGAATCCAAAAGAAAATTATTGGAGGAAATGAGTGACGTAAATAGGTTAACAGATGCTGAAGAACAGTTGACAGAATATGAAAATGAATGGAAATGCATTGACGAGTGCGGAGATGAAGGTGGTGACGTAGTCAAAGAGGAAGGCATTGTTGACCGACCAGAACGAACGAAAATTGACTTGAAGGAGTACAAGAAAAGAAGAAGTTCCTCGCTCTTTCAATAATATTTTCAAATTTTTTTAATTTCTAAAGTTTTTAGAGGAGTTCGAGGAGAAAATAGAACCAAAAATAGAGAACGAGACCACCACAACAAACATAGTAAAACATGAGGAACCGAGCATAAGCAGTTTTTTACATGATTTTAGCCTATCAGATGATGAACCCGACTTTGTAGAAACAATAAACCAATCAGAAAGCAAAGTGAAAATACTTGACATAACTATTATCAAGACAGCTAAGTAAGTTGTTGTATTTTGTTTAGGATGCATGAGAGGAAACAATTGAATTGCAGTAATGTGAGTGAAGTAGAATGTATTGAAAACATCCAAGAGGCAATTAAAAAAGAACTGGCAGCTGACATTGTTACCTTGGGGGAGGACGTGAAGGAAAAACCTACTGCAAACGAGTAAAATTGTTAAAAATGTATTTTATTAGTTACAATTCATTTTTTTTTTTTAGAGATGAAGAATCTAATGTTATTATTTTGGGGGAAGACGTGAAGAAAAATCCAACTGCAAACCGGTAAAATCGTTTTAAACGCTGTGTTTTATTAATTACAATTAATTTTTTTAGAGATGAAGAACCCAATGAGGTTCCACAAGTGAGCAGTAACCTGAATTAGTAAGTTTTTGTTCGAAAGGATGGTTCAAAGATATTTATTTTATTTGATTTTTTAAGTATTTCTCCGTTTACGGAAGAAAGTCTCGTGAGAAATGTGGACAAAGAGACATCAACAAATGACACAAGAGAAAAACAAGAAACAGAGAAACAAGAGAAAAAGAAAAAACCCAAAAAATGTCTAAAAATTAAAATGCCTTTTGGGAAACCAGAAAAAACACAAGAGATTTTATGCGATTCACTTACGGAAAAGATCAACGGACTGATTGAATGTGAAAAGAGCAAATTCAAAACACCTCCTAAGCGAAAATTGAAAGATGGAAAATTGAACGAGGAAAAAACGAAAAAACCCAGAAGAATTACACCCGTAAAAATCGGAGAGGTTTCATCAAAAAGCAGAAAACGTAAATCGAAAAAATCGTCACCATTGAATACATCCCCATCTAGAAAACAGCCTAAACTGGAACCCCAACCTGATCAGTCTCCATTACCGCACATGGAGGAAATGCTCAAAACCCTATCCAACGTTATTGTAACAAAAGAACCTGAACATCTACCCGAAATCAATGAACATTCAAACGATAACGTGTCAGTGAATCGGATCAATTTGGATTCAAAAGACGTTTCCATGTTGGGCGCGTTTGAACGAGGCATTTTTGACAATATGAGCACGTTTTTTGGCGAGACCGAAACCCCAAAATGTGACAACCGACCAAGTAGCCCATTGGACTTTTCCAATATGCTTAGTAGGAGTGCCATGGATACGTCCACACCTATAAAAAAAGAATCGCCACAAATTAGGAACGCCCCCTTGAAACGAGATCGAAGAAAACGAGTCAAGGTGATCATTTTAGACTCTAATGTAGCCTGAATTTCACTGTGATATTATTGTACTGAAATAAAAATTGCACGTTTATAAAACAAGAACTTATAATTTTCGCAATCGTTTAAAAGAGGGCTGAATTTAGAACTCGCACACGGTGAGACGGTCCTACATAGATTACGGCTTAATTAAATAAAAGTCATTGTTTTAATATTTAATTTTTATTTAAAATAGGTACATAAATATAACAATATTAAAAAGGATTTACATATTTGGAAAAATTAACACTAATATTTATTAAAACTTATAATTAAATTATAAGTTTTAATAAAAATCAGTGTTATTGTTGCAGATTGGGGTTTACAGAAATAAACCTATCAACATGTACAATTAACTAATTGATTTTTATAGTTAATTGTGTTGTACATAATTGCACTTAATAAGCGCCAATATGGCTTTGTTACATAAAAAAATACAGCACAGGAATCACCAAGCTAATCAAAGACATACGTATTAGTGTCTTTCATGTGAGAACAATCTTTTCTTTTCCTTCAATTCGAAAATTTTCTAATAAATGCAAAAATTAGTTCTAAATATTAATTTAAAAACGTTGCTGATCCAGCTTGAATTTTTGCCATTTAACTAACATAGAGAACATCGATTTTTTTTAAATTCCTATTCACCTTCATTTTTCCGTAATCAATCACTCTTAATTCAGTTCATTTGTAGGTAATAATAGGTAATAAAGTCTGTAACTTCAAACGAGCCATCAACTCAAAGTCACTTGGATCGTTGGATTATTTGAAAATAATTTTATTACGAAGAAATGATATATGGAAAATGATAATTGCTTTTGTAACAATTTATTTTAAATGACAATTTTGTAGGAAATTTAATTCTCTACAAAAAATTGTCACTGGAACGAAAATCGAATAGTTTAGAAGATCTGAGTATTGTATTTTCTTTTGATTAAAAATTTTTGAAAAATGTATTTATAGATATATTACTTTTAAAAAGAACGTTATTTACCTCCAAATTTGCCAAATTACGACTGATTTTTGAAAATTGAAACTGAAGAGGAGCAAAAAAATATCGTTATTCCTATGTTATTTAAATGGTAAAAATCAAACTCGAAGAAGGGAGCTTTTTAAAATCAATATAATGAACCGGTTTCTTTTTTTGAACTTCTATTTTTGCATATATTACAAGATTTTTGAATTGGAAAAAAACAAAATATTGATCTTAAATGAAACACCCTAATATATGTATATGTACTATACATATTTGGAAAACAATCAATAGCACCAATGAATGCGTAATGGGCGGAGTTTCCATTTAACTAGGAGGTAGTGCTTGATTCGATTTTGTCTACATACACTGTTATGATCTAAAAATAAATGGCACACAAAAGCACCCGGAGAATCGAACGGAGCGTACCATAAAAATATAAAAATAGTATACAAAAGACGGTGGTTTATTCAAAAATAAACCTTCAAATCGATTATTTCAATCTCAACGGCATAATTATTTGTAAATTATATCGTGGAGATCAATGTCTGCGTAACTATCCTCATCCAAGCTGTCCAGGCAAGCTATAGTCACAAAGGCGGCGCCTCCTGACAGTCTCGTAGAATTTGATACGGTTGAGCCCGAGTAACTGTTAAAAAATCCAAAGGACAATTAAGTTATGAATGTGAATTGGAAATGTTAAATACATACCTACTGACCACAGAAGGTGTATTTCTAATCAAATTCGGGCTCATGGCTGAATTCCTAATTGAATTCGGGCTTATGGCCGTATTGCTAATTGAATTAGGACTCATGGCTACGTTTCTAATCGAATTTGGGCTTACAGTTGTGTTCCTAATGGAATTTGGACTCATAGCTGCGTTTCTAATTGAATTCGGGCTCATGTACATTGTGTGTTGGGGCGTGGCGTTATAGCTATGTGAAAGGCCCAACACTTGAGTTACCAAAGTGGGTTTAATGTAACCGTTTGGTTGCCTTGCTTGTTCTAGAGTGAATTATATTAGAAATATGTGGACCATATAAAAATAATGTCAAAAAAATACCTTGATATGGTGTGTAGTATTTCTGGAAATAGAAATCTTTAAGTGTATCCGGAAAGAGATGAGTTAAATGTATCAAATCGCCTATACGATCGGCTAGAGAACGCACTTGAAAATCTCTTGT
Organism: Hypothenemus hampei; assembly: GCA_013372445.1. Classification (NCBI taxonomy): domain Eukaryota; kingdom Metazoa; phylum Arthropoda; class Insecta; order Coleoptera; family Curculionidae; genus Hypothenemus; species Hypothenemus hampei. Next base: position 1,370,861 of record JABRWK010000003.1, on the reverse strand, counting down.
TGTAAACGGTTGCAGGCTAAACACTTCCTGCGACTCTATTAGAGAAGGTGCGTGTAAATACGCGCAATTGTGTTTGGTATGATTAAGTTTACCGGAAATAAAAGCAATAGTAATGCCTCCCAGTTCACTATCTGAGAATCTCAATAAGAATGTACCAGCTAAACAAGACGCCAACATATCTTCGGCTTCTTTTTTCTTCACGAAACCCATTATAGCCCTAGACAAACACAAGAATTTTGTAATGTGGATGTTTGGTAAAAAAACAATGGATTGTTATTACCCATCCATCCACGGCCCTCTTAGATGCTCTCTGGTTAACTTCATGACGGCGAAGAACCACTCCCAGAAAGTAAAATTCCTATCGATTAACGGTTCTTTGCAAAATTGAGGCCAACTTAACATGTAATTTGCTGCTTCCGAATAATTGCCTCGGAAAGCTTTTTCGGCAAGAAATTCTAAATTTTCCTCACTAAGACCTCGTCCTGTGGCTTGTTTGAATTTTTGCGATAACGTTTCTCTCATTTTACTCCATGGAACCTAAACGACGAATAGAAAAATTCCTACATCAAATCATTTTTGAGAAAAATAATTTTTACCTTATCAGGTACTTGAAATGGAGTTCGTCCCGGCTCACTAAAGGCATTATCCCAGGTGACTGTTGCCCAAGCATTAGGCTCTTGATTACCATGCACAATAACGACCACCGGTAAACTCAAAGTCCACACCTGGAATACCAATTCCCCATCGCCAATACTAAATTGTGACTGGTAAAACAATGCAAATTTCTCGTCCATTACGCTCTCTGAGCCTTTTTTTTCGGCCCTCTTAATTCTTTTCAGTTGCATATTTCTGAATGTTGCCGACAATTGACGACTGGAATGGTGGTACTCCATTGCACAGGTATTATTTGAAATGTCTCCAGAACTGTCGCCCCCTTTAAACATCTTATCGTGCATTATCAACATATTAGCTTGCGTTTCGGAAATAATTGCAACTTTGACGTGGACTGGCAACTTCACGATATCTAATTTATTGCCCACTAACAATCGCACAGTCGTATTGAACCTATTTATGGGAAAAATCATTTAACTGGATTAAAATCATGTAATTGTTTATTTGAAAATTATGGATTGTATTTAATTGCATGGCAGTTGATGTAAGTAACGCAACTTTGTTCACAATCTTACCTTGTATTGGTCTTCATCACTTGTGGGGGCTGTTGCTCAATGATAAAAGTGGACATAATCAGCGAGGACAATAATTTAGTGACTTCGGACAAAATTGTGGGCAAAACGTCAACGACTCCCGCAGGTTCCAAAGATAATTCCTGTTTCAATGACGAAACTCTGTTAATATTTTTTCGAATCGTCCAGATCAGATCGGTAAGTATTTCGCACCAATCTTGAATTTGATCAATACTACTTTTGAATGGTACACCATTCCCGGCCAATTGCTGACCCCGCTTCCAACGCATCAATTCATCGTCGACTACCTGATTCTGAACTTGTACCAGCAATTGATGGCTGTGCGTGAATTTTTCCGTTATTTTCATCCGAAGTTCCATCATAACAGCCACCTATAAAATCAAATAAACTAATAAATATCCTAGAAGATGCCTAGTTTAGTCCAGGAAAAATATATGTACCTACATTAAAATATTAAAAATAGGAAAATATTTAATACAGGCTGGATTTTTGTGTGCATATTGCTATCGAGTTCCTCATTGATTAGGCCTACTTTGGCTCTTTCTCATGGCCAATATTAAACAAAAAATTTTAGATTTTTTTTTTGACTTTGATACTGCTTTTAGAATAATTCGAAATGGTTCTAACTAATACAACACAAAATAGATTATCAAAAATTTCGCCCGAAAAAGTTTTTTAATTAAAAGAGTAACAACAATGAAATGCTTCAAATTTAAAATTTGAAACATTACATTGATGCACAAATCACAAAGAAAGCCTTTTGAAAATAAATTAAGGGGTTTCCATGAGAAAAAGTTAAATTAGTTACAGCATGTGATTTCATTATTATACAGATTTTTAATTTTGCATTGTAAATCCTCCGTGAACCCATTTTTTTACTTGAATTTTCACTTTGATATACATATACATTTACAATAATGGATAAAATTTGTTTTAATTGTAATAAATCGTTATCAAATGGTGATGTCTTAAGTGTTAAATATGGAATAAAAAACTTATTAATGCAACTATTAAAAGATGGTACCTTTGATTAATTAAAATATAAAAAAATCTGTTACTGTCCGTTGTTAGTGTTGTAAAAGCTACATTTAAAAATGCAGTATTGTTGCATTCAAGAGATAGAGATGCCGAAAATGCCAGCGTATCTATGAGTCCACCTTGTGTTAGATCATGTTTAAGTAATTTTTATTTTTATTTTGAAAATTTATGTATATTTTATCGTAAATTTGCTTCTAAAGAAAAGAAAAGGAAAAAGAGGTTGAGACTGCTCATTTAATACCTCCTGTTTCAACATCTTTGTTTCAGAGCTCTATTCTGGAATTTGTTGAAAAGGCAAAGTATATCACCCGTTTCAAATATGACTTGTCAACAATAAACTTGAACCTGATCCTGAAAACCGGGGATAGATATCAAAAAACAATATTTTGAAGCCAATCACAATTTGTTCCTAATGTACCACTGCACACAAATTTCTATAAAAAAATGTGGTATTAACAGTGAATGTCAGAAAGCAGGATTAAATTGTTCTATAGGTTGTAGTTAATGTCATGGCCAAGCATGTTAAAATGCAGTAACACCGGATATTGATGAAGATAAGATTAATGATGATCCAGAACCATTCATTATGCAAGTTATTGAAACAGAAAATTCGGACTTAAGTCTAATTCCGTAATTATTTAATTATAATTAATTACTCTTTAGTAATATCGTCAATAAATCACTGTAACAAAAAATTTAAAACACTGTGGATGAAACCTACCAGGGACATAATACATATAATAGAAAAATGCACCTGGTACTTGACCTCACAGGTGATGTGGAAGACAGTGTATAAAATTATTATTGTAGCACTCAATTAAAGTGCTATGTTTTGTAAATGATTAGCCGTATTAGAAAAATAATAATATATATAATATTCTTGTAGTATTTTTCTCAACTACAAACCACTGTTAAATGTTTTTTTAAACTGTTTTTAAGGCCGTTTTACCCCATAAAAATTAATGAAGCCGTCATCGGATCAATTATTAACTCTGTAGTAACCCGATAGCAATATATGTATGTACATATAAAAATTCAGACCATACAGGGTGATTCAAAAGTAAACGTAATCCTTTTAATTATATACAGTATGCACAACGTGACCTTAGCACAAATTTAGAAAAGGACAAATAGAAAATACGTCTGTCGCATTCACTCCAACTGTCAGTCAAGTAGGAGTGAACGCGACAGACGTATTTTGTATCTGTCCTTTTCTAAATTTGTGCTAAGGCCACGTTGTGCATACTGTATATATATACAGTGTGGTAACTTTAACAGGAATAAATTCATTTAAAATTCAGGGGTTTGTTTNGAGCTCTATTCTGGAATTTGTTGAAAAGGCAAAGTATATCACCCGTTTCAAATATGACTTGTCAACAATAAACTTGAACCTGATCCTGAAAACCGGGGATAGATATCAAAAAACAATATTTTGAAGCCAATCACAATTTGTTCCTAATGTACCACTGCACACAAATTTCTATAAAAAAATGTGGTATTAACAGTGAATGTCAGAAAGCAGGATTAAATTGTTCTATAGGTTGTAGTTAATGTCATGGCCAAGCATGTTAAAATGCAGTAACACCGGATATTGATGAAGATAAGATTAATGATGATCCAGAACCATTCATTATGCAAGTTATTGAAACAGAAAATTCGGACTTAAGTCTAATTCCGTAATTATTTAATTATAATTAATTACTCTTTAGTAATATCGTCAATAAATCACTGTAACAAAAAATTTAAAACACTGTGGATGAAACCTACCAGGGACATAATACATATAATAGAAAAATGCACCTGGTACTTGACCTCACAGGTGATGTGGAAGACAGTGTATAAAATTATTATTGTAGCACTCAATTAAAGTGCTATGTTTTGTAAATGATTAGCCGTATTAGAAAAATAATAATATATATAATATTCTTGTAGTATTTTTCTCAACTACAAACCACTGTTAAATGTTTTTTTAAACTGTTTTTAAGGCCGTTTTACCCCATAAAAATTAATGAAGCCGTCATCGGATCAATTATTAACTCTGTAGTAACCCGATAGCAATATATGTATGTACATATAAAAATTCAGACCATACAGGGTGATTCAAAAGTAAACGTAATCCTTTTAATTATATACAGTATGCACAACGTGACCTTAGCACAAATTTAGAAAAGGACAAATAGAAAATACGTCTGTCGCATTCACTCCAACTGTCAGTCAAGTAGGAGTGAACGCGACAGACGTATTTTGTATCTGTCCTTTTCTAAATTTGTGCTAAGGCCACGTTGTGCATACTGTATATATATACAGTGTGGTAACTTTAACAGGAATAAATTCATTTAAAATTCAGGGGTTTGTTTTTTAAAAAATCACTCGGACCCATCGGTTTTTTTGATGGTAAATTCCTGTATACAAAGTAGCCCAAAAATCAGGTACGACCACCAACTTTGTTTTTTCAAATGGAAACACTTATTTTTTATTTCATATTTAGATTTTACTTAAAATTCTAAGTATGTTTCATGTAACATGTCCTATACCTAAACTCAACAGTTACCGAGATATTGACGAATGAAATTACATATGAATATATCTATACATAGATATAAATAACAACATGTCAAACGTAAAATTGTAACCATATTCATATGTAATTTCAATCGTCAATATTTCGGTAACTGTTGAGTTTAGGTATACGACATGATACATGAAATATACGTGCAATAGAATTTTTTATGGAATTCAAAAATGCAAAAAAATAAGTCTTTCCATTTCAAAAAAAAGTTGGTAGTTGTACCTGGTTTTTGGGCTACCCTGTATATATGAATTTACCATAAAAACAACCGCATTCAAAAATAAAAATCGACGGGTCCGAGCGATTTTTTTTAAAATAAGCCTCTGAATTTTAAATGAATTTATTCCAGTTAAAGTTACCACACTGTATAATATTCTCCTCAGAAAAAAAGTTTATATCAACATGGATCCGGAAATGCTTCTTAACCCACTGAATACGCCTAATGCATACGGGTGCGTCCGGATACTTTCGACTACCACATGCCCGACACAAAGGGATGCGTTCCATAGAACCGGGATTGCGTTCGCAGCATCGCCGATAAAATCTGAGTCTGCCATGCTGCCAACGCGCCCGAATGCGTTGGACGTATAGTAGTCAAGAGCGTCTGGAGATACCTTTATATGGCAGATGCACTCAACGGGTTAAGGAAGCAGCTACGGCTCTTCAAGTGATTTTTGGTTAATTACTCTGGAACTAATTTAGATTTACGTGCCAAATTTGGTATACGATTTACCAATGATAATTACTATTTTTAATGATTAGAGATCAGTGGATATCATATACAGGGTCGAACTGAGGGCAGAAGTCCTATACATTCTTTACTCTAACTTTTTCCTTTGTAGGTATTTAATTATTGATTTTCTACAAGAATGTTATTCTCTAATATTTTCCACTTAAAAAAGGTATTCTTATTTCAAAGCTCCCAGATGCACCGTTTTCGAAAAAATTCGAATTTGTGAGTTTCGTTGATAGGAAAATATGTATAAATTTATCTATCACAAATCTCATGGCTTATCCAGAAATTATTTTTCATAATCACAGCGCAGCATAGCGTAATGATACTACACAGATACATCCAATTCGAATTTTTTCGAAAACGGTGCATCTGGGAGCTTTGAAATAAGAGTACCTTTTTCAAGTGGAAAATATTAGAGAATAATATTCTTACAGAAAATCAATAATTAAATACCTACAAAGGAAAAAGTTAGAGTAAAAAACGTATAGGACGGACTCCTGCCCTCAGTTCGACCCTGTATATAATATCCATTGGCCTGGGTAAATCGCGTACCAAATTTAACAGGTATAGAATAGTTCCAGGGTAATTAACCCAAAAACCATTTTTGGGATGCCATCTTTAAAAAGCTGTAGCTCCCTTAAGAAGTATTTCCGGATCCATGTTCATATAAACTTTTTTCTTATTTCACTCTGTATAAATTCTTGTTTTTATTGATGTATATTTTTTCTGAACTAAATTGCAGAAACTTACTCGTCTATTCAAATCCTGCTCAAGTAAATTTTTACGGTTAACGTACTGCAACGCTTGCTGATCATGCTCGGTTGGAGTTTTGTGATTTTTGAATTGTTGCAAATGAGCTAAAAAAATAGCTGATATGTGAGGAAATATTTCTTTTCGAATTTAATCGTATAAAAAACCAACCGTTTACTCTAGTGCATTCGTCATAGAGCCTCGCAAACGTGCTCTGTTCCAGTTCTAGTTGGTTAGTGTCTTCTGCCATTTCCTATTTAATAATTTTACCACTTTGACGTTTGTTTATGGCTTCTTATTGTTAAGGTACTTTACCTGAATTTGTCGTTTTAGCTCTTCAATTTTCTGCTTTATCTCGTCGACCGAATTCTTCACGGGCAACATGGGTATCACACCGAGCAAATCAACCCCTGCCGCTTCCAAACACTTTACTTCCATCTCCAAACAGCGGCGTATCAAATTAAACAACTGAATAGGGTTTGAGCTAGACAAGTCGGACATACAATAAAACTCAGGTAAAGAAAGAAAAGATAAAACATGCAAATTTTTAGGCAGGGCTTTATTGATTCTGAATTTTGCTTATTGTTGCAATTCAGATAACGAATTTCAAGTTAACCCAGCAGGGAAACTAACCTGTATCTTTGTCTGAACATTTTAGCGGCCTCGGCCAGTTTCAATTTTCCAAAATAGTATTCGCTAGCGTCATTCGAACATTCCGCCTTATTTTCAATTTCCTGGATCAATTGATTGATTAAATTGGCTATATACTGATCATGTCCAGTCATGCATCGTTGCGGTTCAGGATTTAACCTGGAAGTCATTAATTGTATGATTTTCATAGTTTCATGGTTTCATTTCCAACTCTCACCAGAAATTCTCCTCGATGAAATGGGCCAAAACACTACGAACTTCAATAGGAAAATGCTCTCCATAAATGGCGCGAAGTTCTTGCAAATGGACACTGTACTGTGGCAGTTGTCGTGCCTTAGCCCACAAAGCCATTTTTGACTAATTAATGACGATGCCTATAAATGGGATTTTCCCTATTAATTTTTTGGAGAAAGCGTAAAAAACCCGATCTAGAAAGTGTCCGCGTAAGGTTACGTTAATAGTTTTATTGTAGCCAAGGGCAGGGGCCGCGCAAACATTACAAACTTCGTTCTAAATCTCACTAAGTAGACAAAAAAAACACACGCCACCCCTGTACTAGGGTGTTACGGAAAGAAAAACAATGACTAAAACCCAAGTTGTTCCTTTGAACAAGTGTATTTGAGGTTATAGCCATTGTATAAAGGGCATTATGAAAATATGCATTCGGCCTTGAGCTTGAGCCACACTACAAAAGCAATCGAAAAACACGCATTAACTAGGAAGATGTATTACCAAATAGTCATAAAAAAATGACAATACGAAAAAAAAAAGATATCAACAGATACAATAATGTTCCAGGCTCAAGGTCAAGTAGCCTGTAGTTTATTTGTTTTTGCTTATTTTACGTTTGGAAAACTCACCTCTGGAAAAATGAAAATGCCCACTTAAAAAACACAATTTACATTTAGATATCCAGATTAAAAAAAAACAATAACAAGTTTACAGGCACATGGTTACAACTGATGGTAAAAATGTCTTCTCTGAGACCCGTGTTGACCGTACGACGTACACCATAAAAGTGCCCAGGCATGCCCAGGGAAAACAGAAACAAATTCGTGCTTACCAGGTACCAGTGACCTGATATCTATATTAGGAATGAGGTATTTGTCAGCTGTTATTTGTCATTCTTTTTTGGGTGCGTTTTCTACGTAGATAAATTTGAATTTATTTAAAAAATCAACTGTTTTTGTGGCGTATTTAATTTTCAAGTTTATTAAGTGGATTTTAATAAATAACGAAGGTCATTTGTATATTAAAAATGTAGAACAATAGTAGTATTCTGTATGTTACTCATCTCTATGTTGAATATTAATCAGCGAAGGGTCTGCAATGTTGCCATAGTTATCGAATTTTCTGAGTATTTAACTAATTAGGGTTGGTGATGGGTGGACAGGGAAAACTACCCCAAGTGGGAAATGACTCAAATTTCTATTTTTATGGCCTAAATCAATAAAATTTAGTTGGTTAAAGGGGCAATTGCTTGAACTACTAACTAAACAACACAGAACTTGAAACATAACAAATATTTTTTCTATTGCTTTGTATGTACATTAAAAAATCAACATTATTAAAAACAATGACAACAAACACTATCTAAACATATAATAAATAAGCAACTAAACAAAAATTATAAAAATATATAACGAACTATTCTCTTGGAAAAAACAAATAATTGCCGTTTGTTTCTTAATTTGCACTGTTTTAATCACCATCTAATATAATCTCTATACTCCTCGTTGATAGACACCCTTTTAATGGTCTCATATCCCAAAATTATGCTAAAACTAAACGTGGCCGACTGCACTAGTCTCGCACTGAGGCCCTTTGAAAACATCCTAAGACCCTCTTCACGCCACAAATCCCTGAACACCACGCGCATCGATTCAATTCGTTGCACCTGCAGTCTAGCTCTAACGATATCCAGAGGATTTGTGATTATTGTTGTTGTGAAACCACCCAGAGTGCCAGCCAAGGTTTGGATAAATAAATGGGATACGTACGAAGGTATGATTTTGAACAATTCATCTACAATAATATGATAAGATTTTAAAGAGAGGAGGGTATTATGGAGGTCTCTTTACCTTGGTAGAAATGATAAAAGCCCCACCATAGGGCTGAGTTAGGCACATAAGCTGATAAACTTGCCCAGTAGCCACGATAAAAGCCCCTAATGCCGTCCATTTGGAAAATTCTCCTGGTTAGCTCGAGGGTTACGGCCACTTTACTTCTACCTAAGTAATTGTTTATGCCTAAGGGATTAAATGCTATCTAAAATAGAGTATTTAATTAAGCAGTATATTGTAACGTTGCTTACTGTATACATTTTCTTTGTTAACTGTCCCAATCATCATTAGATGTTGACTGAGAACATCAAAAGGTACAATAATTGTTTGGCCAACTAATGAAGCACATCCTCCAGCGACCAGAGCCCTAACTTTGGAGTCTACTTCCTTTTTTGCTAGTAAATGTCTTACGCCTTCATAGGTTGAAATATAAAAGACTCCTTTAAGAAAAATCAACTGATTAGAATCATATTTTTACCGATGAAAACTATTCTAATATAATTACCACTGACTATTTGCACTGATGAAATCCAAAAGCCCTTGTACAAGCCAGAAAAGCCTTCGTATCTATAGATTTTGCCGTAGGCATCTAGCATTCCTTAAAAAAAATTAACATGGGATTCTTGGCAGCGGCAGCAGCTGTTCCATCACTATACCTGAATAGATGTCATTATGTTTTTGCACTTGCAGTCTAGTTTTGATTAAGGTGAGTGGATAAAGGGCACAACGAACTGTAAAGGAACTAAGCATAGACAATGGGAAGAACTTGCTCTTGTCCATCATATGCCATTCTATGGTTTTAATAAAGTCCTTGGGCTCCTCCACATCCACAGACATAAAATCCATTTTTCGCTTATTTTACAATTAAAGTCCTTTTGGTCATAATGTAATATTTATGAGGTTATGTTTTCCTTTTTGATGTCATTATTGTCTGAAATGTGCTAAAAGTTTTTGGAAAATCAAAGAAAAGTAGCTAATATGATAACGAATTGCTTAAAACAATAAGATGAATCAAGCTAAATATAATTTGGAAACAGTTTCTTAAATATTCGTACTATGAACTTGACTGACATCTTTTCCTTTCAGTCAGGTGATTGTCGGCGCAGACGCCATGACATGTAGCTAATGCCACACAGTTGAAAAAATAATGGAGAAGATGACGTTTTTGACGTTTGAGCGAAAGCTGTCACGGGAAGAAGCGCCTGCAAAAGGACAACATTTTCCCCGTGAGTTTTCTTCATTTTCTTACTTCATTTAGACACTTTTATTTGCAAATTGCCGTGTTTGTGTTCAAGTGTTCTAACTAGTGTTCAATGTTTGACAAATAGTGGCTTTAATCACTTGAAATTAGTAGAAAATTTGTGTGTGTATGTGTTACTGTGCCCAATTCACTTCAAGCTCCAGCAATAATTTCAAATAATTTAAAACAAAAAAACAACCATTATCCCTTCATGTCCCATAATCCAAAGGCAATTAATTAGAAGAGGCCCATCAAAATGTCGAGGAAAAAATGAATGATGCAGATTGTTTGGTCAGTAATAGCCTACTAGATTATCACTTGAAATACTTGGTGTGGTTTGCTTCAACTAACCTTTTTTTGTGGTGCTGGAACGTTTAATTATTTAACATTAATTAAAACATTCAATGATTGAATGAGAGAGTAGGAGGCGGTCATGGATTTCATGTCATACGGGAGAAAAAAAAACAAACGCGCATCGCACTTCTCATTTCTTGTCCGGTTCAGTCCGTGGAAAATTGCGTTCGCGGTCGGTTTCACATTCGTCCAATCAATAAAACGGTCTTACTAAAGGGTCGCTAGTTGGTAGAACTCCAAGTGGTTTTTTAAATTTATTTTTATAAAAAAAAAACTTAAATGTTGTTGCCTAAATCGAATAACAATCAGCGTTCGGGGGTGGAAAACGGGAAAATTCAAGTGAAAAATGGTCGAAGCAAAAGTCTGGATCGAAGCAAATTCAAGTTTTGTGTCTGCACCGGACCGAGAAAAAATAAGAAATCGGCCAAATGGTATGTTAAGGTAAGAATTCAAAATCAAGACTTCTATGGTTCTTGTTTTTTTTGTTTTACTAGTGTGATTCCATGGCAGTGTTGATCTATTTGGCCCGTTTCCAATAATTTTCACATTTTACGACCTGGTTTCTCTCTGAAGGCCAAGCACTTTTTCTAGGTTGCATTTCCACATATGTAAACTCGTTATTTATTTTTTTAATTTTTAAATAAGAAAAAAAAAATTTCTTTGTTCTTATTTCCTGTTTAGGACCATCTGCGATCTGATTTGGCGCCAAACAAAAGATGAACACTTTCTTGAAAACATGTGTGAGGGTGTGTGTGTGCCCTAAATGAGGTCACAACCAATAACTATTGTTCGATGGATTGCACCTGGCTTGTATTTTATTGTTTTGCTATTGTTACTCATTAGAAAATGAGTTTCATGATAGAAAAACCACGTTAATCTCACGTAAACGCTGATTTTGCACTTCCTGTGTGTGTTTGTGTCCATCATCGTTATGTTGGCAACCTTGAAATGTGAAACACCATTTATTGACGCTCAATTAATTGATAATACTTAGGAAAATTTATTTCAGCAGCCCACATGGCGACTCTGGGGCGAAGAAAAGGCCGACGGTGCTCTCTACACAGTCTACTTGAAAAAAGTACGTTACCACCGACCAAACAGAAGTCTATCCTCGTCGCATTCGGTAAAATTAGCCGCACCCTCTTTGTAAACCACGTCCCAATTTCACCCCTTTTATTACTTCTAGGATTCAGATGATGAAATTTCGCATTTAGAATGGGAAACTGTCAGGGTGCGATTCGTGAAAGCGGCTACTTTAAAAAAATTAGTGGAAGCTCTGTCCACCGACGACGGCGAACTAGAAACCACGTATATAAACGTTTTTTTGGCCACTTATCGTAGTTTTTCTACCACGAAAGAAGTACTAAAATTGTTGCTGGAACGTTACGGGGCACTGTGTGATTCGGTAACACAGAATGGCGGCAAAGAGGAGCAAAGGGAACAACACAAAAAGTATACATCACAAAAAATTTTATTGAAAATTAATGAAAAAAAACTCTTTTGCAAGGACGCTTATATCAGCTCTTCACGTATGGCTGGATAGTTACCCGGAAGACTTCAAAGAGCCACCCGACTATCCAGCACTAAGATTATTACTGGAATTTTCGGACGAATTCCTTCCCAATACCGAACTGGATGCCAAAGTAAGACACAGACTTGATAGGTAAAATTTGTCCTCAAAATTAAAGAGAAAATCATTAAAACGGTAACCTACATAGATACAGTAGGGAGGAACATGTGGATCCGCTCCTGGCGCCTCCACCAGCTTTCGCCATGCGATCCATAGTAGCTTCCGCTTGGCGCAATTACAAGTTACCAGATGTACCCGTGCGACACTTTGCCGAACAACTTACCAGAATGGATGTGGTAAGTAGTTGACAATCGTATATGATAATTGACATTTTCGCGTTTTTTTTTAGGATTTATTCAAAAAACTAGTCCCGCATCAATGTTTGGGAGCAATATGGTCGCGAAGGGATCGTAGCAGATCCCATGAGGCCGCCACTGTTTTGGCGACAGTTAATCAATTTAATGCTGTGTCTTTTAGGTTTGATGTAGCCATTGAAAAAGGCTTCTTTAATCGCTAAATTGACAATTTTCCAGGGTTATTTCATCGATTTTAGTGGAACCAGGTTTGAAAACATTGGATCGTGCCTCGTTGATTGTTTGTTGGATTGACATCGCACAGGAATTAAGGTTGATTAAAAATTTCAGCAGCCTAAAAGCAATCATCAGCGGCCTGCAAAGCAATCCGATTTACAGGTGAGCCAAGGGTATAAAAAAGTAAAAGACTAATTTGAACTTCTCATTATCATTGGCTTTTCTTATCATTTGGCAATGTTGCGGACTCTTTAAATTCAGTTTTGAAACGTAATCAATTTTGAATTTTTAGATTACAACGAACATGGCAAGCAGTTATCAAAGAAAAAATCGAACTATTCGACGAACTGGCGCGTATCTTCAGCGAAGACAACAATCAATGGACCCAGAGAGAGTTGCTAATGAAAGAGGGAACTGCAAAATTTGCTGGTTCGTGCTTCATTTATTTTAACATCGAGTTAAATTGATTTTTTGGTTTCCGTTAAATTTAGACACGGTCGGTGAGAACGATAAACAATTGCAAAAGATTTTCCAAAAACAAAACAATCACACTGCCAATATATCATTTGGGACCATTCCATATTTGGGGACATTTCTCACGGATCTTACCATGATCGACACAGCTATTCCGGACACCATTGGCGATAGATTGATAAATTTCGATAAGAAACGTAAGGAATTCGAAGTTTTAGCGCAAATCAAATTACTTCAGGTAAACATTTTTTTCTTGAGTCCATATTTTCCGTGAATGAAGCTTAGTTATTTTATTAATTGTTGTTTTTAGGGTGCAGCGAACGCATATAATTTTCTCGATGATCCGGCCTTCGATCGTTGGTTTGATTCGATTCTAGTTCTGGACGACCGAGAGGCCTATCAGTTGAGTTGCCAAATAGAGCCACCCACCAGTGCAAATGGACAGGGACGCACCAAATCTATGAGAAAACATCAGAAGAACGATTCGATCACAAGCACAAGTAGCAGTAATAGTTCGCAATTTTATTGTGACAGTGTTGCCAGTTCACCTAGAAACAGCATTGATAGGAAATTGAGTCCCAGCCAAATGTCAAGTTCCAGTAGTAGTTCTTCATTACCCAGTTTGGACGCCAGTCTTAACAGTTCTCATTCAGGTTAGTAACTGTGTCATCCGATTATTTGTTGTTTCGCTAATTGATTTTTTGTTTGTCAGGAGGGCCCACAAATCGGCTTCAAGTGCCTTATTGCAATAACTCAGGAACGTTGAGCAATAATTCTCAAAAGAGCAGTCCTGATTTTTACATAATCAAAGTCACATATGAAACGGACAACGTGGAAACCGATGGGATTGTCATGTACAAAAGTATAATGCTTAGTAATAATGAAAGAACGCCACAAGTCATTCGGAACGCCATGTACAAACTTGGATTGGAAGGTAGTCCGGACCAGTACACTCTCGCTCAAGTTTTACCAGAAAAAGGTGCTATTTTAATGAAATCGTTATGAAAATTCTGTTTACATTTTACTTTTATCTATTTTTAGAAATGGTTTTGCCCTCAAACGCGAACGTATACTACGCTGTGAATACCGCGCACAACCTCAATTTCATTCTCAGGCGCAAGAAGAGTCTCGAGGACAGTGGTACAAGTACCAAATCGAGTCGCAAATAGTGGCACTGTGATACGAAGCATTTTCATCACGTAGTTCAAGGAAAAATGACAGTATTATCTGACATTTTTTTTTGTTATTATTTGAGATTTTTCAAAAGCTTTAATAATTTTTTTTTAATTCTGTACCGCTGTGAAAGGATATTTTAACGTAAAAAGTTACACAACACTAGACCAGACTGACCAAAGATACCATGAATTCTCTTTTATACGAATGTTTTTTTATTATTTTTTCCTTATATTCTGGTTTATTATAATTTTGGGTTTTGTACTTACTTTTTATTAGTTATATACATATAGATGTTTTTGTATTAAAACTTTACTCAAACCTTTGTATTTTCATAATAAAATAAATTAAAACTATTAAAAATTGTTTCCACAGCATTCAAGCAACCCTATATACATTGGAATGTAAATGCAGTTGCCTACATGTAGATGTTGAACTGCCATACAAACAGCCACATATGATGAAATAACAGGCGATAACTTATCGAGCCTGAACGAATGAGATGGGAACGTGTGCAAAGCGCGTAATTTCGTGATTTTTCAATGAATTTTTCTAAACATTGCCTCGAAAATTTCACAATTCCCAATTACACTGTTGCAACAATTTGTATTTTTTTCATTTAATTCTGTTGGCAATTATGAAATATGACAAGCAGTTACTATAGTTACGCGTTAATTACAATAACCTCTCAAAAATGGCAGCTACATTTGAAGATTTGCAAAATGGGTTTGAATACGAAAATTGTAATCGAAAAGGCGAGTCTTTACTAGAAAAATACAAAATTCCTATTCAGCATTTCGACTTTGATTATGTTTCTAAGTCCAGGGATGCCAATGAGCTGGAAAAAATGATAGAAGTGTTGCGTTCAGGCCAGGAAGGTTTTTACCCAGATTTAATGAGGTTTTTTTTTCATTTCTACTCAAAAATATAGTTTTAATTTAACATTCCAGGTGTATGGAGAAAAAACTGAGTGAAATACGACCTACGAGTAAATGCCTTAGGCGGAGTCAAAAAGTCTTAAACCGGGACGATTTAAAGAAAGAAGAAATTGATTCAATTTCTGCAGATTTACAAAATTGGGCCAAAAATGTATCGCGCTCCAGCAAAGAACTTCAGCAACATAAAACTGATACGGTCAGGTGAGTTTTTACATTGTTCAAACCAAACATCCGTTAGTTTAAACATGTTTAATTATCAAGGTGTGATGTTGAGGTGCGTCAGCAATCTCAGCAAAACGAACCTTTAAACTTAATGAAAAAAAAGCCTCAAAAAAATCTCCGCCACTGACTACCAGGCCTGGGACCGTTACGATCCGGACACGGAATTGATGAAAGTGGACCTCCAAGATGCGAAGCTGCGCCAAAAAGCAATCGAAACGGAAAAGGAAAGACGTCAAGTCGAACATTATTCGTTGAACCATAACAACTTGAAAGAACTAAAACAAATGAGTGAAGCTGAAGCCAACTTCTACAGCCAGCGCGAACTGGACAAAGGGCGTGAATTCTTCCGGAGTGGCGACTACGAAATGGCTTTAAATAGTTTCACGCGTAGCCTCACCATCAAACCCAACTTAATTAGTTACAACAATCGAGCGTTGACGCAGCTAAAACTGAAAAACTATCAAGACGCCTTGCAGGATTGTCACAAGGCCCTCGAAATCGAACCGAAAAATCTTAAAGCGCTACTACGTAAAGGTAGTGCGCTTGAAGGTTTAAAAATGTACGAAGAAGCTTTGGATTGCATCGATGATGTCATACGAATAGATCCGAACAATACTAGTGCACAGGAACTGGCAGAGCGAGTCAGAAAATTTTGCAGGAATGTTTTGCAAAACACGCGCATGAAAATCGTCGAAATTCAATAGAGAACTATTTTTTGGAGTAACCTTTGCGCTTACACTGGAACGTTGCAAGACAAATTTCAGAAATATGTACTCGTATAAAATAGATTTTTTTAAAGTTTATAATCCGTTTAGAGGCATCTGTTAGTGGGACCGGCCATCTGCCGCCCTTAAAAATCGATCCTTTTGTGTAGGAGGCTGAAGGCTGAAGCTCAGCTGCGCCTTCATCCGGATCCTTCTCTTTTTTATCTTTGGTGGTACAGCTGCCCCCAAAAAAGAAACGATAAAGCTTGGATAAGAAAGCAATTTCTTCAAAAATAAAAAAATTTATCGGCTCTAAAATGTCCACCGAAGAACACAAGCATTTTTCGAAAAAACAATAATCAAAGTTCGAAATTTGTCATGAGTGTGTAAACGTAACTCGTAATTTTTAAAAGGTCACTGGTAGCGCGAATGATAAATTCGATCGGATGCAACGTTGCTGTTTCGTCATTTTGTCCTAATGCCTTAGAAATTTGTTTAATGGATAGGAATGCCCATCCTTTGCATTGTAAATTAGAACAGTTATCGAAACACAACAAACTTTTATTGCCTTTGGAGCCGTTTACCTGAAATTTCCTAGCGCTCTAACGCGCTTAGTCATTACTTGTCTAGACTTGTTTCTTATTGAAAACCTCTTTTAAATGGATTACATAGACCTTTTAAAGGGTACAGATTAGTACAGATAAACAGAAGAAGAAAGTTCATTTCCTTATTGACTCATTTGTTTTGTAAGGAATGCAACGTCTACTAGATCTACTTGGCAAACATCATTACTTTTATAAATATCTAAATACAAAGTCACAAATACCTACATTTTGATGATGAAAGTTACTGAAAGTAAATCAATTTCTTGAAAAAGTTAGACTTTATAATAGTATCGGCAACGTCGGCCTCATGAAGTATTCGGATAACGGAGTCGAGCGTCATCGCGAACCGACCAGGGCCGCCGAGTCAAATCAGACGGACCTCGGCATTCGAGTTGTGTGCACGTGTGCGGAGCGTTCTCGTCCGTTCAACAACAAAAAAAAAAAAAACGATCCATTCATCATCAAGCAGACCTTGCTTGTTGTAGTCTTATCACTCTATCCATGGCTGTGCCGTGATTGTTTTTTACTGTTATTGTTAGTGTTAAGTGTTTTTTGTTTTTTAGTTACGTCAACCAGAGGGCTGAAATACTTTTGTTTTTCCTTCTAGTGTTAATTTTTTACTTACGTGAGGACAACATTTCAAGGTGAGAGGAGCGCTTTTAATACGCAATGTCACTTTTAATGATTTTTTCTCTACATCATGACCTTTTTCAATAACGAAATTCGGTGTGTCGCAATTATGAAGGTTCAATTGTTATTTTCCATCTCTCTCCTTTGTTGTTTTTTTTTCGTTGATTTTCCAAGGTAACCTGATCGATTGATTAACATCTCATTTCAGCCATGTCGAACGTGCGGGGACAACCATCGCTGTCCGGACTAAGGGACATCGAGAAACCAAACAACAGCACTGATGATGATCTCATTGCCCGATTGACGTCTTCGTCTTCGCCGCCCCTTATCCGGAAAATTCGTGTGGGCAAGAACGGTCCTGTTCACCATCATCACTCCGTGCACCATCATCACAACCACCGGCACCATCCCTATAGGGACGCCACCGTGATAAATGGTCAAAACAATAGAAATACTAGTAGTGTAATCAATAGTGAGGGTGACTTGATTGCGGACAAGTATCAATTGTTCGAACAAGTGATCGGTAGCTCGTTGTTTCGTTGTGTGGACGTTAAAACTCAAAAGGAGTTAGTTTGTAAGGTGAGTATTGACCAGCGTCTTTGAGCATACCAAACCACTGTCTCACCATGTTTACTATACATTGAGATCAAATCCAGGTGCCAAGGTCAAGGATTGGCATGGGGTGGTGATTTGATGTCATCATCTTGCGTCATTTCCGCTCTCGAATTAGTCTTTCCTTTTTTTTAATTTTCTTGGCAAGATTCGTCATTGACCTTGGGGTTGGGAGGTTAAAGGTGACCTGGGGGGGGGTTGCGGTTTTTCTCATCTTTACGCGATGAGAATGGCGTGACAATTTCCAAGTTTTAGCGCGATGACGTACAAAGACCTTGGCCGAAGGTAAAAATTGCGAAATTTTTTTCACTTTGATTCAATTGGGCGGACCGAAAATCGGTCGGATTTTATTTTCGTTAGTTTCGCCTGCTACGATCTAAAACCATCAAGGTTGAAAACAATCGATTGAGAGAGAGTGAGAAGAAAACTTTGATTTTCTTTCAATAAAAACAAAAAATATTTCTTTTGCGTAATTTAATGGGCGTAAAAAGCGGATCGTGATGTAAATGTCCAGATTACGACACGTTTTAATAATGAGACCTATAATGTAGTATTATATTGGCACACGATCTCGCTCCGATATAAAATACTAGAGAAAATGGTCGCTGTACATTCGCACAGCCACCTTGATAATTTGCAATAAGCGTTTTCTCGGGTTGCGCCCAATGAATTTTTTACATATTTGCATGTATTATTCTGACCACCGTAGATAGTTACATTGTAGTGAATAATTGCAAAACTCTATGCCCTATAGAGGGCACTGTATTGTCATGGCTCGTCCCTTCCCCACAATGATCCAATTTGAAAAACCGATTCACCTCTTTCCATATTCATCCCTGACATAGAAATGCTTCAAGTAAACCTTATTTTCATTAAGAAGAAGAAGAAAAAAAGAAACAAGCGAAACAATTGCCTAACGACTGAACCGGCCAAGTATGATGTAATAATTACCGTGTGTGTACATGTGCAATTGTCAAGGCAAGACAGCAATGAGAGAATGAAAGAAAAGCAATCGTTATTTTTAACATCACTATTAAGAAATTGATTTATTTCTTCACTATTTTGACAGTAAATGTATTTGAAATTTGTTACAGGTGGTGTCCAAAGACAATCACTCGTTAATGTCCGCCCATTATCGACTTGACTCGGCACCCTCGGTCCAGTCGTTGCATGAGGTCGTGGTGGGCCAACGTTATCTCTATCTGGTATTTCCCAATGCGCATGGGGATTTGCACTCGTACGTGCGACAGAGGAAACGACTGCGCGAGTCAGAGGCGCGCCGACTATTCCGTCAAATTGCCAAGACTGTGCGCCTGTGCCATCGAAATGGTATTGTTTTGAGGGATTTGAAATTGAGGAAATTCGTGTTTGCCGACACCGAACAGTAAGTTTTCCTTTAGTTTTTTTTCTTCTTTTTTGACAGCTGAAATGACAAATCAAACGGAAACGGACATCCGTGGACTCTCTTTTAGTCACCTTAAATCCATATAGACCGTTTCCGCTTATGACAAAGATAATATCGCGCTAGTGTGTGCCATGTGTTTGTGCACGTTCCTTAACATTGACACCTGTCATTTTGTAAATATGTAGTTGGCGACTTCCTACATGAGTTAAGATTTCTTTCTTCCATTTTCACCACTCATAATATGAGTACATAAAAACAATTACTAATCGACCTTTGAAAACTATGAAAATATTTCTTTGTTTTTATCGAATATTGACGTGTATAGTTTACGGGAAATTCGTCATTTGTTTTTACGAATTAACTACGAAAAACAAAAGAGAGTAGCTGGTAGTGGGCGGCGATAAACGCGCCAAACATCCTGTTTTTTTTCTTACTCCCTCCTCTTCTGACTTAAACGCAAAATCGAAGAATTTCACATATATTTCGCAATACTAATAATAAATATGGATAGATCGACCTTGTCCGTGAAACTTTATTTTCGTCGATTCGGTCCACTGGAGGCGCTCTTTCTGTCCTTGTCGAGTTCGTTCGCTCTTATCAGTCACCACTTATCTCTTTCTCCTTTTTCTTTCTCTCTGTATTATTATGAGTAAAATCGAAGAATTTTTTGTTAGCATTTTGTTGTACCATTACCTGTGATGAAATAAATCGTCACAAGTTATTACGTCACAAACAAATGAATGTTGTTACGTTCTTGTTCGGTGTAAAGCGACTTGACCTTTCGAGACGCGCGAGCGCTATTAATCGAGGGAGGCTTTAGAAAAAAGCACGAAACAAACGAACCTCGTCTTGTTGCCCAATAGTAACAGCGATCGTTTAAAAGGGCAACAATAACAATTGCATCCCTCAGACCACGCCTTTTCTTTTTTTTGTTTCGATTACTGCTCACTAATCTAGTAGGTATTTGTGTAGTTGTCAACTGTTTTTCGTGTTAAATCCAAATTCGATAAACGGTGATTTTGAATAATCGTAAGAAAATACCGCAATAAACAAATAAAATGTGACGAATGATGTTCGGCTCGTGCATGTCGTAATATCACGCGTTTCTCGAATAAACCCGTACCGATATCGATTTACGAGCATGCTAACCGAGATCTAAAGTGCTAAGTTCCTGGGGGATAAGAACAAATGACGATCGTGTGGCTGGCAATAAAAGAAACCTGACAGACTCGCAATCGTAGAATCGTAGAATCGATAAATAACACACTCTACATTCGTTCTTTTGTTTTATGAGTTTCGACTTGCAAAATAGACACCACTCGGTCTAGTGGATTAGATTTACAATTATCGTCCACATCCCAAAACCAGTGTGTATTACTTAAAAAATTTTGATTGAGAAACGGCCCAAAAGAAAGTTCGATGCTTTTCTCATTTCCAGAACTCACTCAAGGGACGACAATGAGTTGAAATGAGAAAAACTAAGGAGAGACAGTGTTGATTTTGCGATAGTTGCGAAGGCGCTTTAATTACAAAAAAGCACAAGGCCAAGAGTAAAAAATTGAATGCAATCGACATCGGCACAAGTGGGTTAAGGTTTCGACAAGGTTCCGAAGGAAAGCAATAATAATCATTTATTTATTATTATTCATCGTCGTCTCTTCGAGTTTTAAAAAACGAGGCCGAAACACGAACAAGATTCGACATTCAAATGTGAGTTTTTTCTTGTAGCACCGAGTTGTACAATTTTTCTACCTGGTATCGTTTCGGGGTAACCAGGTGGGCTTCTCATAAACCAAAGAGGGTGGTTTTCAAAGGAAAAAAACAGATAATAGAGGTCTTTTGTGTGACAATTTCCAAAGACTTGGTGAAATCTTATATTAGATGTGGCAACACGTGAATGCTGTTGACCAATCATAGAATTGCACATACGCACAGCAGCAGCAGCAGCAATAGCAGCACTCGGGTTATATTAATAAATCTATGGTTTTGAAATAATCGTGGCAGGCCGGGCTTGTCAGTAAATTTCAAAGGCTTGGCCAGTGTAAAAAGAAAAATACACCCTGCACACAGGTGTAACCGACAATCTAGTTGCACATTTTTAGGTAATTTTATTCAACATTACGTCACAAACATTTGAAAAACGATCAAAGAGCGTGTATAGTGTCGAGGAGAAAGACGGAAAATAATCAAGAGTACATTGCACTCGGAAGTGATGCGTGCACAATGAAATATCGGTCAAATTAGTCTATGTATATTTGCGATTGCGGAAGATTTTCGCCAAGCTTAACCCCTACACCATTGGCGGCGGAGGCATTAAATTTTTTAATATTTTCTCCCACATATTAAGTCGAAACCCAACCAGCTCTCTCTCTTCACTACCTGCTTCTTTTCTCTTCACGTGTGCACATCTGCCACCTTCTGCTGTTCTCTTTTTTTTCTGTATGTATGCCTCGAAAACAGGACCCTTTATTTCTTTAAAATGCCAAGTGTTCAGAACATCTGCCACGCGACCACGGCCTACTCGACAGCAGGCAACCCGTAATTTGACTCCTTGCTTTTTTTTTATTCATTTCCCATCGTACCTCTTTTGTTTTGGCCATTGGCCCGGGCAACGCCATCTTCAATCGTTGTTTATTCTTGACGTTGAATCGGAAATAAAAGTTGAGTGTCATTGTTTCATTATCAATAATATTATTATTTATCGATTTTTTTCGTGTTAATCGTGCACGTTATCACGTAACCATTTTTTTGGGAAGACACGTCGACAAAAATAGCGTTATTGTCCATTTTCAAGGTTACAACAGGCAACGTCGCCGTGTCGTTTCTTTGCGGAAGTCGATGTGGCGGAATGCATAATGGTAATCTAGCCTTGGCCGTCTACTCGACCAGACCTAGGCTCTGTTCATCATCATCATCATCATCACCACTGGCAACATCCTTTACGGTGTGTGCGTGTGTGTGTGTGTATGTATATGGTGTCGATGACTTCTTTACGGTCGTGCCGGGACGATCTGGGCCACTTCCGTGTCAATCTAGACGGCTTTGCTCGTACGCCAAAGTAAAACAATTGAAGGAAAAAAGAAAAATTCTTGACATTTGGTCATCAACTGTCATGATCATTAGTAATGGACAATCAAATTACATGTACCAATAATAAGTATTGGTAATAGGTGTATGTGTGTTAGTTTTCCTTTTACGTAAATCCGTTTATGTTTTAGAAATAACATCAAGATTACGCATAGTTTGTTATAACCATACACACACACACACACACATATACATATACGTGTCGAAAAAGTTGCCTATGCTCGGTTCGGTTTTGCAACAATCATCATTGCCAATCGGCGGTTCGGATTTCGAGAGAGACGTTCGTACAAAAGTTTGTTGAGAAACGGTTTATTATCTCGCCGCGTGTAGGCAACTTAAATATTACAAAATTACGGCAACACTGCTTTCGGGTTATTAATAATTAAAATACAATGAGGTCCGGGCCATTCGAAAACACAATTATGGTATTCGATTCTTTGCCAATAACTGAATTACTAAAGGGACCATACCTGCTGCTGCCGCTACTGTTTTTGGAGCTTATTTATGGACGTTTTAACGGATTATTCATCGTTTTCGGGGTCAACGTTACTCGACCGGCTACTGATTAACATTCTTTTATCGCTCCGAGCGGTATTTTGCAGGTTTTCGAGTTTTTCGCACCGACACTCACCCACATAAATATCGCCCATTTTGTCGTTTATATCATTTACTACTCAGTTAATGTATTTTTCTAAACGTTATTCATATATTTGACTTTACGTCGACGAAAGTGTCCGTTTCCAGACCGATTTGTTTTTTTTATCGTTTCTACATAAGAAAATGGCTTTGTACCCAGCAAGCGAAGGATAATAAGAAATTTGCTTTTTTAATTTGCATAAACTATATATTCGAAATGTCGATAAGGATATGTTCAAAAATTTTTTCTGCACGTCATGGATACAAAAGCCACATGTGACGGCTTGTGTTGCTGTGATGCCATATTTATTAAAAAGTCAGTGATATTTTGCGGAAAAATGAAATCCAAGAGCAACAGGAAGGGGAAATAAACGTGGCGACATTGCCACGTTTATTTCCCCTTCTCCACTTAGTTAAACAAAAGTAAATATGAATGAATACATTTTATCACGCATTTTTGCACAACATTTTCCATTTATTATTGTATTCAGCAATGCGGCAACGTTGCCACACATGATAAAATACCGAAACGGAAATAATATTAATTTTCATAATTTTTCAGAACCCAATTGAAATTGGAATCGTTCGAGGATGCAGTTGTTCTGGATAAACTCGATTCGGACTGGTTGCAGGACAAGAGAGGTTGTCCCGCTTATGTCAGTCCTGAAATATTGAAGGCAGGACAGTACTCGGGAAAGGCGGCCGATATGTGGTCAATGGGCGTTATTTTATACACGATGCTGGTCGGAAGGTAAGAGCAGAAACTCGATAAAAACACCTGCCTTAAAAAAAGAAGAGTTTTAATGGTACCCCTATACTGAGACTGAGGGCCATCATTAATATGAGCAGGTGGCCCCCGAAAATATGCAATCTTACATACACTGCCCGATAAAATTAATGCCCTTCTTGATGGAGAAGTGTAGTTTTCAGGCAGTGTATCGGGGACAGGTGCAAAATTTTCTTTTTTTTAAATTCATATCATTTAATCAGGTGGAAGGGGGAAAGAAAGGGTCGTAAACGGCAGGTGAAGGGGTTGTAAAAATAATGCAACAGGTGGCCGTGGTAAAAATGTTGACGTTTTTCTATTGTTTTAGGTATCCTTTCAATGACGCGGGACACGCAAACTTATTTGCACGAATATCTAGCGGATCCTACGTGGTACCCGAGTGTGTATCACCAAGGGCACGATGCCTAATTAGGTCTCTGCTACGTAAGGAACCATCTGAAAGAATCAATTCGGAAGACGTTCTCTTCCATCCGTGGTTAACAAAAGAAGATCGTGAATGGGTGGCACGATCTTGCGATCAAACAGTACCAGAGTCGAGCATGTATGATTGAAACAAATGAGTGTCTGTGTGTGTGATAGAGAGGGAGAAATTTGGCAAGAGTGCAATTGACTAATTTTTAACGTTGGCAGCCCTGTGTTCGTGCAAAAGTTATTGTTATTAATTATTATTATTTACTACTATCGTCGTGCTGTGTTTTATGTAGTTTTTTGTTTTTTTTTGAAGATGCCATATTAGTTCTATTTATGTCAAAATTAGAAAAACAATTGCAACTTTATAGTGATTAAGTTCCTGACAGTTGTGAATTGCGCACTTTGATTGGATCAATATTGTTTGATGGGGGGGTTAGGGTCGAGGCATCACCGAACAGAAGACTGATTGTAAAAAAAAGTGAAAACATTGATTATTTATTCCGTTAATTGATCTGATTGAGAGTTCTTCCATTGTTGTAACTTCTTTTTTTTGTAAAATTGTGTGCCAATTTTGGGGGAGGGGGGCAGATTTCTGTAACTGGGAATGTTGTAAATAGTGAAGCTTGTTGGTTAATTTGAGTACGATGTTGTTCGCAATAAAATAATTTATATTTAATAAGTGGGATTTTAATGGAACGGAAAAAGATAATTGAATACCGTCGCCTTCGCCATTTGCATTCACAGAAAAACAAACAACAAATGTAAATAAAAATAGAACGTTTATATACAAAAGAGTATTCCAGCAAGTAAACAACGGCCTGAAAGCACGTAATTCCATTATTTTACACTGCCTATAAACGCTCGGTCAAATAATACTTTTTAAATATCACAACTATTAACAAACATTCATCACAACCATTTTCGGTGAGAGAGTGTTAGGACGTGTGAGAAGCATTTTACAACAAGTAGGCCCTAAAACCGCTAACAAAAGCCGTCGTTTCTTGCGCGCATTTATTTTCTTAATGTTGGCAAGAGAATTATTTTTCAGAAATGGTATCTAGAGGTGATTGAGTAGTGGAGACAGCCAAAGGGTTCACAGTAATATTTGCAATAGTGGTTCTTCCACCAGTTTTGCCTTCCAAAAAATAGGTCTCCATTGAACCTTTTCCTTTCACATCAATTGTACCTCGACAGCTAAGAGAATATCCTTTGGTATTCAATATTTGATAGACTTCCTTAGTTACCTGCAAAAAGAAAACAACATTTCAACGAGTTCCATTTAATTATATGTGAACACGACAGACTTGAATTTTATCACAAAGGCCAGTGCTGTCCATACGAGACGCTACATTAACGGCATTGCCCCAAATATCGTATTGAGGCTTCCTGGTTCCGATCACGCCCGCCACCACTGGCCCAACATTGATTCCTATTCGAATACGAAAAGTGTTGAAGGAATGCTCATTGACTTCTTGTAATTGTTCGCGCAAACGTAACGCATAGTCGGCCATGGCGGTGACGTGTCGGAACCCTTGCATGTCACAAGTGTTTTGCGTCAAACCGGAGGCGGCCATGTATGTTGCTCCGGTGCTCTTGATTTTTTCTATGTATTTGAATTGATCTTCCGAGAGGATTTCATCAAAGTCTGCTATGATTTCATTCAGAAGACGTAGGCACTCCACTCCTTCGTTGTTTCCCTCCAATTCCACATAGAATTCGGAGAAATTTGGAATCGACGCGAACATTATGCAAATGAAGTCGCATTGTTCGTGGTACAATTCCTGCAAATACATTAAAAAATGTATTATTGGCAACACTGTAACATTATGGAACTGACATCATTATTCTTGTCAGCGTTGAGAAAATGTTCGGCCACATGGACCGGTAAAATATTAGCCAATAATTTCCGGTTGTACGCCTCCAAATGTTCCATATCCTCTTTTTCCTCTGGAAAATGTCAGGGGGAAATTATTCAATTCCAACGAACAAAAAAAAGAGAGAGAGAATTTTCTAACCTGTCGCCTGCAATTTCCATACGAAATCCAAACGGTATGTGGCTTCCGTTTGTTGCCCATGCAAAATGAGCGCTATCACAAAACCGGCCAGGATCACTACGTTGATGTAGTGATGAGTCAACGTGTCATTGTTTCTAAGAAAATAAATGAAGTTCAAAGAAAAATCGAATTATTTGGCAACACGGTTAACAGGAATCATTAAATTATTCACGCGCGTTCATTATCATTACATCCTCAAACCTCAATCACCGTTAAATTACCTCATGAATTTCAAATTAGTCGCCCAATTATGATTGGTTGATAGTAAAGACCACCTTCTTACACCCCTTTCCCCTCCGCGCTAGGCCACATTTGATATTTAGTACTTACTTGCAAATGGTCTTGAGTATCAAGTCAGTTTCTTTGGAATATGTGACGTAGACAGCCAAGTATCCTGCCATGGCCATTAGGAGGACAATGGTCTTTAGCAGGGAAATCAGAATTTGATAAACTGCGCATGCGATCATTGATATCAGGACCAAAAGTAGGAGGTTCTAAAACATTTATTCCACTGTAACTTTTCTTTTAACTGGAAAAAAGTTTCTTTGACAGCTGACAATTGACATCATAAATAATTCATTTCCCCATTCCTATTGGAGGGACGGTTTAATAATTTAATTCCGCTCTTTAATTCGTATTTGAATAAATTTTCATTTTATTCGAAGAGGGCTGAGAGGAGAAAAAAAAGAGGAATAAATTGACTCGGAAAAAATCACTTACGTCTACTAAACGGTACGGTTGACAATCGATCCAATCAGCCTGGAAATCCTGAAACGACGAGCAGTTGTTTTTGTCGGTCAAAGTCCGGTTCAAACATTCGATTTCTTCTGGCAAAGCCAACTTGAAAAACGAACATTAATTTACTTTCTCGTTAAAAGTTTTTCTGGGAGCCGGTACTGCCCGATTTCCTTTGAAATAGTTTTCCAGAGAAAATCTTATTGCCTAACAACCGAGCTTCCAGACACTTCTTCCAGAAAGAATACTTACGCTCCGCAACATGACCAAAATATAAATGCAGACGGCCATGAAAACGCAAAAAATTTGTGCCACATTACGGTTCTTGTGAATACGTCTGGAAACCACAAAAACCTTCTTTTGGACGTACTGGAATACGTATTTTCAGTTCATTTCGTTGCAACTGATAAGAAACTTACGCGAAAATTAACATTGTCGAGATAAACCACTACAGGAAGGATTATCAGGAGTAAAACTACAGGAACGGAACACACTAGAGCAGTCTCGTTGCTGGAAAAATAATCGATTGCTTTAAACCGCTTAATTTAATCTTTTTAATTAAAAAATTTCAATTTTTTTTAACTTTAAATTGATTTCGGAACGCACTTTAGCTGTCATTTACATAGTCTGTTTNTGGTATTAGGTTTACCTTGATAAGAATTAATTTCGGAACATGGTCCCTCATATGTCAAGTGATGTCAATTGGCCGCCGCGTTTCTGAAGTTTGATTTCTTTGAGGCCGAAAATTTTTAAGATTCCGAGTGGAAATAACAATTTTTACGTTACAAATTGGTTGAGTTAAGTGAAAAATAGTTTGTGAAGGTTTTACGTTAACTTTAATGTGATTTTTCAGTGAAGAGACCCGAGCTGCTTTATGGGTATGTAGGAATATTTCACTTTCTAGTTAAGTTTTTTTCCAGTTTCATAATAAATGAGGGTACTTAAATCAACCAAAACACGTGAAAAGCCTTCGGGAAATAGTAGAGGAAAAATCCTGTAAATATTTATTGAAAATTTATGCATACAAGCTGTTGTTGCTTTTCGTAACGCTAAAAAAATGTTGCGCTACGCACAAAAGAAATGTGCAGTTTTTCACTTTAAAAACGTGTTTTTCATACGTTTAAAAGGACTTTTCATAAGGAGATCGTTCTTTTCATAGAAAAAAAAAACTCATTTCTATGCCGCTAAAATAGAGAACGTCGCTGCAAAGAATTTCGACACGGTTGCCAAATTGTCTTCATCCCTTAATTTAAACATTTATTTCATTATACTGAGCATTTGCACGTCTAAATTGGGTGTTGTTTCAAGTTTTAAGTTGCAATTTTCAACAAATGCAACCGAAAACAAACTAAAATAACGGTTTAACTCGAATAAATTTAGGGCTCAGTGCGCGACGTGTGTCAACAACGCAGCCCGATTCACGTAACCAAAGTTATTGCAATGCCGCCCCATTACGCGACGTCACAACAAACATAAAAACAAATGGGAGAGCGATGACCCATTTTCATTTGTTTCGATTAAAAATGAAAACAAAAAAGAAACAATTCGCATGTTTACCTTTGAAAAATGGCTAACTGGACTAGAATGATTGCCACGAAACAAAAGGTAGAACAAACGAAGTAAAGGGTGAGCATCCGATCCCTTTCCAAGGCAAACTAAAATAAATTAAGGGTCTAAGGTAGTATAAAATTTAAATAAATCGAAACTCGAACCTTTCGCTCCTTATTTGGATCGCGAAAATTCAAAAGCAACGTCCTACAGTGCTCCTGCCTCAGTCTATCAATGCTACGGGCATCGATCGCTTTCATCAGGTACTCGTTGACTTCATCTTCTGGATTTTTATCTCGAGTTTCAGCCGGCTCACTAAACGGCCTAAATTTCACTTATTACTTTTCCATATACAGGGTGTCTTAGAAAACATTGTTATCATACTTTGATGAATGCCCATGTTGGGTGCCGTGTCCCATTATGCGCATCTCCTTGGCAACGTTGCCGTTCATGGAGTGACCGCTGTTTTGATACGGGGTAGTATTCTTTAATAGAAATGATTGAAATTAGAATTTCTAATTAAAATATATAGTTAGAGTGCGTACTCCGCGATAAGTGGGGGCGACTATAAGGTACGTGTCGATGTTGTGATCCTTTAAATAGGTGTTCCGCTCGCCCCCAAATCCCGGTTCGACCTCGTAATCGTCTCCCAAATACTTGAGCGTTTCCTTGGTTATGTGAACGCGCCTAAAACAATTTCCGTTAAACGATCTGAGCCCACTTCTCTGAAAACACTTAATTTTAATGCCCCTATTTAATTACGAACACCCCGTATAAGCTGTTAAAGTCTTCCCCATCTCCCCAGTTTCTTAAATCCAATTTGATTACAAAAGAGAGAATTTAGTTTCTCGATAATTACCCAGGTATCCCGCCACTCTCCATGTAGTTGGCCAATGTAACATCGTTGCTCCAAACGTCAAACTGCCATTTTCTTAACCCCAGGACGCCGCAATGGACTCGTCCCGTGTGAATACCCACTCGCATGTTGACGTTAACGTTCATGACGCCACGCACCAAACTAGAACCCAAGAAGTTACGTCATTATTGTCAGAGGACTAATAAAAAAAAGTTTCTTTATTTATCCCTCGGTTATTCCCTTGCGGCTTGAAAGTTTCGTTGTCTCTCGACCACTTTTCCGCAGGATTAATTAAACGAAAGCGGATTGATTAGGTTTTTCCATTAAAAAACTTTCCACAGTTGAACACCCTGTACAGACGACGAGTCCCTTTGAGTTTTTAAATAGATGCTTTTACATTTCGAAATGTTCTTTGCATCGTTGAGATTTGATGCGAATGTACTTACGCGATAGCATCAATCATGTCCAATCCCATTTCGACTGTGCACTGGGCGTGGTCGGGACGAGGTTCCGGCAATCCGGATACACAATAATAACAGTCTCCAAGAAGTTTGATACGGAGACAGTGATGTTCGGCAGCCAATTTGTCAAATCTATGGTCGAATTATGCATGAAAAAGACAACGAAAAAAGGAAACACTTGCCTGGCAAAGAGCTCGTTTAGGATGCGGACCAGTTCCTCGGCGGTGCACTGATCCGAGAGGGTGGTGAAGCCACAGATGTCCGCAAACAGGATGCTGTGAAAGGAAACTTGTCAAAGTTTGACGAATTGCGCATTTTAACGGATGGGTGGAAGGATGAGAAAATTGAAAATATGAGATAATATCCTGCTGGGGCTGTGCCCCGAGCTTCTGTCACGTTCAAGAAAAGGGGATTTCAATTTATTTTGTTTTCTTTCTTTACGTCGCCCGCCTCCAGTGGCGTGTCAAATGTTCTTAAATTATGGTAGAAACAGGATTTTCTACGAGTCTATGAACGGAACAATGACATTTCTGGAGGGATTTCTGTGTATTGTTACATTTTTCCTGCCGTGACAGAAGAGGTCAAAGGTCGTAGAGGACGTTGGTAAAAACAAAAAAGATACCTTACGTTATCGTGCCTCTGAATATAAATTTTGTGAAATTGTTCCTCTTTCGGTTGGCCTGCTATGTCGGCTTTCATTTCCATGGCCACGTGCCTGGGTAGTACAGATAACAGCAATCGTTCCTGCGGAAGAAAAGATAGAGAAAAAGAAACTTTTAGTTTTGCATATTTTTCGGGTTACGTGGTGATCAGGAGCCAATTAGCATAAACTTTACGGATCGTGGTGAAATGAATTTTCGATAGTATTCGAATGCGAGGGACGCCTTTATGCGTTCCAGTTCCCATTGCCCGCATTTCTCGAACGATCGGATAGGAAATTATCGTTGCGTGATTAAATTGTTAATTTCCCCGAAAACGTTACTTGCTATGTCGAGAAAGTTGAAATTTTCCCTCTCCAAGGGGAAGTTTTTCCATTATCACATGGAACTTGATTAAATCCCTAAATAGCTCCTGCCGCAGCAGCACACTCAAAGTAAAAATAATACCTGTTGTTGATTTTCTCTTTGTATTTTCAATCGAGCCTCGATGCATTGTCTTGTTTCAAGGAAGGCTTTTCTTTGGGCCACCTCACGTGGATAATGTGTACAGACGCCGGCCAAATTTGCACATAGGAGTACAACGAAATTGCTTATTACCTTGTCAAAGAGCAAACACGTATACAAAATTGAAAATGAAAATTTAAACCAACATTTACCGATAGAAATCCGTGTAAATTTCCAACGTAAACTAATAGAATTAACTCTAGTATTCCTAAAATTGTGCCAGACAGCACAGCATCTTTCAATCGATTTGGCATCAGCGCATACGTCAAGTAAGTGGAAGTGACCGAGAAAGCTGTTCCGATTAACGGACGATTGTCACCGAAAAATACTGCAATACATATCTGAAAAATGAATATTCAGTTATTTGGGAGCTAAGAGAGCACCACCAGAAACTCACTTCTAACGTAACAAAAGTTAATAAGATAAAATAGGAAATTATAATCAAATAGACCTCATTCATGGCCGGTTTGGAGACAATGGTCAAAAGCACTGAAATAAATGAAACGGATACCATAATGTCTGTCAAGAGAAATTCTTATTAAGAATGGTACCTCCGTAAACCGCTATGCAGCACGCAGACGTAGTAATAATTACCACCAAGTAATCAAACCTGTTGGAATTTTCCAGAATTACATCTATGGCACCCAGCAGCAAAAAGGTCGCGCACAACAGCAAAAGTAGCGAGATCAAATTGGTCATGTTACTTTGGTTCATTTTTAGGAAATATCTTTGGTAAAGCATTTCGACCTGAAAAATTCAAAACACTTGGCAACACTGGTCTCCCCACTATTAAAATTAAATATCATATTTCCGAGAGAAAGTTTAATTTGTGTATATACATATTTCGTATCAGTCCTAAAATCCCGTTTTGGGATCGACCTTTGGAACTTTTATGTACATTAATCGCTTCGAGGGCCCCTTTGGGGCTCCTCGACTCGAATTTCCCATTTCGGTTGAATGTTTAAGAAGGTCACCCGTAGTTCGGGATCTTACTTGCTCGTTTTTGAACTGATGAGTGCTGCACAATTTCCTGAGAAGTCGCATGAGTTTTCCAAAGAAACCGGGCATTTCTCTGGCAGTGGGAGACGAGGTCGACGCAACCAGGGCCTCAGCTTCTATTTCATGACTTTCAGGATCCGGTGAGTTTGGTCCCGAGCCATTACCATGGGCGGGTGAAGACCGGGTAATACTCCCGACCTGAAAAATTAAGATTTTCTAGGGTACGTCTTATTTTAGAAAAAATAGAGAATTGCCGGGTTGTTGATCGCTTAATTTTATGCGAAAATCGCGTGCACCCCACAGATACATGGAAATAAATTCCCTCTTGGAATTTCTGTTGAAGACATTACTGTCTCTTTTTATTCCTCTTTTGTCAACGGCATTCTTGTGAACATTTTCTCTCTACTTTTATTTCTTACCGCAATTAAACTGGAGGATAACGAGCCCTTGTCTTTGGATCCGAAATGTTCGATCACCTGCCAATTGCTTTTCCGTGACACAGTTTCCGTAACACCAGTAGGCGCGGCCGGCACTCCACCTGAGAAGGGGCTGGTCGTCGTCGATGTGGGCGTGGAAGAGGGCGTGTTCGTGCCGGTACCTGTATAGACTTTATTAAGTGATCGTTATTTCAGAGAACAATGTTTAATACCGCTTTCGTTTGACAGTTCCGAACAAAATTTTGGAGGCTGTTTGAGACTGGTCCATTTGCGTCCGATGCCTTTGATCGTCGAATTGTCCTTAAGCAAAACAAAAAGGTTTTTGCAATATATAAAAAAGACAACTGAAAATCGGATCTTTGTTTTATTTTGGGGATTATGTCGCCGTTTTTCATCTAGTGGAGGATTAAATTTGCGACGTGGATTTTCCTTCATATTTTTAGGGGATTTTTAAATTTCAATTTTCTGAGTGGGTGGGTTGATTCATTTCTTCTTTTTATTGCTTTTGATCGGGTCGATATGGAAAAACGTTTGCGCAAACAAAGTTCCTCAATTTGCTCTTTTTCGTGTGTCTGTTTTTTCAATTTTAACTCCGTCTTGCTATATGATATACATATTCAACTTCTAATTAATGTTATTTGAAACTTTCGGAACACACGACGATTTTGACGGTTAATATCAAAGTTTTCCCGAGGGGTCTGAAAGTTGTTAGCTCGAATTCGAGAGGATGTAAGTGCGGTGTAGCTGCCGTGCTATTAAGCTTGGGATTTCTATTTGTTTTAAAACAATTAAAAGAAAGTAAAAAAACGCCCTAAGTTTCGAAGGGGGCGTGTCCAACAGCTCCGCCCTTGTGTGAAATCTACATATTTTTTTTGGCGATTCAAATGCAGGAACACGTTTCCTTTGAAGAAATTTTTATTATATTTGCTTAACTGGGGGGACGATTTGCATAGATAAAGTTTCTGGGACGAATTTTTCGTTTTTTCGCCCCCGTTCTACCCCCCTTCCCCCCCTTTATGCGGGTCACGAGGCGCGGTATCGTTCTAAAAATAGTTTTTAGTCGCTTTATGTCGCGCGTCTCTTACAATTTTCCCGATAACGTTTGAATTTCGAAACAGGTCTGCTGTTGATGCTGTTGTTGCTGCGAGTATTAAGTTTCCATAGTTACTGGAGGGCAATAATGGAACCCTCGCACGCCAATAATGGACATTATTTCGCCTCTGGTTTGAGGGAAAGGAGAGTGGGAGAACGCTTAATTAATTGTTAAACAGCAACTACGAAAATTAAAAAAAACATCGATTTTTTTAAGACCGGAGAGTAGATTTTCTGGCGAGCGTAAGTCATTTATCATTTTTCTTATTAGTTCAGAAACCTGGATGGTTTTTTTTTTGCACCCTCGTTTCGTTCATTGGTCCATTTTCTGGAATTGTTTGTACAATCGTTTTGGCTAATGGAACTTTTTACTGGACTTAATTTATCATTAAATTTTCCTTCTGTAATTATCTTCTGATATTGCCTTATTTTCTAACCAGTTTATTAATATTAATCTTATCCTCCTTTCGTTAAACACGCCTACAATTGACAACTGATTATCACTCCCTTGGTGTCATTCCTACTAATATTTCATCAGACTAATTGTAAGATGATACTGATATTTGCTTTTAATTAAGAAATGGGTTTGATTTGCAATAGTCCGCCTACAATTGTTTTTTATATTGTTATTATCGAGTTAGGTCACGCCTTTTATTATCGAAATACGTTATTCAATTGATATATCGTATGAAATTTCAGGAAGGTTCATTCCAGTACGCATAAAATATTCAAGAGATTCCATCTAACGAGGCAACATCGGTATGTACATCACCGCAATATGTCATGCTATTATATCTGGTTGTGGGCCCCGAAAGGAATATTTATGAGCAGAAAAAATGCCATCATATCACACACAATTCCCTTCTTTCCCTCTGCAAACAAAAAAAAAGATTTTTCAGTTTTTCAAGCACAAACGGGAAAATTTTATTAGCAGAACCCCTCAATTATGTCGGGTTAATTTTAATCGGCTTTCGGAGATTTTCCTCAAAAGACTTTAATATTTTCTTTGACACTCCACTTCCGAGTGGCAATTGTTTCTGAAATTTTCATTACCCACTTAAACACAAAGTTAATTTTCCATTTTTTTTTGTTACCTACCTCGTTTTTCGCTTTTTAAATTGTAAACGTAACCTAATTGTGTGCGTGTTTATGGGGCACATGGGCGCCCACATAAACATGTTTAGATATACGGGGCGCGTTTTACAAAACTGATAGGTACCTTATCACGCTTTCTATGATCTCGCAAACTGAATCGTTGCTTCCAATCGCGTTGTCTGGGCTCAGAAGTTGATTCTCCATTGGCCGGCGGCGTCAAAGCGGGCGTGGACTGCATATTATCCTAGAAATATAAAACAGAAAAATGTGAAAAGGCTAATGGATGTTTCTCGTTTTATATGTCCCGGTCATAAAGTGAATTTTTAATGAAAAAAAGAGAGATTTTTATAAAAGTCAATTTACCTGAAATAATTTCTAATTAAAAACAATTTGGGAAGGGAGAGCACAGTTCGTGAACGCCTATAAAGTTTCGGCTCCGCCCAGTGGGTATGACGACGTACATTTTTTTTTAATTATGTCGGGTTGGAATTCGAAATAAATAGGATAAGGGAACGGAAAAAAAAACAAAGGGAAGCTCGTTATTAGGGCCCCTTGCATTTCTCAAGCTTCATTTTCAACATCAAAAGGAATATTCGAACATCTTCTTTGGCTTGGCAAGAAGATTACTATTTAAATTAACGAAAATCCGCTTGCCTCTTCTGGAAAATTAGGGTTTGTGGTGCGTATATATACGTTTGTCCAATTCGGACAAGGAAAACGAAGAATTTTAAGGAACAATTTATCATTTCGACTTCTTTTTTGGAGGAATAAAGTCGAGGATTATCTAGAAGATGGAGTATAAAATGTAACGTAATCAATTGAATCGCGACTGGATGAAATAGGAGAGAGAGTGAGAAGGATAGAGAGAAAACCTTTTCATTATTAATCCAGAACGAGCCGGGAGGATATTTCCAGGCATCCCCTTTTCCATTCCATTCGAAAGTCCTCCCTCTGCCCCACTACTGATGTCGCGGCGCGTTCTCGAGTGGATCCCATTCATTATGAAACTGTAATTAGCCAAACAGATGGTTAAACATTTCTGGATGCGACACCAGGACCCATTAGTACGATGACAATCGTTATCGTTTCAAGTCGGTCTCGAAAGGTGTCTCCTTTAGGGAATTCGGTCATTGTCAATTGGGACATTAACGATTTGAAGGATTTAGTTGTGTTGTGTTGTTAGATTCGCCCCTTCGCCGTATATGAAAGTTTTGGTTTTATCGCCGATCCGGATAGCATAACATATTGCGAAATTTATTACCAGGCCGTTATTTCTGGATTTTTCCTTATTTTATTGTATACACACACCGCACACAATATACGAATCAATAACTTTGGGCTTTACGACGAATCTTTTGCTTGGCATTTGCCCAAAAACATAACGGTGGGGCTTGGCCCCCCCCCTTTTTATCCACACGTGAAGGACACGAAAAGAGTGGCTTTTCCTCAGTTGGGTAATATAATAAGGGTCTAATTTTAGGATTCGGTTCTTAATGCACTCCTGCTAACCCTTTACCCTTTTCGTGGGCCCTTTTCCAGCATTAAGGTGCGTTTGTGAAAGTATCAAAGACCGGCGAAGGAAGAGAGAACGAAAGCGAGTTAATGTTTACATGAGAATCGTGAAATATAAATTAATTTTCCGTCCAAGTTTCGTTCGTCTAAAAACACATATACGTGTGCCAGAAAAAACATTTTTCCAGTGTTTATGAACGTGATTTAGCGCATCTCGTTTTACCAGATCCAGAATTTATATGTTAATCCATTTTTTTCTTTGTCGTTTAAGGATTATTCACGCCTCTAGACTTTCTAGTTACGCCCTTTTATAGGCCGTACCTTAGATATATGTCATTTGGATTTAAGCTGTTCAGTCCAGAATGGCAATTTTCATTTTATGATCTGAATATGAATTACCTTTCAATTGTTGACACTTTTTAAACTCCGCCCATTTGCTCTAGATTCAACTCATGATATAGACGGATCAACTTTAAATACAATGCTCAGGAAGCTATTATCTATAGTAATCAAAAAGATTTTAAGCGTTGTGATGTGCCAAATCTGTGATCTGGTCTGGCAACTTTCGTTTTTATTTGAATAATACTTTTTCGTTTAAAAAATTTACATTCTTAGACTTTCCATGTTCTACCCTTGTTTAGAAAGATCTTTATAAAGCTGGATTTCTAAAGTTGTTTATGTGATTTTAAACTTCACTCAATCGAAATTTCATTTCGACGTGATAGATTTCCAGGTTATTAGTTTTAAACTCCGCCTGTTCGTTTCGTTTTTCTGTCACAGCTGATTTAGAGGCGGGATTGTTTTAAAAATTCCAATAAGATATTTAATTAAATTCGATATTTCCCCCCTTTTACATCATTATCAATTTAAATTTTCGTTTATCCTTTGTCGTTCGTATGGAAAATCTTTGCAAACATTCCCCCCCCGGTCTCTCTGTCTCCCAACAAACAACAACACGAAATCTACATTAAGCTTGAAACAACGGCAACTCTCTTTCCCCAGACACATTTGTCGTGTGTTTATTTTTCCAGTAAGAAAAAAAAGTGACGACACTTTTCCTTCCCCTGTGCGTCGAATTACATTAGAGTCCCGCCTCTATTTGATGCATGTATGAAAAACTGAATTTCAAGATGATATCACGAGCAAAAACCGGTTTTAAGAGGCAAAGTTTCGAAATTAGTTTTCTTCCACGACCTCTGGTGCATGGCGATAACGACCGCTGAGGTGCTTTAATAGTTTGTTTACCTCTTTGTCGACTGGCACGGGAAAGAAGGGGGATGAGGGGCGTGGCAAGTTATTCAGCGACGCCCACCGAAATACTCCCTTTCTTTTTTGGTAGTAACCTGGCACGCAGCAGACTAAACTGGCAAAAATGCCGATGAAAATATCTCCGAGTTCTGTTTATTATTTTGAATCGACGAATGAGAAGTGATTATTTTTAGAGCGGTTTTTCACCTGTTTTTCGACCCACTCAACAACGACCATGACGAATCCGTGGAGAAAAGCATAATGATACTAACGAGGCAACGTTGCCGTGTAATTTTAAAATTCCTTGCATTTACAATGAACCTCTAACCTGACGTTGATTCGAAAATCTCACCCCTCGTTGCAAATTTTCTCGCGTTCCCGAAAAGTTTACTCTTATTTGAATCCAGAGTAGACGTGTTTCTATCCCTTTAAACTCCAGTAATAAACGGATTCGGAATTTTCTCCCTTTATCTCGTCGTCTTTTCAAAATTGAAAACTTTTTTGCGATTGGATAACGTTGTTGTTGGCTTTGAATCAAGTTCGGGCATTATTTTAGTGGAAAATTGAGTTTTTCAGAAAAAATTGATACCAACTGGGCTGTTTTATTTTTAATCGGCTTTGAAATGCAAATGGAGGAATTTGGTAGGTGGTGAAACGAGGGAGTGGAGATGGTGTGGGCGAGTCATCATCTATTTTATCGCATTTCAACAATGGAAGAGGGAGGACGGGAGGAAGGGGGCTTAAAAAAAATCCGGTGTCAGGAAAAATCTTTTTCAATCAGCGAGAGGGAAAAATTGATTTCATATTTTTAACGTTACATTGGAACAAAAAAAAGCATTTGTCGAGTGTTTCGGATTGATACTAGTCAATACTAATAATTTTTCAGTGGGAAAATCAGTTCTTGAAAAGAAACTGCTCTAAAACTATCAAGCAGCATCGTCACTTGCTCAATCTAATGTGGGCGGGACCATTTAATGACCACCATTAATCCACCACACCTCCTATTCACGAATGGGCGTGGTGATTAAAAGCATTTGGACAATGAAAAAAGCATGTAGGCCATTAACAGCATTTGCGTGCAATTAAAAGCCTGTAAGCAATTAAACGCATTTAGGTAATTATAAGCATGTAGGCGATTAATATTAAATAATCTGTTCAAACCGATATAATTTTCACCGTTTTTTCACACCAATGACTAATTAAAGCATATGAAATAGTTTTTTGGTTTGTTAAAGCAAATGGAAATATTCAATATTTAAAATAACAATAATTTCTCTATGCGAATTCGTGCTTTCAAATAATAAAATATTTCATATATTTTATTGGTTTTTTTATGAACAGTGCGACGTTGCCGGAGGTATTCCACAGGGAAACGAGTAGGCCCCATTTTCATTTTCCGAATATTTAAACGGACGGGAAACTTTTTTCCACTCCCTTGGTTGAGTTTATGAACCGAAGTTTGAGAGAGGTTCGCCTCTGGTAGGAATTGTGACACTATTTGACTTTTGCGAACGGTGTGCAAACGTGACGAACCACCAGAGAATTGTATGAAACCCAAGTCCTGGCTGTAATTTTAAGGGCCTGAAACCCACAAAAGGCAAAGACATATTGTCGTTTCTATTATTATTAGAAAATACAGTTCTCCCTGCCAACGAGGCGGCGTGGAAAGTAAAAGCACTGTTGCCGGATTGTTCACACAATGAAATTTAACTTCGAACCGATGATAAAACATCATTAATTCTAACCTTGATCCGTAACATATTACCTGGAATATACATATTCCGTTCGATGTATGTAAATTTCAACGTAAAAAAAATTGGAAATTCGTCATTTTCGATGCGTGAGAATGTTTTTTTTGCTGGTCTCGTGCCAAAAAAACAAAAGCTGCATTAAAAAAAGGAAAGCATTTGAAACAAAAATCACTCGATTAAGTGATGAAAAAATATTCCATTTAGAGATGTTGACAATTAGCAGTCTACATCAAATTATCATCGCACACATTCGTACACAAAAACAATTAGCGACCAGTGACAAACGAACTTCGGTTCGTGACCTGAGAAATGACATTTCAACAATTGCTAGCATTATTATAAGTAGGTATCCAAGTATTATTATTTGCTAAACTCCCAAGGGTCACTTTGGCGGTTTCAGTGGTAGCAAAACGTACGCCACTGATCGCGGCCAACTCGATTGATTCGATTAACGTCCAGGAGGAAATGAACAATTTCGAAATAATGACACATTGGTTGTTGCCTCTTTTGTCAAGTTCGGTTCGGTTTCGCGTGTGCGCACGAAACCTCCGAGGAAATGCGTCAAGGATATTTTTCTCGTGTTTTATTGACTGTTTATGTAACGTTTAATTTGTCATAAGTTTACAATTATCGCTGGCCTCGAGCGTTTCAAATAAGTATTTTTTGTTTTGAGAAAATGAAACCGAATTTGCAAATGGGTAGGGTTCACCTGTTAATGCCATTTAGGGCGTGTCTAGTCAACGTAAAGTCCTCCTACTGCATACACATAGATAGTTTTGCGCGTAATAGAGACGAAACTATTTCTGTGAATTACGTTTCTATTTACAATAAATAATTTGAATTAGGGATCAGTTGCCGTTTTCGTAGCCAATTTAAAATTAATGGATGAGCATGTACGCCAATAAAATTGAAAAATTCAAATTGGAATCAGCCAAAAAAAGAGCGGGAAAATTGAATTTCGTTCTGCCAATATATGTATGTGTGTGTATGTGTGTGTTGTGTGTCTGTTTACCATGTTGCCATCGAGCGTTATCATCGAGCAAAGGAAATTTTCCTTTTGGGTAAATATACACATGAACCGCTTTCTCGCTTAAAATATATTTTGCAAAGGATTTCCCTAGGAAATATCCAAAACGCATTTGAAGGCCATTTGCTGCCTACCGCTCTCCAGATCTAGTTCCGCTTGATTAAATCTTTAATAACAATTTTATCGATAAAATCAATGAGTATTCATAAAAATATTCCAGTAATGAACTTCGAGTGCAGTTACGGTTTCCTGAAAAGAATGAAGAGAAAAATGGGCCACCCGTGCCGACCACTTCCACTGTTCTGACCCATCCCACCATATTTCCATTCATTCATTCATGCATCGCTGGTCTGAGATCGATACAGTATTTATTATTATACTACGTATGTAAATAAGTTGGCCATGGAATAAGGGAGGTACGGAAGGCAATACAACACAGTATATTAAAAAAAATCAAATTCTTCATTATCACCGTGTGCGGATACGGCAATGACAATAACGCAATCTAAAAATAAATATTAAATTAATATTCTCTAGCGCGACATCTGTTAATTAATTGCCTTCGCTCGCGCGCTCTCGTTTTATTGCACTCGGATTTATTTTGTTCTGAAACGCGCTTAAACATGATTTATTCGATTGACTAAAAAGCCCCGCCCCGCTGATCATATGAGAGGGCGTGACAATGACATAGACGCGCCCCTTGCACTTTTAACTTCTAACTCGATTTGGGTGGTCGTAACTGCTTAAACCAAACCCTGCGTACCCATCCAGTGTTCTTATATGAAATTATGCTTGGCATGAAAAATGGCTTCTTTATGCTTTGAAACAATCGAGCGGGCTTTGAAAGCAGCGGGATGGCGTGTTTAGTGCGCCGAGCGGCCCTTTTTAAAGTAATTTAAAACTCGTTTAAGTTCGCCGCTTAAATGCATAATGAATTTCGAAAAGTGAAATTCAAGAAAAGTAATTTTCGATCCGAAGGAAAAACCCTTTCGCCTGTTTTCCTCCTGCAAAACTATTCCCATTAAAAATGTGCCTCGACAAGTCAATTTTCCGATAAATGTTGTTCTAATAAAATGCACCGACCACTTTGATGAAAGTGCTGATTAATGTTATTATATGAAAAAAAAAACACCACTAACCTCAAAACTAATATTTTCGGATAAGTATTTAATTACTCGTCACACCATTGTGGAGAATTACCGTAAAATCGAATTTTTCCTCCTTCACCATCGTTGGAAAAAAAACAATGATTATCGAAAAACAAAAACTGCCGCCCTTTTTCGCACTGCCAGAAACAAAACACGACACACTCTACGTTTACGTTGATTTTCGTTTTTTCTTTTTCTGTTACCGCGTTGTTGCTGTTTTCCACATCAGTCGCGTTGCGATTCACATCAAGTCGCGACGCCAACTGATGGGAAACAACGTATCGAAAAACGACCATTACCGGTGCGCGTGAGTGCGAGAGAGAGAGAGTGAGCGACGCGACTCGGAAACAGTCGCGAATTGCAAGTATAAAAACACGAGAGGAAAAGGTGATGGACGCCGCGGGTGTTTGCGGGATGGGTGGCTGTAGGCTCGAGAATCTACAGGTGGCCATGGATCATAGAAAAACTCAAGGAAGATGATGATAAGAAGAAGACGACGCCGAGACCTTCTGTCAGAGGGGCGATGTGTTTTTTTACTTAAACGTTGTTGAGGTTTTTAGAAAAATTGAGTCCGGCAATGTAGCAGGATTTACGGAAGGCTAAGTTGAGTAAACCACATTTAAAGAAAATGATTTATACATGTAATTGTTAAAAATAATCGTATCTGTTGGAATT
Organism: Hypothenemus hampei; assembly: GCA_013372445.1. NCBI lineage: Eukaryota > Metazoa > Arthropoda > Insecta > Coleoptera > Curculionidae > Hypothenemus > Hypothenemus hampei. The sequence goes on along the minus strand of JABRWK010000003.1, from coordinate 1,328,670 downwards.
TATTTGAAACAGGCTTAGAAGAATTTATGATAATCGCATGATAAAGATTTTTGCAAATAATAGTGAATAATTTGTTTTGGACAATATGGCGGAAATTCAGGTGTATTTAGTATTTTAATTGGATAAAATGGCGATTTGGTAATTAAAAGTCGCAATAAAAAAATAAATATGTATATTGTTCATATTTTTATTTATAACAAGAGAAATTTATAATAACTTGGCGATTTTGCTATGATTTTTCTGAAATCATTACATGATTGACTTCATCCAATTCCTCGCCCTCTTCCTTAGATGCCGCCTCTTGATCTTTGCAGGCAAATAAAAACGTATAGAGGCCACACCCCAGAATTGCACCTATATTGGGCCCTATCCAGTAAATCTATATAAACATTATGAATTGAATCAATTGCATATTTGAAAAAAGATTTTGCCTTCTTACCCATTGATTATAGTAGTGCCCATCCAAAAGTGCTGGAGCAAACGATCTGGCTGTATTCATACTCGCTCCTGATATCGGTCCCTAAAACAGTACCTAAAAACAGCACGTTACCAAATAGAAAACGGACAACTTACCGCCACCATGCTAATTCCAGCAATAATAAAGCCGAAGCGAGCTGGCACTGAATCCTGTTTCTGAGCGTTTCGCTTATCCCACACGCCACAACACACCAGGATCAAAACGCAAGTGATGATAATCTCGATAGCTAACGCCTGTTGGGGCGTGGACTTAGGGTGAGGCTGAGTGGCACAGAAACCACGTACCACCCAATCTTGCGGCATTAACACTCTGAGGAGGGCAAAACCGAAGGCGGCTCCTATGAATTGAGCGACGATATAAACCACACCCATTGCAGGCGAGATCATTTTTAAAAGGATAGTAGCAATTGTGACGGCAGGATTTAAATGGGCTCCGGATACGTGTCCGAATATTTGAATTATAACTATCACTACCAATCCGAACGAAAGAGCAGACATGTGATGCACTGCAGGTGGATTATCTGTTTGTGGAATACATCCCATACAGCCAAGAAACATCAATAGAGCGGTTGCTAGCAATTCCGACATAAAATTGACAAAATATTGTTTCTTGGCATCTCCTGCAATAGTTGCATGTGATTTAGTATAAGTATAGAGGTCAATTACTTTATCAATTGATTGTTTTAAGTAAACTTAACCTTTTGGAATGAAATTTGGATGAAAATGGCCTAAGTGTTTCCATGTTTTCGCCACAAATATCCCCACTTACCCATTTTTACCATTATTGTGTGATAGAATATTGTACGTGTCACGACTGTCAGCACCAAAGTGCTTGTCTTATCAGCGCTCCGGGTCGCACTTCAAGAAGGAAGGAGATATTAACTAGTTATCTAAGAGTATGTATATACATATATACACACGTCCATACAACAAATATTTAGTACATATTGATATTTTCGTAAAACTATATACGATTTCTGTCCTTGATTCAATTAAGTACACAAAGGACCCCGCACAAATCTTATTGGTTTAGGTTCACGGTCAAAATGGCTGTACTTGTGATATGTTATACTCTATGTTGTCCTGATCAAAAGTTCTCATAGACACAAAATTCAAAAATGAACAGTTTTCGAGATATCAAGATCATAACGTCGACAAATTGACCATTTTCTGAATATCAAAAATCAGTTTTTTATGAACAGAATGGTGGTTTTTCCGAAAAATTTTGAATAAAGAAGTTGTAGCAAAATTGCCTTCAATCGTGATTTTACAAACGGCTTTAAAAAAAATCATTTTTTTTTCGCAAAAAATTTTCTTTCGCAAGAAATTTTTTTTTAACGATTTTTTTTAAAGCCGTTTGTAAAATCACGATTGAAGGCAATTTTGCTACAACTTCTTTATTCAAAATTTTTCGGAAAAACCACCATTCTGTTCATAAAAAACTGATTTTTGATATTCAGAAAATGGTCAATTTGTCGACGTTATGATCTTGATATCTCGAAAACTGTTCATTTTTGAACTTTGTGTCTATGAGAACTTTTGATCAGGACAACATGGAGTATAACATATCACAAGTACAACCATTTTGACCGGGAACCTAAACCCATAAGATTTGTGCGGGGTCCTTTCAATAACATAATTGAGTGAAATTTCATGTACAAAGAATTAAGTTACTAACCTTGTCTGAACCAGAAACTTTCCTTAACGTCATCTTGACATTCTTTCGTCAAATCAAGCGCTCCCTTTACATCATACGGCTTCCTTACATATTTAACTTTTTTCACACTGCGCCTGATCTCGCGCAGTGCCTTGACCTGCAACAGAATCTCCTCATTGCTAGGACAATGCGTGTTGACGTCATCAATGGTGCTGTGATTATTATTGGTGGTGGTCCCTTCTAATGTTCCGGACATTGGTTCCCGGACTAACGAGCGGGTCAAGTGTGAATAACGTATTTCGTTACAACGTTGATTTCTTTTTTTGGGATTTTTTTATAAAAGACCGCCTAACGATATCCTATATTTTCCTTGAAATCCGTATATGTAGGTTAAGGGGTTATCTATCTTCTTGCAAAGATGAGTAGGCGGGGCTAATAACAAAATGTAGGATTATTAACGCAAGCCCCGCCCATTATTAAATTTAAACCACATACAACATATGAAAATTAACACTCACCGTTTATGATGTTGTCCTTTCTTATAAAAATCTAGGTGGTTAGGTAGAATCGAAGATAGCGACTGAATAAAAACGTAACGTTTAATGCACAATCGGAATAGCAAGAATAGAAAAAAAAATAGATGCCTTTCAATGTAATAACATTGGCGACAATAGTCGGCAATAATCGATTCATAATTTGGTTGCCACATTCCTAATAAACATGCGGAACCGACCGCAAGAATACCTGCTTCAAAAGAGGTAACGTTGTGAAAGTTTTCGGGTATTTGAGGTGCGATTTACTAATTTTTTTAACCTACGCATTTTTACGAAGTTTTTGAACAAATTTGGTTTTCGGACATAAAGTGTCAAAATTTCAAGAACTTTCCCACTTTAGCTAATATGACGGTTAAAACTTACATAAAAAAAGTCGAGTAAATCTTGCTTCAGCACAGTTCGTTTTAAAACTGACGAAATTATCGATCACCATAAGTACTTCCTCTCGTTCAATTGTCGTGCCCATTAAAAGGTGCTCGGCCACTGTTATTACCATCATCTATATTGTAATCGCGTCAACTACGATTTTAATTAATATTATTTTCTACACGGTACAGTCATACGATTGTTTCAGAAACGAGACGGTAGTGATGGATTGATTTTTCGAACCAACGCGACATCTTTACAATTGACCTAGAAATGGTTCAATATCGATTCCTCCGAACATGTGGACGTTAACTAAGTAGGCGGGGATTCTGATACAGACATACCAATCTTGTTTTTAAGGTAAGGTAGAAGTTTATTTCAATAAAATATAGAAAAAATAAAATTATACAAAAAAATATATATACATATGTATAAAATTCTCCCCCCTCCCCATTATTGAATAAAAAACAATTGTTAGTTAAGTATAAATTAAACTATTGAAAACTAATGCCGTATTTACTGGTCACCTCTGGCGTGTGTGTGGACGCTACTGCCATCAGTAGCGGCACGTCACTAATTTCGACTTTCAGAATCGACCTCAAGGAATCGATGCTAAAAAACTCCTCGCTCGCGAGCAAGATTTGGGCCAGTGCTCGTGACCGCAAACAAACCTCTTGCAACCGTTGTTCAATATGCAACAAACACTAAAATTGATTAAATTTTTAAGACGAAACTTATTTTTTTCCAAAGAGATCACTTACGTATCGAACGGGAATGTTTGCCCTCCACATTTCAAGCAGAGATTCTAACATGTTCGCTACCAAATGACTGGTAACAGCTCGTACCCCATTAGCGCTTTTATCGATAACATAAGTGTGGCTTGACATTAGTTGCACCTCCCTGCATGATTTCGAATGTAAATAAATGTATAAAAGACCATATTGTACAGAATGACCCACAAATATCCGTATAATGAAAACTATAATTGCAAAACATTTGAAAATTCGTACATACATAGTATACTAATATTGATGTGTCCTATTGGTTAAAAATGTTTTAAAGTAGATGTCAATCCGCTTATTTTGAATAGTATTCTTATATTAAAGATTTTAGACTATCAAGACCGGGGAAATCGTTAAAAATATTTTCATGCAGACTTAATTCACCAGTGTTGTAATCATCTTCAGAGTCATCAATTGGTTTCTAGCTTATCGTTTCCGCCATATATTAATGGCGCCAGTTTCAAAATACTTTTAAGTGATATGGCAAATTAAGATTAGTATATGTCCTAATTTTCAAAATTTTTGTAACTGTAATTTTTAATATATGAATAGATGCCGATATTAATGGGACACTCTGTACATGTTGAGCTATCGCTTACCAACTATCGGTATTGGCTAGAATAGCAACAGCCTCTTCAATAGGCTGATCAAGTAAGGAATGTTGACTGCCCACAGATAAATTATTTTTTAATTTCCACTCCCATTGATCTTTCGGACGGGTAGTTCCTTGAAGTACCATGTCGGGCACGTACGTGTCCATTATTCCTTTAACTATGCTCTCGCAATACGGCACAGAAGAATCCGATGAACAAGGGAATTTGAACGATCTGTAAATCAATAATTTAGAATAAATGACAATTGCATGTTGATAACTTACTTTGGCATTGGAATGTTGACGATTTGCAGGTTAAGTTCCTCCTTTTGACAACTGTCCTCGCCCATATCAGGACTGAACTCCAATTCTGAGGCGTTCGAAGGTGTTTGCAGGGCTTCAACTTCTTCAGTATCGCTTTGATAGCCCGACAGATCCAATTTGATATTGTGTTGCACAGTGGCGAACTTGTCAAATACCTTTTCACCCAGAGATAGTCCCTCCAATTCAATGTTTTTACCTTTCAGATAGTTTGTGACCACTTGAGGATATTGTTGCAAGTTGAATTTTACTCTGGAATATTTTGGAGGAGGATTGTTTGGAGGCGGTTCACTTTGAGCCCGCGACGAAATTTGTCCTCCAACACTAGATGGTAGTCGTTCTTTGTAAAGAGTCTCAAACGACGAAGAATTATGCAAATGCATTGTCGATTTTTTTATCACGGAAATTTTCCGTTTTGCGCCCGATTTGGACTGACTTTTTTCAATTTCATCATCATTCTCCTCTTTTTTCAGTCCCACGAGGGCGTCGTTATCGCCTAAAACGAACAACACTTTGCTGTTGTCAGATTCAATGGTCTTTTTCACATCTTCAGACTCCCTTGAAAGATATTTTACCAATCTAGTACAAGATTTTACTTTATTCAACCTCTTATTAGTTTCTTGCGGCAGCAATTCCCTCAAATGATCTTCGTATTTTTTATAATTCTCCTTTGGAATGCAATGGTTTTTTGCACAAATCAACGATGCTCTTCGGTTTTCCTCTTCGGCTGACGGTCGTGCAACGTTGACTTTCGTCACGTCGCTGAATCGTATAAAATACGTTAGACAATTCAGTAATTTATCGATAATTTTATTTTTATTGTTGCTGCCAGTGATAATGGTTTGGGCGGTTTTCACTGGATGGCCTACGGCACCATACAGATCAGCCAATTGGCTCCAGAGAGCATTGAAGGGCTGTCCGTTAAAATTTTCGCATACATGTTCGCAGGAAACGTTTACCGTGGCTACCCAGCCTAAATGATGTGTCAAGACCGCTGTGAGAAGGGTACTAATGAAGCTGCAAGAAAAAAATATTTAAATTTGATCGAGTTCGGTTTTGAATAACGGTTCCACTTACAAGTTGGTCTCTTTAACATCAAAACAGTGCAATAACTCGCAAAAATCCTTTAAAAACTGTTCAGGTCCATAGATCGAATTTTTAACACCCGAATTTTCAGTCTTGAAAAATAAATTCAATGTCCGTTTTCCGCGTGAATTCACATTTTTCCTTTGAATAACGCTAAAACTACTATCACAGTCGACGCGGAGACGGCTCAGCCACAAATTTTTCACTGTAGGTGTGGCTAAAAGATTCGTTAACCACTCGGACACGCCTTCTGTCGCTTCCATCACCAAAGACATAAAAGAGGCAGGCCGAAGGTAGGCGTGTTCAATGACGTTCCGTGTTCGCCATATGAGAGCTTCCAACAAAGACACATGTTCCATGAAAAATTGGGTCAGGCATTTTTCACATTCCTGTGGAATTTTTATAATTAAGGCCAAGCCTAACTTGCTTTGCTTGTGTGGGTGATTCCTATGCAGGCCTTCTGATGAATTTGGCAAGGAAATTGAGATACTTTGCAATGACCTGGTGGTGCTTCGCAGAAATCGCTTGAATGTGGCACTGTTTGAAGGAGAAGCAATCGTCGAGAGATCTAATAATAATATAGAAGTAAATGAGTGTTATTTTTGTAAACCGATTTTTTTAAATGAAATATGTACCTTTCGATGAGAAAACAGTATTCTCCCAAGTGAAACAGTTCAATGGTCCTGAACTGAAACTGGAAAACGAGTGACTAGCACAACCCGAGTCCACTACTAAACTGTTTCTGGATAGACTAGCGGATAATGGCATAGGCATGTCCATGGAGCAGTCGCGACCGTGTAATCGCCGGCAAACTACGAAAAGACAAAGTTATGACGTGCCAAAATGTGCGATTTTTCAGATGGCACAGGGCCAATCATGTGAGGAGAATTTATGTAACGGTGTCGCTACAGTGTTGTCACATACCCAATAAAGTATCCGATGCTGTACTGCGATCCGACAATTGATCACTGGTGGAATGTTCGAAACTTGAAGATTGGTTACTGGAAGTTGACGAGGATTTGTGCATTCGACGATTGGGACTTGGAAATACCTAATATTATCGTTGTTATTGATTTTTACTTTATTTCAGATGGTTGAAGTATTACCTGTGTGAACATTAATCTGTATGGCGAGGTTAAACTATGGATTTTTAAGTATGTGCCTTTGAAACTCATGGCTATAGAACCAAATATCATTTCAGACAATTGTTCATAATCACTGATCTGGCCATCTGACATCTGAAAAAAGCCTATGAAAATGTGTACCCAAATATTGATTTGATTATGTACTTACCACGAAATATGCAAAGCCATTAGTCACCTCAACGAACTTTTGATCCGGCTTGGTTTGATCAACCGAAATTTTTTGAACTGTCTCGGAATCGAACAGCAATTTTCGTCCACGAAAATCGCACTCCCGGAACAAAACGACGCGTACATGTTCCGGATCGAATGCAGTAGTACGTCTGAAATTTGAAGCCATTTGAAATATGGAAACTGGACTGTTGTACAGGTCAGAAGCCACGGTCATTGCTGCTGCCCGTGATAACAATATTGTTTTATTACAAAAACATATTAAGCAGTCATATGACGGTATTGTGAAAACAAAAAACGATTAATTAAAAAAATATGTATGTAAAATCTAGGTTAAGCGAGTAAACAAGGTGATAACACTGAGGATCTTCTATTTGGTTGGCTATAATTCAAGTCATTCATCAACCAGACGTCTAGGTATGCAGGAATATTATTAATTTCCCTCTATTATAACGATTATTAATAACGCAATTAAATTGTTGGCTGTGCTCCATGCGAAAATACCCAAATGGTTCAATCAACTTTTATTTATGAAGGGCCGAAACTCGCGTACCTGGCATTATTGTCGTTATGATTAACGATTCCATGCGGTTGTTGACATTTGCTGCTACTGCTGCTAGACGTTTTTCTTCCAGGAAACAGCAGTCTATTAAATAGAGCCATAACATAACATAACAGAGGGACCACTCGCACGATTCGCGTACATGAATCAGCTCGAAACAGCCGTCAGCAGCCCACGAGTTTTCCTGTCGTCGCTCCTGCCTCCTCCTCTACCACCACTCGCGGTCCTGCGTTTGCCAGAATGAAAACAATAAATAAAAATCACGTGCGGCTCGGTCATATGATATCACTACCACCTATCACTGTCTCTTTTTCTAGAACGGAAACGTTGTCAAGTTCCTTGTCGTGCGCATTTTTAATCGAAATTCTATAGTTTTTTTTCTGCTGCAGAACATTCCTTATGTGTAAAATATGAGGTCAGGATGGTGATAATTAAGTCGCGTATTGTTCGTCGGCTATTTTTAGATCAGCGAACGTACCTTCACATCACATGTGTGCCGTGATTTACTCTTTATTAATGGAAACGTGAAATTTGTATTCACACGATTAGACACTAATATATTTTACAATTCGTTTTCGATACAAATAAATCATCGACAAATGGCGGCGTAATGGGTTGACATTTTGACACTTAATAGTGTGACGTGTGAAGTTTGTAACATATCAGTTGCAATCCAAGTGAAATAATCTTCTCCTGCATCATTTATTATTTTAACGTTTTATCAAAATGTCAAAAAGTTTCGTTTAAAACTATTTACATTTCGTCATTTTTTTTCACTAAAAAAGTTTTAATCTAATTGGTGTCTTGGCTAAAAGCCATTGCTCAGTTCACATCATACTGTCATCTGTCAATTCAATCGCCATATTTGTGTTTCAATAACCTGAAATTTCCCATTGTACCTTCGCTAATGAGAAGCACCAAAAACATCATTGAAAAATCCGTAGTTAATTCAATTATTTAGATGCTAATTTGATTTCTTTTCATAATGTCGGAATTGTAAGTAGTTCTTTACATTTACAAGATCATTTTCTCTTTTTAAGGATGATGTATGTATGTTTTGCTACATGATAATCGTAATTTCTTTTTCAATTAGAAATGAGGAATTATTATCCGATGCAACTGACGATTGTCCGGATTTGGAAGAAGCTGAGGAGGAAGCTCTACTTCAAGAGGACGAGGATGTCTTAGATCTCATACCTGAAGAGGAATTACAACTGGATTCAAGTATTGATTAGATACAATTTATTGTTCATTTTGAACTTAATGTGTTGATTTTTAGCTATTGAGCCAAGTAATTTACATGTAACAGAACCAAAAAATGAAGATCTCTCAATAAAGACGCCTCCAAAACCTGCCATAGGTAATAAAAGTACTATATGGTGTTGCAATAATAGTAGTGTGAAAGTATTTCTAGAAGAACCAAAGAAAGCGATAAATAATACTCCTCAAAGGTACAATAATAATCAGAGCAGGGGTAGAAATAGCCTTATTCAGGGCCGGAAAAAGTTCAGTAGAAACAATCGAAGAATATTCAATAAACCTCCACCAGAACGTAACAAGACTGTTTTAATTAATCCAAGATTTCGAGGAGTTGTACATGTGAACAACAATGGTTAAAGCTCAAATAGATAATTAACGATATTTTGATGATGAAATTTGTTTTAGCTCGTTTAGCTTGGGACCCACAACCATCGAATATACAGGAACAGTCATGGATGTCGACCCCACCTCAAATCCAGTATCATATACCACCTCCACCCTTGATGCAACCACAATCTTTTCATGTTCCTCCTCCAAACATGTTTCAGCAACCACAGGCACCACCTCCACCACCATTTATGGGTGGATACACGCATGGACAATCCGTATCAGTGCAAAATTATATGCCACCCACCCCACCTGTAAGTGTTTATATTAAAAAAAAATTATTACATATATGAAATGGCGGATTGATTTTTAATCCAGTTGCTGAACACCTCTATTGGACCTCCAGTATTTAATCAAACGCCTTCGTTTCCTCCACCCAATTTCGGATACCGCAACGGAAATCATCATCATCATCATCAACAGCAACAGCATCATCAGGGTTTCAGTTTTGAGCCTCCTAGACAACAACAAAGTCCTCAGTTTCAATCTGGACCTCAAACGGTTGAAAGAGATTTGTTTAACGAAAAACGAAAAATATTAAATAAAAAGCCTTTAGTGCATGAGCGCCTGGGTACGAGGCAGATGAAAGGACCTAGTGTCACAATAAAAAATGACAATTTTAGAACTCCAGTAGTTAAAGAGGTAGTGACCGTAACAAATGCCACAACGATTAAAATTGTAAGTTTTCTAGTATATATTGTGAGTTTTGTTTGTGTGGAATTTAAGTGGTTTCAGGAGCCCCGAGTGGAGGAAAAGAAAGAGGAGGAAGATGAAGAAACCAGGGAACTAAGGAAGAAAATTGAAGAGCAAAAGAGAAAACGAGACGAGGTGCTAAAATGGAAAGAGGCTAGAAGGATGGAAAATTTGCAAAAAACAAATGAACCGACAGACATAATAGCATCTACCAAATTTCCATTTGCATCTTCTCGAGTAAAATAAAACTCTTTCTCCAAAGTATTCTCAAATGTAGCAATTGCTTGTTGTAGTTTCATAAAAGGATGCCAGCACATTATAATCAAGGATCAGGAGCAGGAGGAGGTTCAACGAGACAGTCAGTGTTACACACTCTACAAACAGTAGAGGATAGTCAGCATTTTGCTGAAGACAATGATATTTCGGGCAACAACATAAAGTCATTTTTGGCCGAAAGAAAGGTTCTGATCAAGGATGAGGCCTTGTTGCCCACGAGGAAGGTAGTGATCAAAAATATAGCGAGCAGCACCTGCGATAAAAAAATCTTCCAATTTTGTAGTAATATGGGCAAAGTCCAGGTAAGAAACTACCGCGATTATTATATACATAGACATATATAAAAGTTTAAAAAAATGTATTAAATTATATCTGTTGTTGTTAATCATCTTGGACTGTTAACAGTATAAGCGACTTTTGCCGTTGATACTTCAACGTCGCCAAGAGTCGCTTCTCTTGCCTCCCTAATTTTGGAAATACACGTGGAGGCGTTCACCAAGAGTTGTGATTTGATTTTGAAATTTTCAGAATCTACACAGGAACTTAAACGATTGTAGTGCCACGATCGTTTTCGAAAGCGTTGCCCTGGCGCACGCTTTTTTTAAGAAATATCAACGGCACATGCTCGATTTGTCAATGATCGAGGTATCTTTGGCTCCCGAGGAGTCACCAGGATAGCCGCAATTCAGTTTTCTATTTTATTATTTTTATTATTTCGTGTGTGAAATAAGACTAGGTGCAACAAGAAAGTGGCTCATTGTTTGAAATATTTAATTTTAGTTAAGTACTGAAAGAAAATATGTTTTATTAAATGTGCCAACTTGATACAAGTTTAAAATTGGAAGTAATTAATGGAAGCAATCACAGCAGATTTAGTGCAATGTTAACTTAACACTTTTACAGTGACATACACATACATGGTATTCCATGTTGTCTACATATGTCCAAAAATTTGGAATATTAAAATTTCAAATTTTCAAAGTACATATCAACAATAGTTTTTAGAATACCAAAAATGTAGATATTTTCTTTTAAATGTTCCAAACTTTTGGGCATACAGCTGTATATATGGATTGTTATACACAGTTGGAAACAGTTATATATATATATTCTTATAGTTTTACAGAAATAGTCGTCCAGACAATTGTACAATTTTCATCTTTGTAATTCTGTTTATTGTCCAAAGGTGTACCCATGTGTTGAATGAGCAAGCAAGAACAATTTTGAAGATTTAGTCCTCGGCTTTTATGCTAAGCAACACTTTCTTGAAGCACCCTGTACTGTACGTTATATACATAGAAGTTAATATTACCTAATTTTTATCACAATTACGAATGTATCGAAAATGATGATTTTGATAGATCTTTTTAAGTTTTAAAGCTCTTTTACCTCTTATGTAGAAGTATACATACTTTTGTAGTTACCAATTAGTTATTTTTTATTTTTAAGGATTAAAGGCTTTTTCCTTTCATACATTTCGAGTTTTCTTTAAAGTGAAACTGACCTCGTAGGAATTTTCCTTTTGAATAGTAGAAACAAACGATAAGATGCATAGGCTATAAATGGAATTTTTCCAAACGAGGCGATTTAATTTATCGAAAGCGAATAGGAATGCTTTCACTTCATATATCATGAAACAGATTATAAATAATAACGACGATGATGACAGTGGTCGTTTTAATCAAAAACTGATTAATAAAAGTCGCTGTTAATCAATTGCAAAGAATAGAAAAAAATCAACCTTCACACGACCTTTCTTTCAGGCTCGATTCGTATTAAAAATTCCCACAAAAGAATTCTTGACCGCGTGCTGGTACCGGTAAAGACTACCGTAATCTTGGGATAGTGGTCATAAGTACTTTCGTTCGTGCGTTTTGAAGCATCGTTTCGTGGTGGTAAAATGCGTTTGGTTCATCCGCAAACCGTACAGTGCCATTGGTAAAGCGTAAAAGGTGAAACCACTTCGTTTTGAACATCCAGTGCAACAGTGAACCTTCACAGAACCAACTGATATAAACCCGGCGAAACGATGAGAGTTTTTTGGAAAATTTTTATAATTTTCATATTGGAATTTTTTGTAAGTATTTATCTACCCTTTCTAGTTGATATTTAACTGAGACAATGCGAATTTAAAGATATCTTGGTGTAATTTTGCATGGTTCCTTGAAATACTCACACACAGCCTAGACCTTAATTGTTGCAGTGTCCGCGATGGTACCCAGGCGTTACAACAACAGACATTGTGTGAATTTTCTGCACCACTTCCTTGTTAATCATTTGGTAGCACCTTAAATTTATAAAAAAATAATTACTGTAAATCCTTACTAATTAAATGAGGTCAATAACCTTTAAAAAACAACTTTTTCCAATCAATTAATTTCACTTTAATTAATTATTTAGAATCAGGCCTTTGCCTATGGTCATCCTCTTCGAAGGCTTTCATTGAAACGTCCCTACAACGGCAGGATAATAACCAATGGGAAACCCTCATGGAACCTTTTACAAAACGGACCATACTACATAAACCACTACGTTTACTGTGACAATTTAGATCAAGATACCTTGGACCAAGTTAAATCCTCCATTTATTCATCGGAGAGCGAATCGTCCGGCTATGTTGGCAATAAGGAAATCCACATTTTGCATTTGCCGAAAGGCAAAACAGAAAATCCACTGAATTATGACGACATTAAGTTGCATTTGTCTTTAGCGGACGCGCACAAAAGCCCCGATATCGATTTAGATTTGAATAAAAATTTTGAGAGTTTTGAAGTTAATCTGCCAAGTGAGTGATGTTAATTTGGAAATTTTCGAGTATTTTTATCACCTCAATCTGTGATATAGGTTTTAAGCCGCCTACATTGGACTCCACCCTTTTGCCTACACCTACTACTTCAGTCATCATTCCACCTTTGTTTAAGGGTCAAGTACCGCCCAACAAAAATTTATTAGCGCAATATTTGAATGAGAATCTAAAAGAAAAGGAGGACCTTTTAGACGTAAGTACCTCTACATATTCAAATAAATTAAAATTTGTATATGTTTGAAATGAAACAGCCAAAGTAAATCAATTATTTCAATCTGTTAATCCTCTATTCGGATAATTGACCACGTGTTTTGCATTTATCTTTCATCCATTCATTATTCGTAAATAAACAACGTTCGAACTTATTTTCAATTTTGGCCAGAAAATTTAAAGCCCATACCATTCGAAAAGCTCCTCCTACAATTAACAAAACTCCACCCATCCTGCAGAGGATTCCTCCATCCTCAATAGTTAAAGTGAAAGTTGTAACCTTTGTTTAGTAGTAAAAGTGAAAGATGATAATTTCAATTTAATTTATAACTACAACTGTCCCTTTTCACGAGATTAAACATCAAAAAGTAAAAGTATAGATGGATTCTAATATGTATTTATTCTTTCATTTTGTAGATTCCGCACATTGGAAGCCATCCTCTCGAACACGATCCACTGAAATCGACGTACGATACCCCAGGGGCATTGAATTCGTACGGTGAACCCGCTCAGGAAAATAACAATTTCTTATTAACTCGAAGGCCCGACGTGAAAAATGATGATTATTTGGACGAATACATTACGCAATTGAATGAAATTCACAATTTGCAAAGGAGGCGGAGACAGGGAGTGAGAAAGAGCAGCGAGGGTGGAGCTTCGGGCGAGCAACACCCTAATCACCGATACGATTAGTTTTTTTTAATAATTTATTATTAGTTGTGTTTGTTTTATTTATTTGTGATTATTTTTTTAGAAACGTTTAATAAATCGATTAATCGGATTCGGACCAACAATCGAACGGAAAAGTGAGCCGAAGGAAGGGTGGGGGATAGGCCATTAACTAAGGGATGATAAATTGCCGCGCTCGGGGACCGTCCGAGTAAAACAACCCTCGGTCCGTTTATACACACAGTGGGGCAGATAACAGGGTAAAAATTTAATTGGTTGGTCAACTCAAACAAATAATCCTTTGGGACGATATCTCTTAATAGTTGCACCATAAATACCAACAAGATAGCTTTAAAAATGACAGTTACAATGTTTTTGTTTTATTTTTGGAAACTCCACCCCTAATTAGGCTCTTTTTCCATCTTATTTCAAATGTTTTTGTAGTATTTTATTATAGATGAAAAATTGAACTCCTTGAAGACGTTAAGAAATGTTGTTATAATTTCAGCTCTGGACTAACATTCATTTTTAAACCACGCCCACATGTCACGCCCACTTTCGTGAACCCGATAAATTTTCCGTCCCCGCTCCCAAAAAAGAAAAATCTCCGAATCGATTGATCTGATTCAGCTCAAAAGATAATTGAGTTGAAATGAGGATGATTAACGAGCAACATAGTGAACCAGGAAACTTCGTTTGGAACTAACAATAACAACAAAGCCCCGCCCCCAAAGTCTCGTTTCTCCCGCCTATTTAAAGTACACATACACACACACACACATTTCTATGTACCCGTGCATGTGGTCAAACAACAAATTAATTCAATTTTGAGGCTTCGACTATCGATATTCAATTATGAGATTTACGAACCGAAACGGATGAGCCACCTCGATTAATTTGCGCCAGTACGATTTTTTCGTCAGTTAATCTGGAACCATTGGTGCACAGAAAAAAAACACGTATTCAAAATAAGGCAATTTTCCAACATAATGAAGCGAAGTTGAATCAGAAAAATTGCGACAATTAATTCGGGGAAATGTGGTGACCACCGATGGCGCAAACTCCATTTCCGTGCGTTCAGAAGCGGTCTTTGAGAGCAGTGAAACGCAGTTTCGCACGGGATTCAATACAGAGTGGGTCTTTGTGTGAGGGTGGCCCCAGCGTGAAATATTACGAGAAATTCGAGTCGGCAAACATGTTTTTACGAAAAAACAAGTGAACATGAAAATGGGCCAAAAAGGAGGAGTTTTGGTTCTTGTTCTTTTAGTGGGACTGTTTCTGATTGGCGGTAAGTGTCTCACGTTCCCACAAGTTCATTAATTAATTATAATTTTAGGGGGGTTAATGCTAATTTAATTCTTATCGTTAGACAATTGTTGTGAAAAACACACCTCCATATAAAATTTAAGTGGATAAATGGTCGTTTTATGTTTCACTAGTTTTTCTTTTCGTGTTGTGTAGTCCTAACAGGCGCTTTGTTTCCATTACGCGAGCAGCAGGAAAAATTCCGCATGAATTATCCTTTCTTTCGGGAAAGTTTCCTGCTGGCAAGAAGAGGAGAAGGAGCAGAGAAAATATCACCCTCACTTTAAACAGTACTTTAAAGGAAATTGCATTGGCAAAAAATTCCGTTCCTTAATCGGTGCGACTAAAAAGCATTTCGTACTTTTATTTACGACTGTATGGTAATAAGGGGCAGTGACCAAGAACACATCCATCTAAATCTTGATGTTTCGTTTTGTCATGTCGTATGTTATGTTTGGACATTAAATTGTTCCAGCGCTGGAAATCGATGGCCAACTTTTCATCCTATGCATGTAGTTGTTACGTGAACCATATAACACTTGTTTTCCTTTCTTCCTCAAAAGTCACGAACAATGAGTAGTTATTTGGTTTCCTTTAAGAGGAACGCTTTGGCATCGAAAATTCCGTATTACCCGCGTCTCTTTGCGAATTTAATTTTCGAGAAACTGGCGTATTTCATCATCAAAAGATGTAAAAAAAAGATTTACTTTGGCAAAGTGCTAATTTCCAACACTGAGTGCCAGAAAATTCTGATTTACTAATGCCGCCGGCGCTGCCAATGGTTGTTTTTTTTTGTCATAGATAATCGTCATTTTTCTCCTTATGGAAACTGCCGACGATAGTGGAAATCATTAATCTTATGTGCCCTTGGTGACGGGATAAACCTCTTAATGAATGGATGTCACCTTAAATCATTTCTTAAGAAGATGAACAGCAAAAAAACTAATAATACTCCGCCTCCTCACAAAGTAGTCACGCCCACATTTCTTTACCAGATTATTTTTAATGAATATCATTAGTCTGACTTGAAATTTTCAATGTGCTAAGCTCCGCCCACAAAACACATGTTTTAGCTCTTTGTTTATTTTTTATTTTTATTAATTCCATTTGAGTTTTGTGAATTCTTGAGATACTGTTGCACCTGAACTGTAAAATTCACGTTAACACCATTTGAAATCAGCCTCGATATTCCTTTCGAATAAAAAACGAGCAACACTTCCGTAAAAATTTGCAAATTCCCGTTTATTTCATTGCGAGCGCCATTGTTTCCCTCGCCGGATCGAAACAGAGTTGAATAATGAACGAACGGCCAACAGTCGAGCTAACATTGATAGTTTTAGAAAACAAAATTCTCCGAACCGCACCCACGTCCCGCCACCCACTACCCCCCCAAAACTTAAGAATTACGCATTCATAAAGTTTTACGATCACTTCTTATCTTTATGGTTTCCTTTTTTTGAAGCCACAACGGCCAAAGATTTATTTCATTGTTGTTGTTTGCATATTAAAGGGCTTCACTCGCATTCCTGCATAAATTCCTGCGGCATTATTATCATATTATTTTATTTATAAAAGGCCACGTTTAACGTATGTAGTACGTCTCTGGGTGAAAACATTGGAAAAACAACAACTAGGGCGCTTTGTTGCGTTTCGCGGCCACCGTCAGCTGCAAAAACATTCGTTCTGGTTAATTTAAATGCAGCTCGCAGGAGGCAACTCCGACAGCAGTAGAAGATAAAAAAAGACATAAGTTATTCGTTTAGCCTCTGCATTAACGCGTCCGATGGACTTCAATTGCTCAAATTCCCTGAATTGTTACCTGCGTTAAATAGTTGCAGTAATCAATAAATAAATACTCCTGCTGTCCTGGATTGGTGGCTATTTGACAATGATGATGATAATGGTAGCAACAACAAACCACAACAGGGAAATTAATGGCTTTTTCCTGCTATCGTTCTATATTCGACCGCTGATTTGATTAGCAGGAATATCGTTTGAAAAATTTTATATTCAATTCGTTGTTCATTAACGGACAAAGCGTATAAATAATGACTCATTTAAATTGGGGCGCCCGCAAAGCGTTGATCTCGAATTTTTCTGGCAACAAAATTATCAGGAAATATCAATACAATCCCTTTAATGACTATTAAATTGAAATTTCGATATGCTACAAAAAACTTACCAATTGAAAAATTTAATCTCGTTCCTGGAGGCATCCATATTTCTCTTAAAAATTGGCTGAACCGTCTCTAATAACTCCACATTTTTGTTAGCACCATTCTGAAAAAACAAAATCCATAATTAAATTCACCCACTCATTAAAAAAAACCAATTCCCTTTCTGTAGCAATCGGTTCGCAACTCGGTGAAAACAAATAAATTAAATAAATGCCAGAAATTAACACGCCACACACTCTCCTCTTCATACACCACCCCCACCCTTCCACCCAGCAACGAATTCGTAACGGCCATTTTTCACTTAAATCGAAAAACTCGAATCAAACTCGATTAAGTTTAAAACTCTTCATGCATTATTGCGATACATTAAACAGCAATTGCGGTGGTGCCTCGTTACAATGGTGGGCCGTGATCGCGTGACGTAACAAAACAAAAGCTTTTAACAGGAATTGTGGAAAAAAAATGAAAATTAAAAACAAAAAATTCGAATAGTAGGGATGTATTTGTCAAATGTGTATTGTTTTTTCGATGATCAGATCGCAAAGAATCATTGAATTATTTATTAGGTAGGTGCGTCCGGTGGCAAGGAGGGCGGGACCTGCGGCAATGAAACTGTCACTCATAAAGGTGTCCGTACATGAAAAACGTTTTGTCGCTTGTCCGCACACGCGATTTTTTAATAGATCATCTGTCAAAGGCGAATTTACATTTTATCCTTTCTCATCTCGTGTTATTTTCAGACCGGTATTACTACTAATCCTACCATCTCTCCCTGCGACCCTTCTACTTTCCTGCTTAATAACCTCCGTTTGAACTCGTTTTTCCCTTCCTCGCTAAATGCTGCTAATAATCATCTATTCATTTTCTTTTTCAGTCGTCTCTTGCTTGAAAAATGTAAAACTAAAAGTCCCGAGGGCGGTAGTGCGGGGACAGGACGCCGTCTTGCAATGCCACTACGATCTGGAAGGGGACAAGTTATACTCGGTGAAATGGTACCGTGGCAATTTCGAATTTTTCCGCTATTCCCCGGGGGAAAATCCGAAAATCAAACAGTTCAAACTTCGGGGTTTAAATGTGAACGAGGGCGAGTCCAAAGACACGCAAGTAGTACTGGAAAAAGTGTCGCAGGATATCAGCGGCATGTATAGTTGTGAAGTTACAGCGGACCAACCGAGCTTCTTTACTGACATGCGTACAAGCGAATTAAAGGTTCGAAAATTCGTATTTCCATTGAAAACTCTAAAAATTGTTCCGATGTTGCAGGTTATCGATCTACCAAAGAAAGATCCTCAAATCGACGGTTTAAAAACGAGATATAAGCTTGAGGATGTGTTAAAAGCCAATTGTTGTTCAGAGGGGTCTTATCCTGCTGCCAATTTGACTTGGTACATAAATGGAATTCCCGTGCAAGAAAAGTTCATATGGCATCTGGAACCTGCTATTTACAACGAGGATGGTCTGGTCACGTGAGTAATCGTAGCAGAAATTCGTTAATGAATTACAATTCCGACTGATGTTTATTATAAAACTATTCCTGCTCTAATTTTGTTAAATAATAGACAGAATACACGCCACTGGTGAAAAAAGTTAATCAATCCTGCAATTATTCCTCTCGGGCGCTAAAGTTGGTACATATCTATATGACGTCGTGCGTCAAATCAAGGATAACCGTGATTCATTTCGTCCGCGTTCGCGATAATTGTGACAAAAGACAAACAAACACAAGCAAACGGCAACAGGGTCGGGCTCTACCACGTCATAACATTATTATTAATCCCTGCAATTTCCAAATGTCCTGCTGCTGCCACTGCGAGCGTTGCATTAAAACTCTCGACGGCCGGAATCCGCCTGGATTATCCATGGGAAAAGTAGAAAAGCCATTTCGGTCGGAAAATCCATTCGTCATTCGGGGAAAAATAAGAAAATTATTCAATGTAATGACGTGTTTCGGTCTGTCATTTGTCACTTTTTAGAGGGTGCATTGCTTGAATAAACATTTTAGGTTTTAAGTTAAAGCCGTGGCAAGAAAATTACAATGAAACATTTTTCGAAAACGATTGAAACAATCAATGTTTTTTCTATCTAGCCGAATGGCTGTCATTTTTGTCATTTTTTCAGAGCACGTTCCTCAATCAAATTGAAAATCAACAAGAGTCTATTCGTGAATGGAAAAATCAAATTGCGATGCTCGGCCACAATGTACAAATTGTACCACAAGAGCTCGGAAAAAAGTATTGAATTTCAAAGGAAAAGACACAGGTCAGGAGAATTAAGTCATCTTAACTAATAATGTAGATTTACTTGACAGTTTTTGTTACAGATCGTCCTATGCTTGGTTGGATGATGATGGTACTACCACCAGTTACGCCTCCGAACAGTGGGAGGCTCCCGATGAACGCCCGCCTCAAGCCACAGGTAAATTGATTAGAATCACGCTTGATATGTTCCATCATTTACGTACATTTGCTTTGATCTCTTTTAGTCGAGTTTTACGGTCCAGTGGCGCGTGGAGGTGCAGCATCTTCACCAATGATCAAATGCACCATCATTATTCTGACATTTTTTGGTCATTTTAGGTGATAAATAATAGACTTTTTTTTATATACTTTTTGATGTGATATCAGCTTAATTGTAAATAAAAATGTAAATATTCAAGATACGTCATTTGTTTCACTTTAAGCTAAGGTTAATTATCCATGTTATGTAACAGTACGATGGCTTATGTCAAGCACAAACGTCAATTACAACAAGGCAATTTCAATTAAATTAATTATTTAAACAGGGGAGTTTTCGCACAAAGTTAACTTCCTTTTGTAATTTATCTCTACTAAACCATGGTCATGGAATAATAATAATTTGACTTAATCGGAGAATGTTCGTGCAGTAGATGCCGCACCAGGACGAACAGAAGCACTATGCCGAAACAGAAGTTCATGACGATTAGTTCCAGATATTCCATAGATTTTCGTAAATATTCTGTTGGAAGAAAAACGATCATTTACAAAAAACACACACATTAACAACTTACTTAGAATGGTCATTGTGCACACACAAACCAAGGTGGACTCGAAAAACAAGTGACCCGGTTAACCGAAATAAAAAAAAACACGTCTCTCTTTTTTTTCTGGGTTTCCTATGCCAATTAACGTTGTTGTGCAACAACGCTCGATGCGAGGGTTAAAATAATAATAAAAGCGAGAATTGCGCTATTTTTCCATTGTCAGCACCAACGTAAATACATTTACTAATTATTAATTACACCGCATTACAATTAGGTAGCCGAAAAAAAAATCGATCCGGCAACGTTGTGAGTCTTGACAAGGATCTGTCAACGAAGCGATAATCATTGTTGTTGGAAGTGGCTTTACGCACGACACGTGTCTTTTTTGCTTTTTTTTTCCACATGAAAAGACGCAATTTGTTTCCATTCGAATGAAGGCTCAGTTCAAACATAAATTTCCCTTTTTTTTTACCCACGTTCCCGTTTAAGATGACAGGTGAATGACGTCACTGGTGCGTTTGCGGGGAAAACAATTGACGACGTCTATTTGTGTAGTCGGATAGACGGGATAAATTTTTGTTGGAAAATTCCTTACAGACATGGACAGCTACGATGTAATAGTTTCAAAGTATTTCAATTGTCACCCTTATTTAATATTAATTTGAATAGTTGACGCTCAGAATCGACTCGAATGGTTGTTAAACTTTATTATGGTTTTAGTTCAGTTTCTATTGAGGTCAGATTTTGTGTTAATTTATAACCATTTCGAGAAAAGCTACATTTTTCCTATTCAAAAACGAAAATTCACTGAAAAAAAAATCTGACAAGTTAATCAGATTTATTTTAAATCTTGGCAACAATGCGTGATCCTTTCTATTTCGAATGGCAATACGAAATTATGCAGCATACCTAACCTTGATAATAACATTGAAAGCCTTTTACTTCGAGTTCAAATCAAAACGCAAATACTCGGTTCCCGACGAACGAAACAACATCAAACTTTTTGCGAAAATTAGATGGAGAGAGAAAGATGAAGAAGGGGAGGATTTATTATCATTTTTCTGGGGGGATAGAGGTTCCCGCCATAAAACTCCCCTTCCCCAAACGATCGTAATAATTTCATCAAGTGGCGCCAGACGGGCGACTATCTGAACAAGAGCCGCGGCAGAGGGAGATGCAATGTTGCTGACTGTCAAAAGCAAAAAAAAAAAACAGGGAAAAAAGGAACAAAAAACCAGTGGCCCGACATGGCAAACTGGGGTGATTTTAAAGCTACATTGGCGCTTAATGTAAACGTTGCCAAATTTAGGCAACGTCCACATGTCAAGGCGAACGGTGCTATTTAATTAGTGTAAACGGGCCTTGAGTGTGCTCAAAACCGGCTTAACTTGAGCTCGAAAAGTTTCCCAAAAGTTTTACGTTTAATTTAGCAAGGAGGTTTTCATTTATTTACTTTCACTAATTTATTAGGCAGGTAAACGCCTCCATAGGCGGAGTCTACGATAAATAAGGGGCGTATTTTATTAATTTCGTTTTGTTTTGTTGTTATGCAAGGACCGAATAAATTGAATTTCGAGTAAAGAAAAAGTTGAAAAATATCGTTTTTTTTTTTCATTCCCTTGTTTTCGATAAGAAAATTCCCCATTGGGGAAAAAGGACAATCATGACATCATTGATAAAATTTATGTTTTCTCCTAAGGAAAAAAGTTAACATGTCAGAATTGGTTTATTGCTACCAGTGTCCTTAGATTGTGGCAACGAGGCAAATTGCATTGACTCTGTGTTGTGTCACATTCTAAGAGGCAATGGCTCGCCCAAGGACCTCCCTACTAAATTGAATAAGAATAATTGAGGGAAATCCAATAGAAATTTCATGAAGACCACAAATATGACCCGAGACCCATTGATTTTTCTCGAAACGGAACAGTTTCGCCTTAGGATGTTTGCGCGGCATGTATTGGTTTTTTTCTTGTCTGGAAAATGGCAAAGTTTATTAAAACGTGACCGAAAACATTTAATCACTCAGTCAGAGGAAAATAGATGAATAAATTAACGAACATTATTTAGCCCGTTTCCCACTGAAAGAAAAATAAAATCCCCGTTCTGTTAAAAGCGTAAGGCTGTTTTCTAGAGCTTTCAAATGTCGATTTCCTCTTTCCAGAGAGAAGGCCTCCTTGATGGACTTTCGGCAATAACCCGACAGGAAAAAACCGCTTTTTAAAACTGTTAAGACGCTGTATTATTAATAAACTCCGCCCGCGAACCGTGAATCCGAAAGTTTTAATTAACAGCTTTAGAAAACTTCCATTTTTTAATGAAAGCATTAAAAATATTCATTTATCCACGCCCTTTACCAGTTCACAGAGTTGTACCCGGTCAAGATTGTTATGTTCCGCCCAAAGGGCGTGACATATAATTATTACCGCCTTGAATCAGTCAATGTTGTTGAGTTGAAAAACAGCGATGTATATGATTCTAATATAGATAACCAGAAAGCCAATATGTCCGCTTAATGGACTCGGAGTTAAATAAATAGAAATGGCCCCGATGAGAAATTTAATAGCCGCCTCCATTATCGTTATGGCCGTTGTTATTTCAATTGTGTTTATTCGAGCGACAAATTAGAAGGATTTTTCCAATTTATCCACAAGATTTTCCCGTGGAACCATTGCAATTAGCTTTTCTCCTGGCAGAGACCTGGAAAATTTACACTTTAACCAACGAATAATAGAGTTTCTTGCGGCCCGAGTGAGCTACAACGAGACAACTCCTTTTTCCAGTTTCGTGCGTATTCCAGGCGGGAACTTGGATTTCCCCAGGCTCATTTTCCATATGGAAAATCTCAATTTTTTTCTGACTTAATAATGCTCACGATCCGACGAGGAGAGTCGTGTTTGCATATGAACAAAAATGTTTATTTTTCACCGGGATGAGGAGTACGACCCTGGAATTTCTAAACCAATAAACGTCATTCAACGGGAACAGTCAGGGCTAGGGAATATGAATTTTTACGAGCGTTTCCCCGAAAACATTTTCCATGCATTTTGCCATTTAATGCTCTTCCAATGTTACGTACAAACATTAAATTATACGGGGTATTTCAAAACCAGGAATCAATACAGTAGAACTATGATTGATGAACTGAGTATTACGTCGTCCGTTTGTCAAATATTTAGTCATTTTTTCAGGAAATTATTAATTCCAAAGCTTCACATGATTCTATAGATTTGAAATAATTTGAATACGTCAAGTGGTATTATGTGACTTCATTCGTAAACGATTTCCGATTCTATTCCAAACATGGTAAAGGATAGTGTATCGTATTGAAACTCAATGGTACAGAGTAGCGTAAAAATTTTAATCGACTATTGACAAATGAAAATTCAATTTTTCTTTAAGAAAAAACGACAAGTGAAGGCAAACATAAGAAAATGAAAAGAACATTTTCACGCTCAAATGAAATTTTAATACGTCTTCTTTCGCCGTATCGGAAAATATCCAAAAGGAATTAACCGAGAAAGAAATGGTTTGGAGTATGGGCAACGAGCCAGGATTTAACCAGTGTCGTAGAAATACGTCCTCGGTGAACAAATGTCGGTTTTTCATACAACATACACGCAGTGACGCGTCATCATCCAGATTAGCCTGCGGGAAAAAAATCGTTCAGGATCGTGTGCGCTTAGGTGCGATTAGGTGGGTAGACGACCGGTAAAAACACATGAATTTCGCCAGTTAACTTCGACCCGTCGTCGCGAAATTTATCATATCGTTCCGTACATCATATGAAGACGAAATAAACACCGCAGATCTCGGACTGATTAGTGTGTGGGCAAATGGTTGCAACGACAAAGAGGTTATTCACTTTTCAATAAAGTGCCGCTTTGTTTGTGCAAAGAAGGTATTTGTTCTTTTTTTTTTTTTTCGTTTTAACCATTTAACAGTTTCGTATACAGTTATGTAAACTTGTTTCAGATTGTTGTGCACGAAAATGTCATTTTGCAATGTAGGCAACAGAGCAAACGAGTTGTGGATGATGCTTTGTTACTCGATACTGAACCTGGCATTTTTTCTGATAATATTTGGGAACATTTTGGAATATTTAATTGAGAATTTTGCAGTTTTATTGAAAAAAATTCTCATTTTATACTAAATTAATTAGCGTATAAGGGACAAAAAAAATTAATATTATCTACCTATGTTACGCTTAAGTTAATGAAATACGCTTAATTATACAACATTAAAAAGAGACATTAACATTAAAAACTTGCTTAATTGGGATATTAATTTGGAAAACTTTTTCATTCATCACAAAAGATGATCATAATTATACAACCAGTTATACCAACACAGTGTATTAAATATTAGCGTTGTTCCACTGTTCTCCGGGAATGACTATATTAATCATATCTTGGAATAAAGGGAACTTCCTAGGAGACGAACAATTGTTCGTCTGCTGCCGCTGCTGGACAATGTTTTGTTCTAATTTGTAACTTTCGAACCGTGACTTGCGCTATTTCGACTTCAATACCAAACCAAAAAAGCCCCTGAGACAAATGTGGGGCAGGGTTAATCAAATTTGTACTCCCAACAAGCGATTGTCATTACCGCTCGTCCTTTAAGGTGCACAATGCTACGACGAAATATTAAAAAAAAAACAGTACACGAGGAAAATTTTTTATGGCACTTGGAAAATGTTTTGCGATGGCGATTTGCATAAATATGGGAGTTGAAACCGATAAGGAAACTTTTGTGAAATGGCACTGGAAAGAGGACAAACCTGACAAGTTTTATTACGTACACCAAATATCCTAGAAACGATAACTAACCTCAATTTTTTTTTATTATACATTTTTAATTCTTGAATAAAAGAGTTAAATACACTTTTGCATTGAACCCTGTATATGTTTATTTAATAAGGACATGACCGGCCGCGGTGCTCGTTATCGTAATAAATGTATGCCCATTAAATAGATTTTCGTTAAGTTAATGGATCTAGGCGAAAAAGCGTCCATCATTGATCACATATGATGCCCAATTGGTTGCCAACAAAAGGAAAAAAAAAGAAACACGTCCCCGTTACTTTTTTTTAATAAAAAATGACAAATTAACGAGGACAACACGTCAGACTTTTTCTTTTGCCGCGTCCGGAATCCCAAAACATTCATTCAGATCGCATCATTTCTCCGAGGGGCGCACGCTTTCTACCTTTAA
Source organism: Hypothenemus hampei (assembly GCA_013372445.1). Taxonomy (NCBI): domain Eukaryota; kingdom Metazoa; phylum Arthropoda; class Insecta; order Coleoptera; family Curculionidae; genus Hypothenemus; species Hypothenemus hampei. The sequence continues at coordinate 1,302,965 of JABRWK010000003.1, read as the reverse complement.
CGCACAATCCATAAATCAATCATTCATACACATGACTTTTCAATAAAACATCATGAAAAAAATTCGCTTTTCTTCTCAGTCAGACGCACGAGATAAAAAATTTATCATACCAACCCTATAGAGCTCAACTTATTAAAAGGCGTGGCTTATGAATTTGTATTAAATAAGCCCCGCCTACAATTGTTTTATCGTGTGTAAAATTATTTACCATCACGTTTTACAGTTAATCGTACAATTAATAGAAATGTTTTGCAAATATTGTTCAAATGGGCAAGGCTTAATTTTACTTTGCTCTTCCCACAATTAAAGTAATAATTTGAAAGGTGTGGCTTATTTATACACATCCCGTCCACTGACTTATTATTATTAGCACTATTACCATTTATTTCTTTCTTTAACCATACGCGTTCATTGACAAACTTTATAACTGTAATCTTGCAATTGTTTCGTTCGCTCCGCGCCAGACAATTAGCGTTTAAGTTAACCCTCTTCCCTTCCACATTTAGAGACACCTTCGAATCGGAGCGAAACAACGTTTAAGTTTAATTTCCACGATCGTAATGTAGAGAATTAAATTCTACCGAGGGAAGGTTAATTCCGGTAAAGAGAAGGCGAACGGCTATTAAAAAACGACTTGGAATCGATCAAAGCAGTCTATGCAATGATGACCGTCGTCGTCGTCTTCTTCTTTGGGCGCTAAATTAAATACTCGCTTTGAAAACAAAAGAACAAAGGATCGGGGGGGCTGTAGAATGTTATAAAATAAGGCACTACTTTGGAGAATTCCATTGGAAAAAAAATTACTCTCAATCGTGAAACGGAAACGAAAATGCGTTGTTGCCAATGAAATATTAATCTAATCGGAACAACGGGTGACAAGGGGCAAAGGGAGGCGTCAATAACAATGAAGCAAATTAGTGGGGGTTCTTGTTCAACAAATCAAGGCGGTTGGGTGTAATTGTCTCGGGACACGCGAGTCAATCGGGAAAATTCTTTTACGTTTTTTTTTGCTTTTCTTAATTGTCTTCGCGCTAAATTAACAGTTCAATCGATTTTTCCCACGGTAATTTATACCTGGATCGATAGTTACAAATATCGCTAATTGGAACCACCATCATTATTGATATTAGAGTTGGAAAGAAAAAAATTGTTATGTTCGTATATCGTAACCGTTTGCCGAGCGCCGTAATTTTTGGAAGTAACATACAAATAGTGGCTTGGAGGCGCCAGACTGTCGTCGCGCGAAGTGCCTCCTCCATTTCCCCCAAAAAGTCTCTTTTCTTTCTATTTACTGGCTCTGGAAATTTAATACCGTCATTGAGCCAATAAAAGGTCAGTGAGAATATTAGGAACAATTTTACACGGAAATCGTTTTAAAATGAAAAAATGTCATTGGTCGCAAAACGGTGTGATGTAATGGGAGTCTCTAATTACACGTGCAAATGCCACAACACTGTTTCGTATGTAATTTCCACCATTGATCGAACATAAATTCTCCATAGTTTTGAAGTAGGAAGAAATTATGTGGAAGGGAAAATTAAAGTAGTTTTCCGAAAAAAACTAAACCCTCGAGGGCGCAGGCGCAGTAGCATTTCCCCCCCACGGTTGCAATCGTCGTATCCATCCGCGTGGCACCCCCCCAGTTCCGTCATTTGTCCGGTCTTTTTCGTTTGTGCCTTAATATTCCGATTTGATGTGTTCCACGAAAATATTTTTAGTGATTTTGGCATTTTCCCACGGTAAGTTATGGAAATAATATCCAGAATTTTATACTAAGACATCCAGTTACTGTAAAATCACATTCTGCAAACAGCTATCGGGCTTGCGAAATGTTATTTTTAAGGGTCAAAGCGTATATGATGTTTACGTTTCGGTACGCTCGACAGCGGGGAGAGGTGGTTTGATAAATAAAAAACATAGTGCTCGTTAGGGCTTCAGTTTTCTTTTACGTCGAATTCAATATTCGAATGAAAATCTAGGGAGCAAATGGGGAAAATAAACTGTTTTAATGCCGACACCGCGTTCTCTTCCCGCGCTTCTTTAAATCCCCCTTTGTTGACGCTACAACAACATCAACAAGAATACATCAAGAAGCCCGGCTCTTTAAAGGGCTCAAATCCCTTCTGTCGCTCTTTTATTCTCCCCAAATATAAATAAATCTCAACAAAGTGGGCAGTAGTTTAAGAAAACAAAACATACAGTTTTCATAACTTGGTTGGGCTCGACTCCAACGTAATTGATCGTTAATGGGTGCTATCCAAATTTCAATTATTTAAATTAGATTAGAATTTGATTAGGTTAGGTTAGGATGAATTCTAAGAAGAGTTAATTTGAATAAACGATTAAACGAAACAGCTGAATGACAATGAACATTCTCGTTTTTGATTAGGTTAGGTTGCGTTAAAATAAACGAAATGGGTTTAGCTCCTTTATAGGTGAATTACTTACTATTTATCGAATTTATTGCAAATTACAAATGCGAAATGACGCATTAATGGGCAAATAACTTGTTAAAACACCCTGTGTAAAAATCACGCATTGTCATGGCCGTCGTCTCATGTAAAATTATAGTTATCAAAAAAAATCTGGCCGAAAAAAAAAGAAGAGAAGTGGAACGTTAATCTTTCTTCAAGTAATTGCCCATACAATGAGCGAGTGAATGGATAATCCAGCTCCCCAATGAGGGGATGGTAAGAAAAAAAACGGCCTAATAATGTCTGAAAAGAACATTTTCGTCCAGGTTAATCGTTGTTAAATGAAAATGGCTGCGCCAGATTTTCTCCCAAAAGAAACATCGGTTAATGAATCCTTTTGAAAAGCGAATATTTTAACGTTAAAAAGACATTTAGTTTTATATCAAATGTCGCGACGACGCTGTCGTTTATTGCTAAAATATTCGTTTTGAAAAATCGCTGATTCCGGATATCGGATAGAAATACCCATATATTGCCGCTTTAAAATAAAAACGAGATGCACGTCTGGAAATTTATTATCCCCGGGATGCAAATGCAAGATGGAGGCGGATTTCCCATTCGCGAGTCAAAAGATAAACAAGTAACTGCTAAAGGCGAGGGTTAATTAAGACTTCATCTTTGATCTGTGCGCACGAGAACGTTACTAACTTAATTTCGATTTTAATTAGTTCGTCTATGAGAAATGGATTTTTTTCCTTTGGAGCCCGGCCCTGCAAACCTCAATCGACCAGTTGTCTTCTGTGCATGCAACTGCACTGGTCGGTTGTAGCTCAATGGTCAGCTATTTGACAGGGATGGAGCCAGTAGAAAAAAAATCTCAACACTAAAAACCACTAATTATAAGAAGCAACTCCAAAACGACACAACAGGTGAACCATAAACAATGTTGCAAATATTGAGGAACGAAATAATAACGAAATACATAATGGACGATGACTGTTCTGGAAAGTAATGGCGCTTGGAAGACACGACCATTGATCAATCTGGAAAACTCCTTGCAACAAAACGATTTCCATAATATTTCATCCATATTGATGAGAGACACTGGCGCTGAGCCAGCCAGGCAAGTTGGCTCGTAAAAAATACATGTACAGGGTCCGAACAAAGGGGGGTGAAATTGAGCGAATTCTCCCCTTTATTGCTGGGAAAAGAGTCATAATTTATTATAAATAGACAAGAGAGAAACAGAGAGGTAGGGAGGAGGGATTGATAATAAAATAGGCTTTTTTTGGCCTTTTAAAGTAGATTAAAATAAAGCAAGCCCTTAAGGGAAAGTTTAATTACCTGCAAGCATCTGTGAATTGGCGACTCACGGTCTTGCCATGTACATAAAAGGGAAAGGAAGTACCTGGAACAACTCCTGGCAAAGTCCTATTACAAAAGTGAATGGCTGGCGCGTCTCAGGTGTATCTTAAACGTAAATTTCAGTTGAGTAATTAAGCCTTTTAATGAACTTCTAAAAGACAGAGAGGGGGAGAGATCGTTTCCCTTTTTGCAGTTTAAAAAGAAAAGTCAATTTTCTTAACAAAAACCACAATTCCATGGACTTTTTAAAAGATATCTTTAATAAATTCAGCTGCCTGCAACGGCAGCAATAGTGGCTCGAACTCCTACAGGACCCATTTCGAAAACTTCCGAGTATGGTAGTCCCGCAAGAACAATGCCAGAATTAGTCTGCTTAAAGTTGCATTTTCAACTTGTCCCCGTGTAGGTTACGATAACTTAATAGAGATAAAATTAACTTCTCCTTTACATTTCTCAGAATCGTTTTATTATTAAAGGACGTGATATTATTTTTGGAGACCCGTTGACATTTAAGCGGACGAAAAGTCACTTTATTAGGCCGTTTAGTGAAACGTCACGTCCCCTAGGAGACGATCAGCTTCGACGAGAACCGTACGTGACTTCCTGGTGGTTCGTATTGATTTCTCAATGCAATCCCCAAGGGTTTAATTAGGATTTTTTTTTTAATTAATTAAAAAAAAAAATCTCCTTTAGATCCTAAATAATAACCTGTTGTCTTCACGGGGGAGGGGGGGCGGCGGCGGCAGTTATCCGTTATAAATTCAAACAGAAACCACTCGAAATGCTACAGTTAAAAGCCCTCAACTCGATCTGTCAACTAAAGGGAAAAAGGACTTTTCCAAGTCAAACAAACCCGATTCTTTTTAAGGGAAATTTTATTGAATTACCTCTGGAAACACATAAAACGAAGTTTCAGTATGCAACACGACACTCTCCTAATAAAATATTTAAATCTATTAAAGTTTTTCCCCGAGTACGTAAAGTGAATTAAGCACAACACAAATCCAGACCACCAGGCGTAAATAATTAATTTTTACATCGTTCCATGATGACTCAAGAAATTGATTAACACTTGGCAACGTGGCAATGTAAAACTCTACGCTCTTACCGACAATGCCCTCTATTAACTGGCTCTCAATTTTACCACTTTTAGCATGCCGGGCCCTGAAAAATGTTCAAATAAAAGTTCCTCAAGCGGTGGTTCGAGGACGGGATGCGGCCGTACAATGTGTTTTCGATTTGGAATCGGACCAGCTCTACGTGCTCAAATGGTGAGTTGTATTCTGGAATTCCATAAGTCAAAAAGTTATTTATCCAGGTACCTGGGAGAACATGAATTTTTCCGTTATAGTCCAAAAAACGATGTTCCAATTAAGGTTTTCCCGGTGCACAGCTTCAAAGTGGATTTAAATGCATCCATACCGGAACGGATCATTTTGAAGAACGTTTCAGCTCTGGATGATCCGTTAAAATGTGAAGTTACAAACGAGTATCCCAGTTATTACACTGTGTTAAAAAGTGCCGAGTTACAGGTAAGCCGTCTAGAAACCTTTCAAGCTAAACCCCTGGAAATTTAATAATTCTTTAGGTGGTTGACTTGCCTAAAACCGAGCCGTACATTATAGGGCTAAAAACTCACTATTCCATTAATGAGTTTATCCAGGCTGAGTGTCATTCAGTTCTTTCATATCCCGCCGCAAATATTTCCTGGTACGTTAATGGTCAGCCATTCAGAGAGCCTTACGTTTTCAAACGCACTACGAAAATTGGAAAACTGTACACGTAACTAGTGCTGCCATCATTTATTCAATGATTCTTGAAAACCATTTCTTTTTCCAGAGTAACATCCAATCTTCGACTTAAATCGTTAAAAAAATATTTCATAGATGGCAGAATGAGAGTTCGATGTTCAACAAATTTATATGACACTTATCACAGGAATATTGAGGAGAGTGTATTGCTGAAAAACGAGATGTCAGATGAGTTTTGGGACGACAAGGAACCTGAAACTCCATTTTCAGAACCTCCTATGGACAACTCATTTGTAGTTAAAGAAACCTTTCCTGAATGGTTTTGGCCAATGTCATCTGGATCATCTGGACAATTGTTATATTCCATCAAGATTTATCCATTAATTGTTACTTGGAGCTTTTTACTAAGATGATTCCGGACCGCACGAGGATGTTTCCAGAGGTTGTTGTGATAAAAATTGAAAATAGTATATGACTTATATAATCCTGTTGTTGTGTGTGCAAAACGCTTAACTACTTTGCCTAAAAACCGTCCAGAGGGCGTGCCTTTCCAATCAATACATCTCCCCCCTGCTACAGCTCCATCAACGCCCTCTCTCGTGTTTGGGTATTTTCTATTTTTAAGTCTTGTCCAGTGCATTCCAGAAGTTCGAATCGATGTAAAATGTACGGCGATCTCCTGGAAATCTTAATCGTTTCCTCAGAAAAGGCGGCCAACATTGCACGGGTTCTACGGCAAAACGAACAATTGTTTCCTAATTTAGTGGAAGAAAAATCATTGCGGGAAGCCAATCCACGTTTTAGTCAAGATTTTAAAACGCTAGCTGACGTTTTGATCCAGGAGGTGATAAAAAACGACGTAGGCTCGAAAGTAAAATTAAAAATTTACAATTTTTACACTCAATTCTAATCTAAAGTTTGTTGCAGTTTCCTTCGTTGAAAGGTCACATAAAGGGCGAGGAAAATAATAGGCTGTTCAGTGAAAAACTGCAAAAGGAAATTGAAGTAGAAATCAAGGAAACTCCTCGAGAAACCGCTCACTTGCTAGAGGAACTCCTAGAAGCTGATATCGCAACATCCTTGGCCGAAGAGGTGCATAAGGAAATTAAGCTTCAGGAAGTTGACACCGTTGAACCTTCATATGCTCTTCTTAAAATACCTTTTGAAAATCTTATCATCTGGATTGACCCTATAGGTGGGCACTTGAATTATTCGAAAAGTCTCGAAATAAATTTAATGTTTTTATTAAACATTCTAGATGGTACCAACGAGTATGTCAAAGGGACAATTGAAAAACCTCAAGGAAATTTCCATGTTAAAGGCTTAAAATGCGTAACAGTTTTGATCGGCGCTTACGATACTCGAACCGGTGAACCAGTCATTGGTGTGGTGAATCGTCCTTTTTTCCAAAAAACCAAGGACCAAGGATGTCAATGTAATTGGGGTGTGTGCGTTGAGCAATTGCGACTTTCTTCCATTGAATCATGTCAATGGAATGGCACTGGAACAATATGCGTTGGTGGCAGTGAGAGTGATAGAGTGAAAGCTTTACTGGAACAGGAAGGTTTTAATTTAATATCATCCAGAGGTGCAGGCTACAAATTATTAACTGTTGTTTTAGGTAATTGATAACTGGTTCTATTTACAATTGATTTTTTTATTGATTTAATTGTAGGACTTGCAGACGCCTACGTACTTTCGGAGGGAACTACGTACCATTGGGACACGTGCGGACCGCATGCCATTTTGAAGGCATTAAATGGAAACATTGTAGATTTCCACCATTTTCAGCCGATAAATTATGGGCTGTCTACCTATTGTAATGCCAATGGAATTGTGGCCTACCGAGACGAGAGTGTTTTTAGTAAATTACGCCAAATAGAATGGGGGAGGCTTTAAAGCCGAATTAAAAGCCTTTTTATATTTCTTGTTAACTGTTATTGTATAAAATGATATTATATACGGTGGAGATATGTTTGTCAATGGGCAATTCTTAGTTATCATTTTGATTAATCGGCTCCACCACGTCCGAACCTCATGTGTCCGTAATCATCAAAGACTGGGTCCCTTTTCCCGAAACGAAAATGTCCGTAATCGTCAGAGGCTGTAGGAAGACGCTTTGATAGATCAAACAAGTCGTCATCATCTAAAAGTACTATATATAATGCATATTGCGAGGAAAGTACTTGTCTCGGTACCCACCCAAGTCGTTTGGTACAAAGAAACTCTCTGGCTTTAATCGGTTGTACTGGGTGTGCGCCCGTTGATGGTAAACAGTGTTCGTTGACAATGTTCGGGGAAGGCCCCCCGGTATGTTATTATTAGAGGTGATTGTCAAACAGTGACAAGTTATCAATAAACATATTGAGATTAGAACAAAAGGATTTGTAAGCAAATGATTCATGATTAATTCAGCCCTAAAAAGGGGATGGTTTAATGGTGGTTTCACTAAATTATTCAAAAATTCCTTACCCTCGTGACTGTATAAGACAAGCACTCAACCAACAAGACTAACAGAAGTGGAAAAATGAATGCGTCTTTTATAGTCCGCGAGAAACCAATTGAAAATTCCATACAAACCTCCTGTCAACATCCTAATTGACATCCGAAGATGCGTGCTAATCTTATAAAAAGGCCCCCGTTTGCGTCAAAGTCAATTAAAATACAATTTTTTTACGAAAAACTTTTATTCGCACAATCTCTAACACAAAAATTATTACTCTTATCGTAGGTCCTCAACACGGGCGGCAACATCGGTTCTTTGGATGATCTCTTCTTCACGTCTTTTCCAGTTCGCAAACTGAACTGTCTCCAAACTTTCTCTTTGGGTCGCAACGCATCAGCACTTTTCGATATCCGAATTTTTCTGTATGATGTTTTCATTGTTGCATGGCTTGACTCGAACTGATCCCCAATTAGGGAATCATCATTGAGCCGATTTCTGAAGGAGGAGGAGAACATCCTCTTGAAGCTCCCATTGAACGTTTTAATGTTGCTTCTAATGTTGATATCGTATTGAGTTTTCAACCATTCGACAGCCATTACAGTCGATAATTTCGAAGTCGACCAGAAGGCAAATGTCACACTCTTAATTGGATACTGTCATGTTAATGGCTTCAGTTGTTATGTGAAAAAAATAATCCAATTATGTTAATTCGAAAAAATGGTGAATTCGCTAGAAAGTTTTCTGGACAATATGGTGAACTACCTATAATTATTCTTTGAAACATTTTGGTAATTTTTGGTAGTTTTCATACGTTCTTTGCACTGGAGATGTTCGAACCCATTTTTCAGGGCTTACGTGATTTTTCCGACCTGCACAGATCCACAACAACAATATGGGGGGTACGATGGCAAGCCCTGAGTGTCGGTTAAAATGGTACGAAAGCCAGCCCAAGGCTTCGGCCTATTACATTAACAATACAGTCCGTAGACTGTGTGACACAATTAGAGAAATGTGACGTTAATTTTGCATAATTTTAATTTTGTAATAGTTTCTCGTGTCATTCGTGGTTGCGTAAAATGTGTATATGGCACTAAAGCAAGTTGCAAATGACTTATTCTACGAGATATTTAAAACAAGTTTCCGGTTTGTCTTATTAATATAGTAGGCGGATTGAGCGGTGTCGGTTGAATGCCGCAGGAGGGTCGGCTCGGTAATCAGCAGACTGTGGTGACGGGGTCGCGTTCGGGGACCCAAATAGGGGACGACCGATCCCCTATAACACCCCCGGATGGGTGGGGACGACCAGCTCCACCACCCAGCACACGCTCGAGAGTTGACCTGCTGCCGTCTTTCGTCGTTACGCTTTCCACACATACTCGAAGTCACTTAAATTGTCCCAGGACGAAAATTTTTGTGTGAATCTCACCTTCTGTCAACAGAATCTTGCCTGTCACTTGAAATCAAACTTTCCTTTTACCATGTCATGCATGTGAAAGTTAAATAGAGGGGAAAACTCATCGACCTAATTTAATCAGTCCGTTCATAGTCACGTCGGCCTTTAGGAGATGGGAAAGGGGCGTCGTCTTTGACCACCACCACACGATATCCTGTCGTTCTATCGGTAAATGAGCCCCCGGGATGGGGATCAATCCGAGTTTGGATTCTTCTCTAGAAAAATTCTAGCCTAGAATTTTAACTATTCATTTGACACTGAAATTAAAAAAAAATGATGACAAAGACAAATGATGTGATAAACGCTCTGGCTGGGTCCTGTCCTATTAAAAGGAACTGAGGATCTAGAGACCCGATGTATTTTCAAAGTCGTATTCTTCTTCTTCTTTTATTCGTCCTGCTTCATCCGCCTGATCCTCAGTCGGATTTATCATTCGACAACGCGACGATTTTCTTTTGTTCGCACTAAGCCGCCCGCTGACTTATTGCGACCGCGGCTCGCTCCGATTTCCCTACAAATTTCACCATAATTTGGCCGTCAAACTTCGCGATACTTTTGGATTTGGATTCCGTTATCGGTCCATGGCAATCCATCAATTTTAATCAAACGCAACTTAAATATTTCCTTGCATCTGTCAAAGGTGGAAACCGTCATAATTTGTAATAGACTATGAGCCATGAAATGAAGAATAAAAAAACAAAAAAAATAGCGTGACAACGGGAGGAGGGTCGAGAGGTCCCCTCCCCCCAACCCTTCCCCCCTCCAATTATCAAACCATCGGAGCGGAAAACCGGTGGCGTCGAATTTATCGCGTGTTTTTATCGAGGGTGGCGACGGCGGCGTCGACCCCATGGAGACAAATGGGTAACGGGGGGACGCCGGTGGACGGTGTGCATGTCAATCACTGATATCGCAGGCACGCGCGCTTCCCCCTCTCCACGTTACGTACCTACACCCATACTACGCACACAGTGAAATATATGGCACGATTTTCGTTTTTCTTTTTTAGAAATATGGAAAAATGTTTATATCGGGCATTGGTAGTCGGGGTAAGGGCAAAAAGGATTTTCGTTCGGGCGTTTCTTCTTCATCAATGCTAACCCCCTTCCCCCAGGACGTGTGCCGTCGTCATTAACCCGAAGCGAGCGCGGCAAAACGACCACCGAGACCGGCTTCTGCCGCTGCTGGGGAATACACAGAACGAACAAAAAAAAACGAGAAGAGAAGAGCGGAAAACCTCGAGTGGAAAATATTAGAGAGCTACGGCTCGAACAGCCGTGAAAATAATGCTTTAGTCAGTGTTTTTTTATAAAAAAAAGACAGTTAGTACATTAAAGAAATTAAATCAAATAAAAACTATTTTCTAAACAAAGGAAAAAGTCTAAAATATCGCGGCCGTAGTTCTCTCAATGAAAAACAAAACACTGCAACGAGATATAGAAGAACGTAGTTTGACTTGAAAATGCGTCAACAACAACGACGACGTCCCGAATGTCGCGACGCCAGAGTCCTGAATTTGAACTATTTTCGGAAAATATTTATGTAAAAGTCATTATTTTTGGAAAAATCTTTTTGAATCGGATAATTTTTCAGAAAAAATTGCACTATAAACAGTAGACCTGTCAACTTTTTCATTAAATTTTAAAAGAAAAGTGGAAATGAATACGTCCCTGGCAATGTGAGCCGACAACGCCGGTTGCCTCTGCTTTCCGTTGGGATTCAAGGGGATACACCACTATTTCCAGTCTATCCTCTTTAAGCTTTTCCAACAGAACCGTCATTTCAAATTTCAAAATTTCTAAGCTACCAAAAATCAAGCGTTTCTTTAATTTTCTTACAGTGATCATTTCATTTATAGATATTTAATGCTCAAAACTTTGTTTGAGAAACCTACGATAGAAAATAATGGAGAAATAGTTGGTGTAGCCCGGTCCTGTAATTTTTTGCCCTGGGGCGCGTGGGAGGCCACCTGTCTGTGGCAAATGTCTCGGTTAGCGCCTCGCGGCCGCCACTCGCCCGTTTGATGGATATATCCCAGCAAGCCGAGCGCCGCCACTAATGGGAACAGGACCGGACCGAGCCCATATCAAAATAAAAAAATGCAACACGCAAATATGTGTTACATTTAAAGAGACTCTCCACTGAAATAAATTTAATTGAAACTTCAAATGCATTAGCTTTCCTCCCTTTACAGCAAAAATCGAAAGAAACCCATAAAATACAGTGCGTATCAAAGAAGGCTTAAACTATTTGCAGAAAAAAATGACAAAAAAGGGTTTTCCTATGGCCAACGCCTTTCCAATTTCGAAATTAACTCGTCCGAATCCGTTGATGGCAATTAGTCTTTTTTTTATTTATCAATCTTTCGGAACGTTAGCGGGGGGGGATGGCCAGAGAGAAGGGCAGAGTGGGTCGACAAATCGGTCCCAAACAATTTGGAAGGTGGGCGGCCATCGGTTGGTTGGCATCGTGCCCCTTAACCGATCGGTCCGAATGACGCCAACGGCCCTCTGCCGCCTCCACCGCCGCCGCCGCCACCACAACGCTTTATGCTCGTCACGTTCACGCTCAACGCCACCGCCGCCTGCTGCTACCGGATAATGTTTCAATAGGACAGTAGTCAATTCGACTGATTCAGTTATGAATAATCGTGATCGTAAACATCAATGGAAAATATGTTTCCTTGAATTGTTTTTAATCCAAACACAATGATTAAGTTTAGAAAAGGCATTGGTCAAATTATTATGTCGTATTCACCGGATTGAGTGGTGCCAGAAATTGCTATTCTAATAAGTGGGATTGACTGGTAACCGGTCGGTTTTATCTCCTCGGGGATTTCCCTCGGCACATTCCCTATTCTCCGCTCGGAAAGTTGTAGTACTTGAACGGCACCCGTCCTTATCTAACCCGAGGGATGACAGCCTAGCCGGAACAGACGGGTCGCTCTCAAAGGACCAACGCTATTACGTGGGGGTGGGCGTCGAGGGAGGCAGCCGCCCGCTCATAATATCCCGATGGGTTTCCAACTAGCCCATCCATCGGTTGGTGACGACGGCCGGTCAGCAATGGTCATTAGTGAGAAGGAGGAGGGTGCATCATCATCATCATCATCATCAACATCATCCCCCTCTCGTTTAAAATAGTTATAGAAGGCTGAGGAAAAGGAAAGTAGGAGGAGGCTGACAAAGAGAAATAGGGTGGAGACAGCGATCGAAGAAAATAATGATACTGATAGTATGACAATTTTGACACACAGCAATTAAAAGAAACTTAAATACGAAAAATCGTGATTTAAAGGAAAAACAATAGGTTACACTCTGTCGCACTAAACAATAGTGCTTTTCTGTACGAAATATGTATATTGTAAGGATGGTAATTACAATTAGCTGGTGCGGTTCATCGAATGCACTAGCCAGCTCTATTTTCTAATCATTCATATTCGATCATCGACAAATAAACTAAAAAATTCACTCCTAAACGGTTCTAACTTGCAAATACTATTAAATTACAGTTGTAACAATTAAACAATTAAAAGCATGCAGTTAAAAGTCACAAATAGAATAAACACCGATTATTTATGACAATTAATTTGTGTTTAAACATTGATATGTCGATAGTTGGTTGGATCGGTGCGTACGTCATAACGACTGGCGAGAGTTTTACACCTTTTTGCGCTTTGTCTGCCATGGATGATGCATCGAGGCTATTTTTGGAAGGACTCGTTGTGCAAAAATCCACATTCTACCATCGAAAAAGTAAATATTTGTAACGAAAGAAAAACCGAAATGTCCCATTTTGGCGTAGGTATGTACATGCGCCAACAAAACATGTACAGTACGAAAAACAATTTTAGGACATTGTTCAAAAAAATCTCTTTTAAAATTCATAAATAATTAGCTAAATTTTGATGAAAATACCCCTAGTGAATAAAGATATCGCAAAAAATAATCCTATGAAATCTATCCTTACCTGACTTAATGTTCCCAGTTGATTCGACATTTTCCTTAATTTTCCCACTGGTTTGAACTCTATGGCACATTTGTACAGCAACAAACATTTAAAGGCTGTTTACTAATAGTCAATTACTATACATTGAAGAATTTAGTCATCGACACAGGTCACACAAAAACCTAAGGAATTGTAAATACAAAAAAAGAACTATTCGCTCGATAAGCCGTACAGTGGTTGAAAATATTAGAAAAGTATTGTCATTTTATTTTAAACAGCAATTATTTATCTCTCGGTTGAGTGCCCCTTCTATACCAGTTTATTTTTGTTGAATATTTAAATAAATATTTATATTAATTGTTGCAACTATATACCCATTAAAAAAGGTAACAATAATTATCATTTATAATTTTATAATTTTTTTCTGTAAAAATACTCAGCATACGTTATTTATCATTTTTACCATTCACCAATACCTTTCTTACTCACTTTCATGTTTACCTGTGGTCCGAGTTTTTATCACTGGAATTTGTTTTTATTGTGACTTGTGCCGAAAGCTAATTTCTTCAATTTATAGACGGAATAAATGGTAAAGCCGGCGCTACACGATGTGTCAATTGCTTTTTCATGTTGGACACTTCATGATTTCTCGCATCATGCGGCTGATTTTTAAACTCACGAACTCAAATTTGATGCGTCCAACATTGGTCGCTCGCTACGTTCGGACTGTTGTATACGGTATTTTCGTGGTACATCAAAGGAAACTTCTAATGTTGCAAGCATCGCTTGTGAACATTCGTAGGGCGGCTACATGATTAGTTCAAATACTTGGTTCGAACAAGAGAAGGCAAGTTAGTTTTCTCAGTAAATACACTTACTGTTGCCTGCTTTGGTTTAACGATAATATATTATTAAATATATTTACTGTTGCCTGCTCTGGTTTAATGACAGCATCCACCATCCTCTATTACATCTTCGTTTGCTTTCTAATAATAACTTTAATCTTGTGCTAGCTAATGTCATCATAGATGAACCTAAAACGCCAGCTGAATCCTCCATTATAATTTTTCGATTTCAATTGTATGGCGAATGTTCTACATTGGTTTTCAATGTTTAACTCAAAGTTTGACACATCGTATAGCAGCTAAACGAGCGGCAAATGATAATGCAAACGTTGGATCAAAATTTTGTTCAAATGTTGAATACATCGTGTAGTGCTGGCTTAAGCAACTGAACTTTAAAAAATACAAATTTTAGCCTGAAAAGTACTCAACCAGTCAGATTGCCCCGCGTACTGACAATTCGTTCAAATTGGCGACGAATGTCAAAATGCTAAATTTTGGTTTAATTGTAAAGTCAGAAATGTTACCAATCTAAGTTACATTTCCAGGAGAAAATCTTGACTCTATCTTTTCTGTTTAAAACTAATATATTTTATACAAATTGTTTATGTACTGAGCAATTTTTCAACTTAACGCCGTAGAAGGTTTTAATAGAAATTTGACATGTCAATAGCATGTACATCTGACATTATCGATATTTCTAATAAGTTTTCCAAAAGTTATCAAATCATTCTTGCCAAAGAAAAAAATTGAAATTTAGCGTTGTTTTATTAGAATTTAATGGTTTGGGTTCAAGGGGTTCGAAACGTAAATTATTTGATGAGCCAAAGGGAGTTCGCCAAAAACTCAGCCGTAGTCCGAGAAACTCTCGAGGCGTGGCGCGAGAGATAAAGTGAGGATCCCCCAGAGAGGATCTTCTCCAACAGAAGGCACAAAGGAAGCCCACCTTCTCATGATGGTCCGCGGTGGTCAGGGGAAAGGTAATTAAGTGAAAACGAGCCCTAGATAAAGCCCACCCGAAACTCGCTTTATCTACGATAGATAAGAATTCAAGCGATATGTAAACACTGTCAATATACAGAGTGACCCTTTCTAAGTCAACAGATATATAACGATCAACTATAAAACCGAAAAATAAAAAAAAAGTTACAAAGACATCTTTCCTGTGCTATTTAGACGTTTCAAAAAAAATCCTTAATAACGATAGTTTAATAGTAAACAATGTTGCCACTATTAAGTTTTTTCCAGTTATCTAAGAAAACTATACTTTTGAGCACAAGGGATTAATCAATTTTACCGCCCCATAGCGCTCGTTAGCTATCCGACAAAATCTCAGCCCATTTTTCCCTTTTTTTTCCATCCCACCCAGTCCCTGTTCCTTTTTCCAGCACAGGGCGTAAGTCTCCTTAAAAGCCCCGGACCCCTTTTTTTTCCTGTTTGTTCGACCGGAAAATCGTTCGTCCTCTTTAATTTATGGAAAATCGACCACGACTACCACGTGCAATTAATAATTTCGTATCTATTTGAACACGTGGAGAAGAGCATTTTTTTTGTCGAATCCCGTTGGAGGTGGTGAAACGTGACTTGTGACGTCAGTCAATTCGACTGTCGACGAGTGAGAAGAGTTTTACGGCCCCCGGGGAGTGACAATCCAGGTCCTCTCGTCACCGAGTGAGAGCCAGCCTCATCCGCCTCCCTCCCCCGCCTTTGGCCCGTAAAAAGGGCGCCCGGGCATAAATTTTCCGCTTTTCGTATCGGTTTCCGGTAAAACGACGTTACCCTCCCGTTAACGAGGTACGACCAATTGGAAAGAGACAAATTAAGGTTTTTTAAAAAAGACCATTTCTTGGCTTGAATTCGACATGTCCAGAGTGAAATTTGTAAAAAGTTGAAACTGTAGGTGCAAAAAAATATATTAAATATCCGGAAATAGAGCGTTATTCGTTTTCTAAACATATCCAATAGTATGCTATACATTTTTTAATATTTATCTACATGAGGTAGTTGTTTATAAAACACTCTAGATATGAGACTTCGTTGTTCGGAAATTCTGTGGAAAGCGTGTCCCAGGTCGGAACGAGGAGCCGAATTTAAATCGGGATGTGCCTTCTCCGATGCCAAATGACGACCGGCCGAATTTAGATTCCCAATCCAAGAACACGAAAAAGAAAGAGAGAGACGTAGAGGGAGAGGAGCGGTACAGCAAAGGATAAAAAACAGAAAAGAGAAAACAACTGAACGATCGTTTATTAATCTATGCCGCCCTCGAAAAATAAAAATTTCAGGCGGTTTTTTTTAATTCTTGACAGTTGTCACGGAACGTAACGTAAAAGAATAGAAGGGAAAGGGGGGAGACGATTGTTTTTTGTTAGCGCCATGGCTACCGCATAAAATCCTGAATGGCCGTGCCACGGTGCCGCAAACCTAGAGATGGTCCTGATATTGTGCGCGAAGAGTTTTTCGATTGTCATTTGTTTTACTTTATTCCATCCTCACATACCTGTGTTCGTCTGTTTAATTTGTCTTTGTTTCTATTGAGAAATACATGGATAAGAAGACGTATTTTTTTTGTTCAGGTCGGTCAACTTAAATTGGAAACAAGACAATTCAGGAAATAAGGGGTGTCGAGGGTAAAACTCTTGTTTTATGACGGGAAAGGATTTTATGACGGGGCCCGGGTCTCGAGCTCGACGAAGGATAAGTGTGTGTAGTTGGGTGATGAGAGATCGTAATTTATAGGGGAGGTGAGAGGAAAATCCCCCCCATTCCACCCACTTTTCGGGCTCCGAGAAAATAAGACGTAAAAGGGCCAGGGTGAGTCGTATCGGAAAATGTCCGGAAAAAATTTCAGGCGGTCGCTATAACAAAGGAGAAGAAACATTTGAACTACTAACAAAAATAAATATATATGTGTATATTCACATGTATATATGTATAAAGTGGGCGATGTTCGCAAACGTCATTTTTCCGTCCTTTTAACATCAATTCAACATTTTTTTACTTCGATTTTGCTTTGTCCTAATTAATAAATGCGTAAAAACAAAGGCAACCGTCAATGTCACCTGTCATAATTATTCGCATCGATAGATCGATGCCATCCAATTAATAAAATTGCTCCTCCCCCCCTTCTGTCATAATTCAATCAAAACGGGCTGGCCGTCGACGGATTGTTGTCTACTGTGAAACGAGTGGGGGTGCGGGGGATTGGTAAGGGAGAAAGATAAGACGTCCCGGGGTCGTTCAATTTCGCGCCGAGGGCGGCCAGATTACCGACCCCCTCTCTCGCTACTCGTAAATATTAAAGAAATAATAAGCACGTGACGAAGCGAGCCGAAGCGTAACCCTTGGCCCGTGCTCTGCTGCCGATGCCGTTGTGGGGTTCCCACGGGAGTTCAAACAGAACAACGGCCGAAAAGGGGTGGTGGGACGATAACACAGGACGGGGGGGAGAGACGAGGGCCAAATTGGGGAACTGGAATCATCCCCGATGGGTGGGAATCGGTAAATGATTTGAGCAGCGAAAAAATTGCCATACATATAGTTTTTTAATTGGACGACTCTGTCAACTTCAATTGTTTTGTTTCGCTTGCCATGGCCTGCTACGTATGTGCGTGCGTCAAATAATTATAAAAATATATGTGGGTTAGATACATGTGCAGGAGATATTTTTTCGTGCCGCCCACGTTACGGCGGCATATCGGGGCGTGGGGCCGGCGGGAGAGCAGAACAGGTTGGCCGGTAAATGAGCAGTAATAAAGCCGGCCAGAGGAGGCAGCAGCCCGAGCGCCCACTGCCACGCTATTTTAATGGGGAGACCTCTGGTTGTGGCATTTCAGTTGCACTATAAGAGTTCTCTCCCATTAACTATACATTTTCTACCATTTTTTCTACATGACCGTTCCAAGAGCATTTGTCAATAAGTTTCGGAATTTAAGTGCGACGTGCTAAAAGTGTTAATGATAAAATTTTTGCCGCATTCTTAGGAAAATTTTAAAACTGAGGACTTATTGGTGCAACAAATGTTTGGATTGTGATCGGCGTTGGCGTCGCGGCTGCGGCGGTGGCGTGGACACGGCGGCGGCTGCGGCGCGTGTCTGACGCGTCTCGTGCCTAACAAGCACCGGTCCGTTCGCCCCCCAGATCCCCCTAGAACAACCAGGGATTCCAAAAATGTTGAAAAATAACAACAAAAAATGAGTGTTATTTTTGGATTGTTTTTCTGAAAACCAATGCTATTCACTCTTTTAGAACTTATCACTTTATATATACTAAATATACATTTCCATGATCTAAAGAAACTTCTGTAATTGCTACAGTTGTTAACAAACTAAATTGAACTTTCTCACACGTTGAAACGAAAGTTCTGACAGCACAAATTCCTATAAGGTGTCAACGACATTAGCCCTCCTGCGTACTTCATAAAACAAAGAAAAATCTCAAATAGAGCATACCAGGAAATACTGGAGACTTAAGTTAGTTATATGTACACATGTATTACATTCTCAAAATGCTATAACTGTCAAATATCGGAATGACGTGAACATTTTGAGATTTCCAGCAATTTCACACACACACACATATAGGGAGAGCGTTATGTAGGTATATCCCCAGTTCGTCTCCCGTTCTGCCGCGACCCCCCTGCCCGCCCCCGTTTCGCTTACCCCGCGCCTATCCGACGCGGATCCCCCGAAACGCGATGTGGCGGTGTCGGCACGCGACCAAAGGTTCCCCCGTTACGCCGCACCGCCCCTCTGGCCGCCCCCAGTCGACGACGACGCTCACTCGACGCCTCATTGCCCAGAAAGTGACGCTTTCGAAAGGACGCACAAGCAGCGTCGCCAACAACGACTACTGCTACGTAATATTTGTCGTACGCGCGATTTTAATATTTTTTTCTCGTGTCAACGAAAAACAAAAGAATAAATTAGTGTGTGCTCGTGTTAAAAAAAAGTAAACAGTGACGTAATCAGTTGAAAAAAAATTGCGGACACAGTGACCAACAAAGGTAAGTGTCCCAAAAAGAGACAAGAACAAAGCAAAAGTAATTTATCGGTTTCACAGAGAACAGTACTGGCGGCACTGGTGAGACTGTCATGACAGCCAAGGCCAAAAGATTGGCCGGCGCTGAACCGATTAGACGTGCCAATAAGCCGCTTATGGAAAAAAGACGTCGCGCCCGCATCAATCAAAGTCTAGCAGCATTGAAGACCCTAATTCTGGACTCGGCCAAGGCGGACAATACAAAACACTCGAAATTGGAAAAGGCCGACATCCTTGAGTTGACTGTACGTCATTTCCAAAGACATCGTAGTCTGGACGTGAAGGGCATTAATCAGTACAAAGCGGGTTATTCGGATTGCGTGCGCGAAGTCCAGAGGTACTTGGAAACTCCCGACGCCCAAACTATGACCGTCATCGATTCGGGTGTCAGACAAAGACTGTTAAGACACCTGGACAATTGCGTTTCCGAAGTCGACGTCGATCTAAGACAAGCCATCACATTACAGCCTTCCGCTGTTGAAGAACGATTACAACATCCAGATTCTTCCACTTTGGTCGAGGAAGTAAACAACAATTCAAATGGAGGTGCCACGGTCAAACCTGAACCCGATCCAAAAACCATTAAAAATTACGACGGAAACAACATCGTACTGTTATTGCCCGAGCACTATGTCCAGCTAGCCAACGCTTTGGGCGTGAACTTGCGACAAAGTGGCGAGAGTACTCCCAGTCCAAGTCCAGGTCCTAGTGGGGAATCCTCAAGCGGACAGGGCGATGGCGGAGAAGAGGTGAAGGTGAAAGTGGAAAAACCCTTGGATTTTAGCAAGGGAAACGAGGGGAACGGCAACGATCATATGTGGAGGCCGTGGTAGATTGATTGCGCTTATTTTGTTTCAACTAGTCTTTCTGTTATCTTTTGTTTCATTCTACTTTTTTAGCGATATTGTGATAATTAGATTTTTATTATTATTAATAGGGGGACGTTATTCACCTACACGCAATTGTAAATATTATAATTATTAAATAAATTATTTATAAAATATATTATGTTGAAAAGTCGTGACGTCAGTGAGTTTCTTTCGCACGTTCGTTTCCGGAAAAGTTTTATAGAATTCGAAGAAAGTTTCGAAAAGGTCCTCTTGTTTGTGTCGTAGACAACGCTTTATTCGGGACGAAACAAATGAAGACGGTGACGTCTGCAACGAAAACCCCAATAATAAATTATTTTCTCGAATAGTGAAGGGGTGGAAATTTTCAAAAATCGAATAACAAAAAGAAAATCTACTGGAAACTGTTTCAAAAAGAAAAACGAAAAATACTACTAGTGCTATCTATGCGGTAAAACGAATAACTAAAATAGATCACTGTAATTGAATCAACTGAGAAATGACGCCAATTTGTCAATTTTAAATAACATCCACTAGAGGACACTACTCACAATTGATTACGATATACATTTACTTACAGGAATATGTCTTTCTCTTTTTTAATTAATATCTTTATTACAAATACAAGTGAGATAGACATGAAATCACGGTCTGAAAACTTAAATCGACTGTTTGTAGCATGTTAGATTCGAACAACGTCCGTAGAGAAGGGCGCGTGAAACACAATGTGTTAGAGTGAGACAAATTACAAATGTGAATTTCTAGGGTCAAAGTCGTTAAGATAACCTCAAAATTAACATTGCCGGGGACGTTCCAGAAAATTCCCACGTGAATTGTAATTGAAATCTCACTTGTAAGGCTGTAAAACATAAAAATGGTAAGAAATTCTAGTATTGGAGTGATGGATAATAATAATTCTTATCACTGTTAGAGTGGCGCCCTGAAACGTTTAGTACCTCTTTTCGATCGAGTGCTAGTGAAAAAAGCAGAAGCACTCAGTAAAACAAAGGGAGGTATTGTAATACCTGAAAAGGCCCAAGGAAAAGTCCTAGAGGGTACTGTTGTGGCAGTAGGTCCAGGACAGAGGAAAGAGGTACGTTTTCAGAAAAATGCTCGTAAAAATCGTCATGATTTTGCTCTTCTAGGATGGAACGCATATTCCTATAGCAGTCAAGGAAGGTGAACGAGTTCTTTTGCCAGAATACGGAGGCACTAAAGTAGAAGTTGAAGAAAATGCCGAATACTTTTTGTACAGAGAAACAGACATTTTAGGCAAACTGAATTAGAAACTATAATATGACTGAATCTTGAATGTGTTTCTAAACTTGAACCGCTCGTTGTCTTATTTGCCGTTCAAGAATAGACTAATTAAGTAGTGACGTGTTGCTGTAATTTCTTTTTTACTGATTATTAAAAGCCGTTGATTTATATTTACGTTACTGTTTATCCTTTTTTAATGTTCGGGGTGGCACGCTTGATAAATCATGAAGAACTGAAAATCTTTTAGTTTTACAATCGGGGTACCTTACCCAGACTTAACAGTGGGTCCGTCGAGTTCGTATGATAGAAAAAACGCCTGATTTCTGCAGTCCTCGTCATGCGCCGTTAGAGAAGCAAAGAGGAAAACAGGTGCATCGCACTCCAGAAAGCCTGATTTCACCCTTGAGCTACCAAGCGAGTCACCCTCGTAATTTATTATTATTAACTGGGGTGTTTCGTTCAGGTGCGTGTCACGGTACTTTTCCATTAATTCATCATCTACCAGTACCTGAAAGAGAAGAAGAAAAATTAATTGGCCGAACGGAAATCGCATAAAATATATTTGTTTTTTATTATTATTAGTATTACTATTGGTACTACTATTGTATGAGAAGTTCCCAGGAAGTTTATTTACACATAATATGTATACCAAGAATGGTTTGCCATTTCCAGAGCACCCTCTCTATGCTTCAAGGAAATTTTCGAGTTCTGGTTATGCAATCAACAATAACGCTACTTAATAAAGTAAGCGAAACTAATAGTCAATTGTTTTCCCAAAAAGAAAAAACAAGTCGTATCTCTGTCTTTTCGGTTTAATTCGCATAACAAAAGACGATCGGATCGGTTGAGCTTCTTGCCAACTTTGAAAAAAAAACTCATTTAAAATAGAACAAAAATAAATCGATTTTTACCGGATAAAAATGCACCACGACCGGATCGATGACACAACACGAAAGCAAAAAGGAAATCGTGGATTGAGAGAGGATATTGACTTTTAGGCCGTTGTTCCTCCCGCAATTTGGTGGTGAGAAAGTGTGTTTGTTTTTGGGGAAAATGATGATGATGACCTCCTAGTGGACGACTTCTTTTGCTTCTTGTTGGCGTGCACCAGGAGATACCGATCTGATCGTGGGCATCGTACCGGAGTCCCTCCACCGAAGCGTATCTCCTGGTCTTGGCGCTCATTACCTACGAAAATTGTTTTGAAGATCAGGTTGTTATTGGTACTTTTTTCATTTCGGGTCGTCCTCGTAGCGGTTTTGGAAATTTTACGATGTAAAATAGATTTTGAAAAAATGAAAGGGGAAAGCTGACTCTAGAGAAGTTAAAGGTGATCCTTTAGGACACAATCTATCCAGAACATTTAGAATGGCATTGTAATGCTTCCTTAGGAACAACTAAAATGATTTTAAGAAATGTACTATTAAGTCTAATAAAACGCGTCATCAAGATAGTTTTATTACGATCAAACATCATTAATTTTAGAAGATTCTTACAATCCGACAACCATAGAGTAATTCAATATTATAGCAAATAAAGCCAGCAAGTTTTGTTATTTATATATCGGGAGTTATTGAAAATCTTATTATTGATCATTTATGATAACGTTGTCGTACATACTTCCTGACTTTCCCAAAATGTTAAAATAAGTTTTTATTAATTTCGAAATGGAGCACGCTGTATATAACACCCCGTATAATAAAATGGCATCAATATACGTAATTGTGGATATCCCGTTCGGAAATTAATCGTTATTTATTACAAAAGCACTTTCCGTGTTGATTTTCATGCCATTCATTTCAGCGTTTAAAACAACAGAAAAATTGTGATTTAAATGCGAACGAAAAGGCCATCGTCCTCACGATCTTCATTCCGTTTAAACAATGATGTAGATCCAAAACACACCACAAGAGAAATCTTCAATTAACAATAAAACAATTTTAGTTTGGCAACGTTGCCATACAATTTTCATACCAATATAATTTTCTTTTTGGAGACGTGGCAATGGTGCGGTTCGTAATAAAATTTGAGGAATTTCAACCGTCCCAGGCGATGACGTTTACGAGGACGAATAATGAAGAAATAAATGTTGTGTTCATCATCAGGGCAAAAGGGCGTGCGAAGTACTCGCTAAAAAAA
Source organism: Hypothenemus hampei (assembly GCA_013372445.1). NCBI lineage: Eukaryota > Metazoa > Arthropoda > Insecta > Coleoptera > Curculionidae > Hypothenemus > Hypothenemus hampei. The sequence continues at coordinate 1,279,459 of JABRWK010000003.1, read as the reverse complement.
GGAAACCTTGTGGGAAAAAGTATATCCAAGAATGTGTCACGAAACAATTGTCGATTGAAGAAAAATAAAAATGAATACACGTTATCATAGCCCACTGTTACCTAGGATTAATTACGTTTTTGTTTCAACTTGAAATAACCGATTCGTGCCGTTATAAATTTCTTCTTCTTTTTCTTCACTAAAAACAACAAACCAAAATTAATTAATTTTCACCTTGTTTGAGGTTTGAATGAGAGAGAAAAAGAGCGGGGAGATAAAGAGAAAATATAGTGATTTCGAAAGTTTTCTCACAATTTCGAGTCCTATCCTGTCGATAATCGAAATTATTCGGAATTTGCGGCCGAAAGAAACGAAAAACCGCCGAATCGACACGGTTTCTTTCACACATCGACGATTTCTTCAACAGGAAACACCCAAAGATGACAGTTTCTAGCTAGATTGGCTTTTTTTTTGTTCAATGTCACCATCGTCATTTCCGCAGCGTTGCCGACAATCTACATATACGTTTACACAAAATTTCTGTCAACATAACTCATAATTTGACATGCCATCTTTCAAGTTGTCACATCATTTTTCTCCTCGCGCTTTACGTACTTTACACTTTTCTAGGTGTATACCTATGTGTTTGAACGCTTTTGACTTGAAACAGTTTTCAAAAATTACGGTCCAATTGTTTCTGACTGATGTCATTGTTCGTTACGTCACTTTCATAGACTACTACATACGCTTTTTAAGACATGAAAAGCGGAAAAGACCGATTATAATGGCCATTAAGACTGGAAAAAAGTGTAGCAAAAGACCTGACAAAGAAATTCTTCCGTTCATTGTGTTCGTGTGGTTTTTTCCTTAGAAATGGTGGTACTTCCTTGATGGAACCAAGCGTGTACACTCGAACCCGTAAACATCTAAAGAACGAGTTTATTTGCATGGAAAATACTTTTTTTAATTAATTACATCTTTGATTGAACATTTTGTTTATTGTTGAGTGGTACCAAAAAAGTCGTACTCACTAAGTCGTAAAAGTCAAAACTTCCCAATTTTTAAAACTTAATTCGTTAATTTTTATGTCTACAACAGAAAACGAAAAAAGAGAAAAAGTCGTACCGACCTAGGATTTTTCCCAGTTTCATTAAGACATTCAACATCAGAAAGGGCTATTAATTAGAATTGTTCCATTATCTAACGGAACCGGACGGCAGTCCCATCTTCGATTAAAAGTTGCAACAACATAAAATGGTCTGTTTTATAAGGAAACCATCGATCGAAACAAGAATGTTGAATTGAAATGTAGTTCGATACTGGAGCCGGTGATAGTACCGAAAAATATTGTAATAATCCAACAATCAAAAGAGAAGTAGACAAAAAAAATCAATCAGTGATGATATTATTTTAAAATAAAAAAAATCTTTTAATGTTTCAATTCTGCAATGATACCAGCTATGGTTCTAATTAGTTTTCGATGGTATCAAGAAAATGTCATATGAATTGAAATCTTAAATTTCAACTAACTAAAAACTTTAAACAGCAAACGGTAAGTTATAACTGTTAATTGCGATTGTATAATGTGGTGGTACCCTCACCATTATAAAAAAATATCACACGGAAAAAGGTGTTTTTTTTTAATACAAAGCGAAACAATCAATAGAAATGTAGATTAAAATGTGGTTTTGATGATGTGGCAGGAACGCAATATAGGCGTTCGGCCGGTGGCGGTACCGAAAAATCTATTTTTACATAACGTTTGTTCCGATTCAGTTGTTTATTGTTGTTCGCATGTCGCAACTCGGTTCGTTCCGAGTTTATGACTAATAGCTGCCCATCAGAGAGCACTCTGTCACGGTACCACAGGTGCAAAGACCTTTCCGAGGGGCAGGGGTACCTTCCATTACACACACAGTACTACCTGTCGACGCGGAGAGGCCTCGACAGAAACAGTTCGAGTTTAGACGCGAACGGGGAATACACGCCGCGGTTAATTGCTAAGTAGTACCTCCCGCTGTTTTTTTTCCTGCCTACATCTGTCTGTAATGGTACCGACAATTTTATAACTACAGATTAAATAGTACCCATTTGTGACTTATCTCATTTCAATTGACATATTGTAAGTACACTTTAACCTTTTTTTCCTTTACTAAACGCTTAGTTAAGTCTCGGTACCCATTTCGATGGTACCAACTCAGTGCCGGCCGGGGAATTTTCATGTTTGTTACAGGTCCGCAATCCTTACGTAAGTATCTTTCCTATTTTTTTTTATTATATTATTAGCAATTTTTCCCAGAACCTGATTATCATCTATCTGTGACGGTACCATTATTGGGTTCCGCCATACCGTAACAAATAATTACCACACGACGATCGTAGTACCGTCATTACGTCGCTGAAAAATAAATCAATTAACAACGTATGTAGCCAAAACGGAGCAACTTCTACGAATCTAACCTGCGAATGGCACTAGAAGAATTCACGGGTTCTTTTTGCAATCCCGTGTTCTTTCGGTGCCATCCCCGGGGAAGGTGGTACCATCAAGGAATCAATATATGTATTCACTCAGACCATTGTGACGTAATCTTGATTTTTGTTTCTGCCTTCTCCATGGACTGTCGATTGTTGTAGTCGTTTGGTTCTTCATTGTGTCATGTTGGAAAAATTGCACCGTGTTGCCAAACATGTTTTTTTTCCGGAATAATGTCGCGAAAAAAAATTGGTTTGTTATTATTATTTACCGGTTTCTGAATTTCGCAATTAGAAATTCATTAGACACGCAAGCAAACGTAACGAACAGTGGCGGCTCGCGAACGCGGACAAATTTACGATGAATAATGCAATAATGGTCGGCGGCGCAACGGTTTTAAATTTACAATTTCCACGATAATAGGTATAAAAAATAACATTACAAAAATAATGCTTTAGTTTTGATAAATCGATGGTGGTGGGAGGTGTATTTCAATGTTTTTCTTCCCAAACAATGAACCTATAAAAATATCAAATTTTTTAACCGGGTTCGCCAGGCAGTGCTTTTTGTCGCTTAACCGCACACATACACATATACAACATACACAAAAAGGAATTTTTCAATTAATTTCTCGGTGAATAAAAATGCGGTACCAGCGAAGCGAAAGAATGGTGCCGTGGTTCTGCGCATAGAATAGACCCTAGATAAAAACTGGAAAAATCCGAGCGCAAAATCAATTTCTTCACGAAATTAGTTGTTGAACGGAATTCGTGAGGAACGTAGTACCTCTATTCTTTGTCTTCTTTTTTTTCGCTCCATGACTTTGCGATTGGACTTCGCCACTTCCTAGTCATTACTTTACAGTGTTGGGTCCAGTGAAAATCTCAACATCCGACAACTGTGTTCTGGCGCCCCTCAAAAAATCTCAATTAGCTTTTCCGTTCTAAAGGAAATGACTTTATCCGGCTTACGAGTAGGGAACCAGTTTTGTTAAGCCGGCCCTGGAACCCTGTAAACAAGAATTTATGTGAGTGTCCCTCTCTAAAACTGGATTTCAAGTACTTCCTTTTAATGTAAATTGCGAATTAAACGATTTTCAAAAAAAACCTCCGGTACCATTTGACAGACAGACCCAGATACGTCATTACTGGGGTGTAATAAACTCATAGTATAATATCTGACTTACTGGGGTGTAATAAACTCATAATAAACTTATTACCTAGAAACGTCATTGGTAACAACGGTCATATAAATTATTGTCGTAGCTTGCCGTGAATTTCTATTTAAACAAAAAAGCGACGTTGCCTAATAATGGGAGTTCATTACTATAGGGACAAAACTGTTATACTGCTTGCATAACGCCATTTAATTAATGCTAATTTACAGAAAATAATGCCTTTATGAATAGAAGGTGAAAGTTGGAGTGAGTCATCTCTGAGGGTGCTGTTGTTACATTACTAAAATGGTACCAATTTATTATGAAGTACCATCGTATAGCAAAACAAGGCATAGATAGACTTTAGTGAAGATGAAGAAGAAGAAGAAGCGATGGTCTTCTAGCGCAAAGAACATTCACCTTTTCGGGCCAGCTGTTCATGGGTACCACCATCGGTGAATGGTACCTTAAAATAGTCAGTCAGTCATAGGCCCGGTACCACATAACCATTATCAGAATACATATTCCTTTTGTTTTTTTTAGTAACATAGCAGGTCAAGCAGATTGAATCTCGAGCACGACGCCAAATAAACTCATATTCGTATTCTCGTCATCTAGTTGGCCTTAATGATGGGGCACTGGACAAACGACGTAACTGTTACGTGCTTTTGTTCAACAGTTACTACTGTCAATTGTCATATCAGAGGACATGATGGTCAAAGTGCAACGTTGCCGCTTTGTGCGCACACGAAAATGATTTAATGGAAATTTAATGTTCGTAGTTGAATAAAAAGGAGAAGGAAAAAAAAGAGAAAGTCTGTGACGTTCGTGTTTTAGGTCGGAGAGCAGCAGAAAACTGCTGGGTCATGGGAGAAACGCGGCGCGAACACGAAAAAAACCCATCCGTGGTGGAATCGAAACGAAATCGACGTCAATCAGGCATTAAACTACTGTTTTTTCCTCTTTTTTATTTCGAGATTTTGTATTTTAATTTTTTAATTTCAATTCTAATTTAAAAAAGAGCTTACTTTTTATCTAGCACAAGCTTAATCAACAATTAGGAAATAACAAACCTAACCTATAATATTACCTTTAGCAAATTATGACATAATCATTAAATATTTCAACAATTATCACAATCAGGCAACGTGGCAAGCGAACTTCCATATGTTTAATTTAATTCAATGCAATGTTGCCGAGTGTTTGCATACAGCATATTAAAGTGGCTCAATTACCATTGTTATAAACCGTAAAAAAGTTGTGCGCAAATCTGTTCGATGACGACTCAATTAGCGCGCCGCTCTTCTTCATCATTATCATCATCATCATGTTGTATTATTTGCCCATTTTTTCTCAATATTTTTCGCATTCCTATACCTTGCAAGGTGGTACCCAAGAGCTGGTGCACGATCGAAGACAACGTCAGCTGGTCGAGGTCCTTCTTTCTTTCCTATAGACAAGATGCTGTTGCTGCTCCTATTTTGCCTTCTTCTTCTTGTTCTTCTCGTGAAGACGCTAACGGCACAATCTCGAGCGAATGAAGCTTGGAGGTGAATTTGTACACGTCGCAACTTTTGTATGTATTAAAAAAATAAAGTATTTTTCACTTAATTACTTGTGTGCTCTATTCAAGTTGTAGTCAAACGGCTCTTTTCCCACGAACGAACGTTAATTATACTTGACCTGACACGTAAAATTAAAAAAAAATCACTTCAGAAAAGACTGTTTTATTAAAGAAAAATGTGTCGCCCGTTTTAATGTCGCCAAATAACCCATTACGAATTAAACGAATTAATTAATAGCTCTTTAAACTAGGGAATAAAATTTTTTGATCAATTTAAAGTAATTGCAGTAGGTCACTTAAAGAATTTTTCAAATAAGCGGCAATATATCTATGACGCCACCATCATTAACATCTAACGCCATCTCTTAGATGAACCTTGCATTAAATAAGGTTTTCAAGGTGGAAAAAATGTTCTTATTTGTGACTAGCTTCACAAGAAGCCATTTGACGTTTATATTTGAGGTTAAGTCATTCCTGACGTGTCGGTTTCCAGTAAATTCATTTTTTTACTGACTTTTGAGGTTTATTTCTAAAAATGGTCAATAAAGATAGCGAATCAAAAGGCAAGGATAAAAAGGTAATTGTCCTTTTTTAGTTTGATATTGATTATAAATTGCAAAATGTTCCAGGAAATTGTCAAAATCAACAAATGGGACAGTTCAGCTGTAAAGAACTCCCTTGATGATGCAGTCAAAGAGGTAGTTAAATTTCGTGTCTTTTGCCCTGATGCTTAAATATATTTTTCAGGTACTAACAAAAAAATTCAATTATACAGAAAATTTTAATCTAATGGATGGGCGTCTAGCCATTTGCACAATTGCAGTGGGAGTTGCAATGTTTGCCTTACTATGGGACTATTTATACCCATTTCCACAATCAAAGTAACCCAAAGCTAGACACCATGTCTATACGAATAATTAAAATATGAAACTCTTTTAGGCCTATCTTAATATTTAGTGTTACGACTTATTTTATAATGATGGGAGTGCTAACATTATATACCACGTACAAGGAGAAAGGCATATTTGCAGTGTGCATTCAAAAAGAAGGTGCCCATAAGGGAAATGTCTGGATTGCCAGTTCTGCAATGGAAAAATATGACGATAAATACGAGTTGAATTTAAGTTTGAAAGACGGAAAAACTGGAAATATACGTAGCACGCAATCGGTGAAAAGTTGCGCTAATTTTATTACCGTTGATGGGGTCGTCTGTCATGATTTGGTTGAGACCGAAGTCACTCGTTTACATAACTCTCTACTGAATGAAAGAAAAGATAAATAACTTATGAAAAAATAGTGTTTGTTCTGTGTGTATTTTTTTTTCATTAAATAAAATTACAATTAAGTGTTTTTTACTCATATTTAGCGTTTTTGTTTTATTATGCAACCAAGCAAACAGAAGTGGAATGAGTATTAATTGTTGTCTATCTAAAACAATCTTGACATAAAATTTTTAGGTTAGTTGTAGTCACTTTTTCAATTTTCTAGGAAATTAGTATTTTTGAAAGAAAAATCAATGAATTTTTCTAAAACATATCATATAATTTGGTAAGGTTAGAGACATCCACTGCCTATTGACTTCATAATTTGCAAATCATGCTCATATAACAGGACGGTTCCAAGATTTAAAAATAACTTTTACACTCTAATTTTACATTCATCCATACATGTCCAACTGTAGTAAAAGTTCTCAAAAAAATGACTCCAAGCAACTTTCGAATAATACAAGTTGCTTATTACGAAGTCTTTCCGTTCCAACAGTAAAATCACCTTACAAGACTTCACCACACAGGTAAGATAAGCACAACCTTTAACTGTAGCTTCAATCAAGTATTTATATAGAATAAAGCAAAAACACACATATGCAGTTCATCAATGGAATACCATTGCCAATCCCTTGGACATGCCACAGATAAGGGAAAACACAAAAATTTTAAACAACTCTAAATATAAGGCCTTTGAGTGTTCAAGTCCAAGCAATGATTTTGCTGCCATGTCTGTGGTCAATTTATATAAAAGTGGCGAGAATTTGGACAATGATATGGACACTGATAGGTAAATAACCTCGCTTTTGTTATTTTTAGACCAAAGAAAAATGGAGAGCTTTTACAGTATGTAACCTGTTGCATGTGTAAACAGCACACAACTATTGATCCAATCAAAAGGAGTGTCTTCATGAAATACTCATTTTTTAGAGACTTTATTAAAAAGAACGTTATTGGGGTGCAACCCAACATGGAGAACTTAAAGCCACAAAACCTTCACTGCTGTCGTCCAAGACCTTCAATTAAGTTTAGAGATGATTTAAGGTTTACAATTTTCTTTCAGTTACTTTGTTTTTCAAACACGTGACGTTGTTTTAAATTGTAGATCCGTGGATTTTGTTTTGGTTTGGAAAGAATCCGATCCGGAATTCGAAGAGAAACGTCGTATTTTCGAGAAAAATTTACAGGAAGAAGGTTTAGAACTTGAACATGAACCTCAAGAGTCAAACGGATTAAATTTTGTTAAGGTTAAAGTCCAAATATCTTGTTTAAACGCTATTTTGAAGATATTTGTAACCGTAGATTCACGCTCCAATAGAAGTTTTAAGAAGATACACCGAAATATTGAAGTTACGGTTGCCAATGAAAGAGGTACGATTTTCTTTTTTCCTACGCCAACACTTGACCCTAGAGCACTAGATGTAGATTGCACTTTTTTTTAGGAGTTATGTAGGTTGCCTAGAGAATACAAATTGAATATTGCTGCTAGTTCTTATTTTACACAAAAGGTACTATTATTATTTTGCATCAAACACTTTGCTGTAAATTTTTGCTTATAGAGCGAATTAATTGAAAGCATTTTTTCTTATTCATCGTTTTCAAATTATAGATTCCAGCCTTAAGACAAGTGTCCAGACGTACAAATGTCTTGATAGAAAACTTCAAGGATCAATGGGCCAAAGTGCGCGAATGGATTTTTGTTGATCGAGAAAAATTTCCGAATAAATCCCAGCAACGTTTCACTGCCATCTATAGTCGAGACCGCGAGTATTTGTAAGGTTACAAAAGCAGCTAACTTCATATTATAGTACAGTTTCTTTTTAACAGATTTGATGTTCAATCTCCAAATTTCTTTACGCCCGCCATCCACTCTCGAATCGTTCAATTTATTTTGGATCGTAAACGATTCACTACGAATTTCCACAACGATTTTGCCTTTGGAATTGAACGTTTAATCGATGACGACGTATATATAGCTGCCTATCCATTGCATGATGTAACTTAAATATACCTCCTTCAATGTCATATTTTTAACACTGTTATTTAGGGTGATTTAACAACAGAGGGCTCTGTACGCAACCTGTTGTTCACCGAATGGAGTTCCATAAAGAAATGGTACCGTTATCAGCCACTGGATTGCGTTAAAGAGTATTTCGGAGTGAAAATAGCTTTATATTTTGCCTGGCTCGGCTATTATACCCATATTCTGATGGCCCCCGCTCTAGTCGGTCTAGGATGTTTCATTTATTCCTTGACAACTGTTTCCGAGAACAAGCCGACTAATGACATCTGCAACCTTCAATTGGAACATAAAATGTGTCCACTATGTGATGTCTGGTGCGATTATTGGGATTTAAATGAAACTTGCGTCCATTCAAAAATTACTTATTTGTTTGACAATCCGACAACAGTCTTTTTCGCAGTGTTCATGAGTCTTTGGGGTCTGTGACAACATGGTGATATTATATTAAACCACCTAATAAATGGCAAGCATTTTTTCAGCAACAACGTTTTTGGAGATGTGGAAACGTTATTCAGCTGAAATTACCCATAAATGGGATTTGACTGGGTTTGACGTTCAAGAGGAACATCCGAGACCACAATATTTGGCAAGACTCGCACATGTTAAAAGAAAATCCGTAAACGTAGTCACTAACACTATGGAACCGCACGTGCCTTTTTGGAGAATCAAAGTACCTATGACAATTTTTAGTTTTTCCGTTGTTCTTTTATTGGTAATAAAAATATTAATTGTTTTTAGTTCAACATTTGATATATTAAAATTCTCTTTTTTCAAACAGGTTTGTCTAGCCTTCGCAACAGTACTAGGAGTGGTTTTGTATAGAATGTCCGTTTTAGTATCATTAAAAGTTCCCTTAGATAAAATCGACCACAGCTCAGTGATGCTTTTTACAACAGTGACAGCTGCCTCAATAAATCTAATAGCCATTTTGGTGTTTAATCAAGTAGGTTTAAAAACAGTCAATGAATTTATAAAGAATTGTTTTTCATTTATAGATATATACTTGGGTGGCCGAATACTTAACTGAATTCGAGCTCTTGCGCACCCAAACCGAGTTTGACGATTCATTAACATTAAAAATTTATTTATTGCAATTCGTAAACTACTATGCGTCTATTTTCTACATAGCCTTCTTCAAAGGCAAGTTCATAGGCTCTCCCGAGAATTACCATAGAATTTTCGGCTACAGGCAAGAAGAATGCGGCCCTGGTGGTTGCCTTTTGGAGCTTTGTATTCAATTAGCGGTAATTATGATTGGGAAACAGGCTATGAATACGATCCTGGAAATGCTTTTTCCATTGTTTTTCAAATGGTTGAATACGTTACAAGTAAAAACCGGGTTGTTAAAGGAGCGAAATTCTTGCAAAGAATGCCGGCCTCAATGGGTAAAAGACTTTAAGCTGGTAGAATGGGGACCGAGGAGTTTGTTTCCAGAATATTTGGAAATGGTGCTTCAATATGGATTTGTGACGATTTTCGTAGCCGCATTTCCCCTTGCTCCTTTTTTCGCCCTGCTAAATAACATCTTGGAAATGCGTCTGGACGGGACAAAATTGTTGACTCTGTATAGACGGCCCGTGAGTCAGAGAGTTCGAGATATTGGGGTTTGGTATAGAATTCTGGATTCAATTGGCAAACTATCAGTCGTGACTAATGTGAGTGATTATTTTGTGTTGTAAATTTTAATTCAATTAACTTTCAAGGGTTTTATCATTGCGTTTACATCCGATTTTATCCCTCAGTTAGTCTATAGGATTAAAGGAAATGGAACTTTGGAGAGTTATTTAAACAATTCACTATCATATTTTAACACTTCAGATTTTGATAGTAATTCTATGCAAAGAAGCACTGATAACGTAACAATTTGCAGGTAAGTGGTCGGAAATGCATATATGAACAGCGTTCATTGACGTAATTTTCCAGATATCCTGATTATAGAAATCCTCCGTGGAGTCCTGAAAAATACAAAGAAAACGCTCTCTATTATGAGATTTTGGCTGCTCGTCTCATTTTCGTAGTCGTTTTTGAGAATCTCGTCGTTGTTGTACTCATAGCCCTTAAATGGTGTATTCCTGACATCCCTAGAGAGCTACGTGATCGAATTAGACGTGAGGCCTACATTACAAACGAAATTATTATAAAACAAGAAATGTTGAGAGCTACTTTGAGTGAGTCCTAATTTGAAAATTAACACCCTTAGATAGAACTTTTTCTGTATTCAAGCTCCCGAAATTGCGAAGGCAAGGAAAATAGAAAAATTGAGAAATATGGTCGAAGCTCCCTCTACTGCTGAACAGTGGGATCGCCTTATAAGCAAATCTCTATCTCAGAGCGATTTCGATTTGATGGTGCACACAGACGAGCCCATTAACCAGAAGGACGCGTCTGATTTGGATACGCCGAACTCAATTTGAACGTCATAGTATATACTTAATTATTTTAAATGGTGATGTGGCCTAATTGGTTGTGATTTTTTTGTGCTTCCTATTTTGCTTTGTTATGTTTTTTTTCGTTAAATTAGAACCAAAGATCTGAAATTACGTTTTAAAATAAATTATTTCTTTCAGTACCATTCCTATTGAAATACGATAACCTAAACCTATAACAAATTAATTTTATATTGTCACGTTTAGCCATGCTATTTTAATGTAAGTGACTTGCCAGCATACATATATTTATGAGCTGGTAAAATTTTAGTTGTAACTATTGATATTGATGTTATATAAAATGTTCCAAAAATAATTGGATTACAGTTAATCAGAAAATCTAAAACTAAAAAAAAGATCTGGATTAATTTAGGTATATCCGAAAATCTTTCCTTTGACTGTTAGGAGCATTAGAGTTTCTTAAAATTTTTCGTTTTTCCAATATTGATTTTATGCGGTGCAACTGATTTTCGTCATGTTTGGTGCGTGTTCTTATATCATTAATTGATATAATTTTATCCGTAAAAGGTTTATTTCAAAATATCGGATTTTTGAAAAATTATTTATAGGCTACACAAACATTGCCCTTTATTTTTCAAGGAAGCTATCAATTTTTTTTCGTCAGACAACTTATTTTAATTGGAAACTTTTTTGTTTCTTGTAAAGTTTTTCTCACATGTAGCACGATTTCATTATAAAAAGTTAATTTATTATAATACCTTGCATACAGCGGATTTGCATGTCTGCGCACTTTTATTATTTCGTTGTAGGAACAAAAACTTTTTTCAATATCAATAGGTCAGTTACAGATATTTATTTGCAGTTATCATTAAAACGAATTCCAGAGTAATCTTTTTTTAATATTAAATTTATTTATTTCTGTTTTTTAAAATGGACCTTTATTGTTTTGCTGAGAAAGTTGATTTGCATTTAGTTTATAGATTTTCATAAACAACAGATATGCAGCCCTTATGTAGCCGATGTATGCTTTTTTCAAAATCTTAATGCTTTGGTGCAAAATTTTTTAACATAAAACTATATTAATTGATGCAAAAACACATCGGAATGACAGAAATCGACCAGTTTTATTCGAAAAATAAAAAATTTTGACGTCTAGCGGCCAAATAAAGCATTTTCAAATATACCTAAATTAACCGAGAATGTCTTTAATTAAATTGCAGATTTTGTGGTTAACCAACGTATAGTTTTTTCAGGGGTACTCTCTATATTATCTGGCCAATTCGTTGATGAGCTGTTAGAATGACTCACTGATTCTATAGATCTCTTGAGGATAAGCATCTCTAATTTAGACTTTTTATGCCAGTGCAGTTTTAACCTTCAGTGCATGCGTTGAATTTTTCATCTTGAGTCATTCTCCGATATCTCTTGTTTCCTTATCTTCAACCAACATTTGCATTCTTACACGTGGATGACCCATAGTGCAAGGTTTCGATAAAGTTTAAATTTAGCAATCTTAGCATCAACGATAATTTTGATCGTTCTATATCATTATAACAATATGTCTATGTGCTTTTTGTGATGCGGAGCGACTAGTCAATTTCATTTTAGCAAAAAGTGGCTTCATTTATCAACACATAGCCCCAAGTACGTCTTAGCAGAAATTAACACGTTAATGGCTTTAGAATTGAAAGCCTATTTTAGAAAAACATATGCGATTAATAATTGCGCTTACCTGGACAATTCTCATGGTTTTCATTAATTTGTACATAGAATAGTGATATTTTGGTTTGACTCTTCTCTAATATTTCCCTGAATGTTAGAAAGATGGCACTGTAAAATCTCTAACATGTGGGGTGATACTTCATAAAATATAGGTTAAGTTCAAATTCAAATTTAGTCTTGGCAACGGTGATCTACAGGAACAATAGAAATAAACAGTTTAAAGTAAATAATTAAAACAAAATGAAATACATACTGGTAACTGGTGGTGTAATCAGTGGTGTCGGCAAGGGTGTGATTTCCAGTTCTTTTGGTGCAATACTGAAATGTTGTGGAATTGAGGTGACCATGATTAAGATAGATCCTTATATTAATTTGGATGCTGGCACATTCAGTCCGTATGAGCACGGTGAGAGAAAGAGACGCATTCTCCAACATATTTATCAGTTAATTCTGAAAAATAATAAAGAATTATAAATACGGACACGTGATATAACCTCAACATGTTTTAGGTGAGGTGTTTGTCTTAGATGATGGAGGCGAAGTAGATTTGGATCTTGGAAACTACGAGAGGTTTCTCAATATTACTTTACATAGAGAGAATAATATAACAACGGGAAAAATTTATCAGTCTGTGATAAACAGAGAGCGTCATGGTGATTATTTGGGCAAAACTGTACAGGGTAAGTTAAGAAAACAATAAGAATCCTTATTTCAGAGTAAATTGTGATGATTTCTTTTAGTAGTACCACATGTTACGGATGCCATACAGGAATGGGTGGAAAAAGTAGCCCTAATTCCTGTCAGCAATCACGGTAGAGCCCCAGAAGTGTGTATAATTGAACTAGGCGGCATAGTGGGTGACATAGAAAGTATGGCCTTCATCGAGGCGTTTAGACAGTTCCAATTTCGGGTGAAACGAGATAATTTTTGTGTGGCGCACGTGTCTTTAGTGCCACAGCCAAAAACAACTGGCGAATCCAAAACAAAGCCCACTCAAACGTCCGTAAGGGAACTGAGAGGTCTCGGTCTGTCTCCCGATATTATTGTTTGTCGTTCCGAGCATCCTATAGAGGAATCTGTCAAGGAAAAAATTTCAAACTTCTGCCATGTGGCACCCCAACAAATTATTAGCGTTCCTGACTTGGGCTCGGTCTACGAAGTTCCGGTTTTCATGGAAAATCATGGAATGGCCGATTTCCTATGTGCACGTCTCAACTTGGGCATCACTCCTCTGCCTCCAAGACGGAAATATATGTCGCAATGGATTGAGTTAGGCGAGCATATCCGTCATTTAAAATACGAGGTAAATGTGGCCATTGTGGGCAAGTACACTCGCTTGGAAGACTCGTACACTTCAATCACAAAGGCTTTGCATCATGCTGGAAATCGTATTGGCTACAAAGTAAATATTAAGTTTGTTGAGGCCTCAAATTTAGAACAAACCATGTTGACAGACGACCCAGCTTCATATCATACTGCATGGAGGGATTTATGTTTATGCGAGTGAGTTTTGAAGTTTTTCTTTGGAATTACTTACTTAAAAACGGCTTTTTTAGTTGTGTGGTTGTGCCTGGCGGTTTTGGAAAACGAGGAGTGGAAGGCAAAATCGAAGCAGTCAAATGGTGTCGTCAAAATGAAAAACCATTTTTGGGTATTTGTTTGGGTTTCCAAACCGCCGTGATTGAATTTGCCAGGAATGAATTGAAATTAGCTGATGCCAATTCTACGGAAGTAATGACAAAGCGTTGAATAGCCATTTTTTTAAAGCTAACATTTTAAACATGTTTAGGTCAATGAAGAAACCAAACACCCTGTGGTTATTGATATGCCTGAACATAATACAGGTAATTTGGGCGGTACGATGAGATTGGGACAGAGGACAACGATGTTCAAAAAGTCCGAAAAAAATTGTAAAATCAGTGAGTCTATCAGATATTTTTTGAAAAAATTTAGCAAAAAATCCATTTTTCAGAGCGTCTCTACGGTAATAAAGAACAAATCCAAGAACGTCACAGACACCGTTACGAAGTGAACCCACAATATATCAACGAACTGGAAAAACACGGTCTTAAATTCGTTGGTACGTTATAAATTAAAAATTTACAGTAAACATAACCCATAAAAAATCCTTACTTTAGGTGTGGACACCGAACAGCTCCGCATGGAAATCCTCGAATTAGATAATCACCCGTATTTTGTAGCGGTTCAGTTTCACCCGGAATACTTATCGAGACCAGTCTGTCCATCTCCACCCTTTATGGGTTTAATTTTAGCAGCTAAAGACCGATTAAAAGGATATTTGGCCAGAGGATGTAAATTAAGTCCTCAAGAACCACAAAGCGACTATTACGATTCAGGTATTGATATAACAGACGTATGAATAATATTATCTGTTCTGAGAATTCCACAAATAATTTTCGAATCAAGCATTGTTGTCAAATTGTGGCGTTTTAACCGGAATCTTGTTAGATTCTAGTTAAAACGCCAATTCGTTTTTAGATGATTTTAGATGATTTTTAGATGAAGAATTAAAGGACTTAACACAATTGACTGTGAAAAAATTGACTCTACCTGATGACGACAACAGTAGCGCTTATAGCAGTTCCAGCCAAATATAAATATTATTTTTTAAGATTCCAACTGTATTCTCCCATTATTTAATGTTAATAAACAATTTATTATAATTACTTTTTCTGCAATAATTAACTCATTACGCCTTTTATGCCTTGTAAACTATGCAATAAATATTCGAATCACGTTGAGGCGCATCAATCGTAGCCATGAAAAATATTATTTAAACATTCACATTTGAATAGACAGGCAGTCTTGTAGAAAAATGTGTCCATTGTTCAGAGCGATATTTTTGGTAAGAAAACGATGCTTAATATTATGTTTTTTGTGGAGTGAAAGTTTTTGACAGTTGATCGTAATGGTAACCGTTGCATTGGCCGCTCCTAAGCCGCAATGGTTAGTCAGCCCTTCTTACTACACTTATCCATACTATTATGGTAGCTATTATTATACAGCACCTGCCTACGGTAAGTAGCTGTATACAGGAGGCACCACTGAAATATGGTTTTTATAGGGTACACTGTTGTGGTGTGAAACAGACCATGGACTCTAGAAAATCAGGTTTTTTTTCTTCATAAATGACGTACTACATATATTCTTAATAAAATTCTAAAGCATTTACTTTAGTTTGTGATCGACGTTAGCCTTTATTAAAAAATTCTTTACCATTGCAAAGTTTTTCTTTTATATAAATATTGGCATACAAAAAGAAATTGAAGTAACCTTTAACTGTCACTAATTGTAACTGGCAAAGATCATTGTCCTCGACGTTTTCCAAATTAAAGTTTAGATTGTTACATTTTCCAAACTCACCTCGTAAACTGGATGATGGTGGCGTCGTCTGAATCCGGGCGCCAACCCCCACTCTCGACGTTGTCGAGATGAAAATCGATGCCGAGTGGAGTGCGATATCTCAGCATGCCGTGAAATCGTAAGGAAAAACCACTTTTTCCAAAAGTGAACACATCCATAACACATCATGCTGCTCCTTCGGCCTTAGACATCTGGTAGATTTGCTCCCCCATTCCCTTCATTTGGTGCTTTGCTTGGAAACAATACTCCCATCCTTAGATTGTGTTTTCTCCTGGAATTCCTGAAATGTCATAACAACAACAATAGCAAGAAAACGGTTGAAATTTAATTGAAAATGCTTAATACGAATCGGAATATATTATTCAAAGCGACAATTTTGGCATTGTGCGTGATCTCTTTGGTGCACGTGTTCCTGTTTCCGCTCTACGAGAAGGTCGGCAGAAGTTCTCCAAGAACGTTTGGAGATTTTGAACAGAGTCTTTGTACGAATAATATTAAAAGAAGGAAAATTTGGAGACTGCATCATCGTCATTGTCCTCAAGATGGTATTGTTACAATTATGCAAGGAGGACGTCTAGGTGAGTAATAAAATGTTTTTGTCAAAATGCTACCAAAAACTGCACAAATGGATTATTATTATTTACATTTTTTTTAAATGCAGACGATTTTTTTGTTAATATTAAATCCTTGTCCAAAAAAAACAGCCGTATTTCATAAAAAGTGGAGAAGAATGAAAACGTTCATTATTAAACTGCGGTTGCGACGCGTGTTAAAAAAAGTTCCTTCTAATGGCAGGAAGAATAACCCTCTTTTCCAGAGTGTTCCTTCTCCTAATTATTACTATAATCACTATTTATCTATGCAATATTTTATTCACATTTATCCCTTGAAAAACGCGAAGACTGACCTACAATCATATCGTTAACAAATTCAGTACGCGTCAGCGATCCAGAAGAAGTAGGTGGGCGATGGATATTTTTATATCACGATCTGGACACTCACTTATATCGTGAAGAATTGAAATGGCCGGAGAAACTTCATGCTGAAGGCACGAGAAAGATATCCAGATACCCAAAAAAGGAATAGTTTACATGGAAGGACGACTCGGTAAAAAATGTCAAACTTAAATTACACGCCGAATGAACATGTGTGTGCACGTGAATAAACGATCATTTCATTGGTCTAAGTTTGTTGACAGTTATGGAAACACAAGTTATATTATGACGTTACTCGCTTAACGCTTTTTTACTGGTAGAAATCTATTATGATATACATATATGTATATTCAGAATAATCGACTACGTTTCAATTGCGAATTTAAAAAGTTCTAATTTGAATTTGAATCGATTTTTAGGCAATTTAATGTGGGAGTACGCCTCTGTGTGGGCAGTGGCGCGTCGAACCGGCCTGGAACCGTACATTCCTCGGTGCACAAAACTGAAACTGGACCAAATTTTCGATCAACTGACTGTGCCAGGTTTCGAGGAGATCGCCGACTGTCCCGTGGAGTTTACCACATTTGTTAAATCTATAGAAGAATGGACTTTTAACAATCAGGTATTGTTTATTTCTTATTTTCCTGTAGTTCACAGTTAATAGTCAATAATTTCAGAGTATTATTTTGCCACGATACTCCTTACAACCGGAATTGGTGCTCACTTGGGTGCAAGACATTCGAGACGAGTTTAAATTCGTAAAAAAAATTCAAGACAAGGCTCAGCAAATTTTATGGAGTTTTGTTAGGAAACTACCTGCGCGCGAATACACGTTTATTGGAGTGCACGTGCGCAGAACCGATTACGAAAAATACTTAAATAGGTAATAGTTAGACAACACGTTCAACAAAAACAATAGCAAACAACTTTCAGGAAATATGGTTCAGGCTTAGTGGGATCGCAATTTTTCGTTAACGCCATGGGCCACTACAAAGACAAATATCCCAATTGTTTATTCATTTTTATCAGTGACGATCCGAAATGGTGTTACTCGCAATTCGGACAAAAGAAAGACGTTTTTGTCGCCTCGAAACCGGACAACAGCCCTGCACAAGACATGGCGATTATGGCCACCTGCAATCACACAATTTTTGATTATGGAACGTTCGGTGAATGGGGCTCGATTTTAGCTGGTGGAGAGACCGTTTACAATAATATGTCACAAAATATTCGTAAAGGTACTGGAAGAGTGATGAAAAATTGGATCGCTATGAATTAATTTTTTTTTATTTCTCTCTGTGTGTCTGAGATTGAAGCTCGAATTAAGTTGAAGTTACTGATGATGTGCCAAAATAATCTAGAGATAAGTTGTAGCTTCTTCATGAAATGCACCAAATGATAAACAAAGAAACACATTTTTAAACTGTAATTAAGCTGTGATCTATGCTCCAAGAAAAACTACAAGGTAACAATTTTGATTAGAAAGAGACATTCTATCTCTCTCTTCCCCCTCTTGTTTAACAAATGCTAATTTTCACTTTAACACCACTCTCAGATTTTGTAAATATATCTATGAAAATATTTTTCTGTGATAACTTTACTGATATACAATCATTCCTCATCTTATTATTTTGATTGAATAATATCGACTCCACTGNTTTTAGGCCCATGTAAGATTTGAACTTCGGCCGCCAAATTACAAAAAGCACAGCATATTGACAATATTTCACGCTAACCACCGCGCTGTCGCGGCTCATTGAAAGTATCCGTATGTTAAGTGTATTTAAAGGTCTTGGAATTCTTTAAATGTAATTTTCTCGAAAACCAAGGCCCATTCAAATAAACGCCCCGGCAGTTTTTATACTTAGGCCCTATCCTTTCGAATGATTCGTGTTTCATTCAAAAGTCGAGGGGACAATTCGTGCCATCTCCTTGTAAGAGTAAGTATAAAAAATAACTTGATCTTGCAAATAATACTATTAACTTTGTTATACCACCTTCAAAGTCACTCCTTTTCAAATTAGAACGCTAGACGCTAATGAGTTAAGCTTTGATACCCGAGTGCAGTCACTAATTATGGTGCTACTATGAGAAGGGAGGTGTGATTTTTCACAAAATAAAACAAAATGAAATCAAGCCAATTGTAAACCTTGAAAATATTTTTTTTTTATCACTAAATAATTATTGGTTGATAAGCAATGATCGCTGATAGCCAAACATTTTTTTAGTACCTGCGTGGTAATACTTAACGTAACTTATCGGTAATCAGTAAAACTATTAATTGAATTGATTGATCTCAGGAATGAGAGATTTCTAGACAATTACAGCAAATTATTTGATAAAATTAAAAAATAACACGAGATCGATCGATATTTGATGGTAATATTAGTGTTAATTGTGAATTTATAGAAGTTTCCTAGTTTAAGTGTGAAAATATGCAGTTTTGGATTCCCCGATGTGTTTTACTGTCAATAATTTCACTCATAATAGTTCTTATGTATACGGTTCCAATAGAAAATTTTCTAAATACTAGCCACGTCACTGTTGAATTAAATTCGCCACCCAGTTTATCAATAACTTACCAACAACTTCAAGCGAATTTATGTGGTAAAACTTATAGCCCCGCTAATGTTTCAGACAGTTGCCCAAACAGAACGGTAATAACCATGTTTTCTGGGGGGCGTACAGGTTGGGTTCGTCTAAAATCTAGAAAATCCGTAAAACAATAACATTTTAGGCAATCAGATTTGGGAGTATGCCAGTATTTTCGCTCTAGGAAAAGACAAACCACATCTACAGCCTTATGTGCCTCAATGTATTCTCGACACACTCAAAGACCTTCTAGATGGGTTAACATTGAAGTCGCTACAAAATATTGCCCATTGTTCGTTCACATTACAGGATAATTGGGAAACGTGCCCTGAACAGTCACAGGTATGTCATCAGTAATACTTAAATATAAATTAAGTTGTATTGGGCTTGTTCCATCAGAAATCTGCAGCCAGTCAACGCTATGCTGATTGGTCAAAGACAGTTTGCAAACTGTTCCATGATCAGTTTGACGCAATTTCATTAAATCTGACTGGTTAGAGATTTCTGTTGCAACCGATCTATTATATGTGTTTAGGGTGTATTAGTAGTGCCTCAATATCATTTCCAAAAGAAAGAGGTGGTGAAATGGGCTGATGACATACAGCGGGAGTTGAATTTAAGAAAACCACTGAAAGATAAAGCAAACAATTTCCTAAAAACTTTTGGAAATAAAACTTTTATCAGTATTCATGTGAGAAGAACAGACTACGAAAACTACATTAAAAGGTTATTTTTTATTTTTTTATTTATTTTTCAACTGTTTTCACTAAAAACCTTTAACAGAAAATACAATGGAATCTTAGCTAGTAAGCAATTTTACATAAACGCCATGAACTATTATAGAGACAAGTTTAAAAATTGCTTGTTTTTGTTCATAAGCGACGATCCGACATGGTGTTTCAAGAACTATAGCTACTTGAAAGATGTCTACATTGTAGGCTACACTAAGAAAACGACTGCTTTTGAGGATTTGGCACTCATGAGTGCCTGCAACCATTCGATTTTTGATTACGGAACTTTCGGATGGTGGGGCGCATTCTTGGCAAATGGGGAAGTGGTTTATTACAATATCACTCAAAATTTATACTTCCAACAAGTGCTACCTCACTGGATTATGATGAATTAAATTTTCCTAGAAATCCAGATAATTTATTCTGTTTTCGTAAGTTTTCTATAAATTTCAATGTATTCAAAACGTTGTTCTTGAATTCAAGTGTTTATCTATAATAGATTTTAATACGTCAATTTTTGGGCATCTTTTTGTAATATGTTTTGCTGAGCTTGAAGCGCTAATTCAAAAGAGACCTTTTATAGCTAACAACCAGCGAACATTGCTAGTTTTAGTTACATATTAAAGACTAATTTAATTATAAAAGCAAGTAATATTCCAAAATGAATCAAACACATCATTGATAAGTATTGTTTTTTTAGGTAACTTAGGTTGGACAGTAAATTTTTTATGGAACCGTCGCACAATGGGGTAGACTGTTATGAATAATTACAGTACGTTACATTTTTTAGAACCTGCTACACGGAGACATGTTTTTTTATAGGGAAAGTTTTATTTTGACAATTCCAAAGTCATAAGATAGACTACAAAATATAATGTGTTCGCTTTACAGAAAAGCTCCCCTCTTTGAAACAAATATTTTCCCATTAAAATCGTCTGAAATTCTATATAAAATGGTGAATGTGAAAAATATGCTAATGCATTTTGTCAGACTGCATATACATACATATAGGAAGAGGACTAGCCAGGCGACTGTTGTCAAAAATATCCTTATCAAACAATCTTAAAGTGCAACATATTTCATTATATTTTCGATGGCCCGCTGGCTTGTTGTTTAACAGAAACGGGTAGTGGTTGCATTTGCGTAATTCACAATTAGAACTAGAAAATGGAGGGGTTATTTTCATTTCGATTGGCATCGTCTCAGTACTTTTAATTATTTCAAAATTTTGTTAGTTTCAAAAATTGGTAGATTAATTTTGTTATAGAAATATTATTTCCATTTAAAATGTTACATACGTATATTTTTTCTTCGATGTATGTATATTATAAATTTTCATGGACATTAAAAATGGCCATTTTATCATTTTTAGTGGCAGTTTATGACTATGTATAAGATACAAGAAATGAAATCTTTGAACCCTGATAGAGATTTTGATGTCAATTGGAAAAATACAAACCACAGGTTTATATTTTGTATTACGGTCTCTATCTATTATAGATTTCAAGAAAATAGAAATTTGGAATTTTAAAACGTCAGTTTTTCGATAATTTAATAATTTCTTGAAAAAGATTTTACAGACTGTAATGTTTTATATTTATTTAACTGTTTCAAAGCACTCTCTGAAACCGAATTAAATTTTTGTAGAAACTCAAATGATTATATATTTCTATAAGTAACTAATAAATATCACAATCTGATGTTAATAATCTCGTCTTTGTTATCAAAAGCCGAATTAATTTCCCCTCCAGTGTTGCCATTTTGCCTGTGTTTTAAACGTTTCATCTGAATAAAATTAGTCACTTGATTGTTGAGTTTTGTACCACCCCTAAAGTGCTCCGTTATTTCGAACAGAGACTTGCCCTCAGTTTCTGGCAACCAGAAATAGAGAGTGACCAACCCAATTAATGAGACGCCACTGTAGAACCAAAACGTGCCCGATAAGGTCATTGTGATCACCATGGAAAAGAAAATTTTATTTGCCATGAAACCGAGAATGTAGCTCGCTGCCGACGAGAATCCGCTAGCTGGAGCTCGAATTTTGTTATGATACACTTCTCCTGCAAAATACGATTAAAGATAAATATATGAGCCAATGTTACTAGACTCACCTATTAACATCCAAGGTAAGATTCGTATGCCTGTATGTGAACAAAAGGCGGCCAAAATGAGAAAAGTTAATGGCACCCAGTTTCTGTCATCTGGCGTCAATTCCTTACCAGGAGTAAGAGTAAGCAATATTGTGATCTCGTGTAAATATGCATATGTAGCAACAACACAAAAGCATAAACTCGTGCCGAATAAAGAGAAAAAATTCATGCGTCTTTTGCCAACGAAATGAACTAGAAACGAACTCAAGATACAACCCAACATTTCAGCCACCCCCACCATTATTGTGGCATAATATTTGTTTATTGGCACTTCGAGTGTGGTGAAAATGCTAACAGCGTAAGTCTGGAGTGTGGTCAGGCCAGAAAAATGACTCAAAAAAAAGACAAAGCTAACCAGAGAAAAGGGCCATAAGAAACTTTTTTTCGAATACAATTTACTGTTTTCCTTTAAGTTTTTCCATCCCTTCAGCTCCTCAGTGCTTCCTTTAAAGGATTCCTGTATTAATTGCTCATAGAATTCCTTAAACTCGGTCTGTACCGCCTCCAGATCCACCCATCCCCTTAGCCACGCCATACTTTTCTGCGCATCTAGGACACGACCTTTAAAAATCAACCAATATGGACTTTCGGGAACAAAAANTAAAAATCCGTGTAATAATTTTGTAAATTGCAAAGTATAGGTATTTCTAAAAGAAATAGTTTTGATAACATACCTATAAAAAATTTAATGTATGGGATTTGTAATCAGTTTTATATTTAACGATATACATTAGGCGAATAATTTTGACGCAGGACTCCTATAGAGGGTGTTTCAAAAGCACAGACCCTCACGTCAGGGGCGTATTCAATACATCAATTTAAAATAAAAATGAAAATATTTATCTTGTATTAATGTATAGAGTACGCCTCTGAAGTGGCATCCTGTACTTTTGAAACACCCTGTATTTCGAAGCGCTAAGCCTTTTAAATGTATACTTATGGGTAAAATTAATTTTGAATAGATCATTTTTTTCAGAATTTTGTGTAAAATTTATGTGAAAAATTGAAAATTGATTTTTTTACCCAACAAACCTTATGAGTCCTTTTAATTTTTGATAAAATAAACTCGCGACTTAGACAAGCGCGGCGCGTTTTGTCAGTTCGTGTTGTTGGTTTTATCTTTAGAGCATATTTATTTGATTTACAGCCAATTTTATAACGATTCTTAAAGGAGACTTTCACTAAAGTTCACTTTAAAAAATTAGAATGTGACAAATAGATATGACAAAATATATTTAATGGTCATATTCTAATTTCATAAAGAGAAATTTAATTTAATAAAAGTCTCATTTAAGAATCATTATGAAATTGGCTGTTAATTTACATTTTATAAAGTACTCTAAAGTAAGTGAATTATTCTGTCACTGTGCCATCATTAACAATTTTAATATGATTCTAGTAGGCAACCGTTAAGTTTTTAATTTATAGTTGTTTAATTTTTTTATATTCTTCTTTTCACTTGTTTTCTTTATGGGCCCCTCAGTACACTCTGGACTCGGTACTTTTGCAAGCATTTTATCACAATAATTGAGGAGATAATATGTGACACTTGTAAATTATGCTTTATATACATGTACAAAGTCTGAATATTGTTTATGCAAATAGTGGAAAAATGTAAAACAAAAGAATTGTATCATTTGAGGGCATTCAACATGCCAACCAAGATTTATCGCTTTGCAATTTCCTTATCATTGGGTCAATGTAAACGACATGGCGGACGACAGAATGTCAAGAAGCTCTGTTAAGCATCTATAAGAATGCCATGTGTGAAAAATATAAATTTCAATTGAAAACGTCTTGTATTATAGTTGGGAATATTTAACTTTTTGTGTTTGTGTGAAAACTTCGATTAAATGAAAGTATTCATATTTGAAACACGAAAGCATGTGTCATAAACAAAAAAAATAGCAATATTGTCCTGTCAATGACACTTTCAATGAGTCTGCCTGACTGCCTCCTTCACCAAACAATATGCAAAATGAAATTTCTCACGTCATGACCACATTCAATAGTTCTTACGCAAATTAAACAACTTTTTCAATTAACTAAAGCGGTATTTAAAAGTCAAATAGTAATTATGGAATTAAATTGTGTCAATTAATACACAATTTATCTTTTGATAAGGCGCAGATTTGTATTGCGAAAACTCCATTTTTTATAGCAAATATTCTATTTCCTCACCTGTTGTGTATAACCCCACCAAAATGAAATTTCTTGTAACAACTATGATACATTAGTTAGGCAAAAACGATTTTAAATCTATTGCAACAGTCATCGACTTAATCTCACAGTAATGATGAAGGTTTCACTAGTAATTGTGCTGCTATTTTGGTGTGGTTTCGGTCATGCCAAGTTTGAGGGGCCACTGATCGAGAGTCCCAGTGGAAAATTGCAAGGGAAGTTGCTGAGGACGAGAAATGGGCGGCAAATTGCCGCCTTTATGGGTATACCTTACGCTAGACCTCCAGTAGGTCAATTAAGATTTCAGGTAAATTTCAAACCTCATCATCTTGTTCTCCTGCAATAAATTTTGCAATAATAACACTAACACTTGCTTAAAGAAAGACCTTCATAATAATTATTAACAAACACACGTTCTCTTTGCGAAAATATTTTATTTCTTCATAAAAAAATAGCCTCCAAAAGAGTTTGGGCCATGGAAAGGCATCTTGAACGCTACCAAAATCCACCCTGTCTGTCCCCAGAGGGATATATACAGACGCAGCCTAGTTTTCGAAGGTGATGAGGACTGTCTATACCTCAATATTTACACGCCCTATCATAACGAAACAAAAAACTGGCCAGTAATGGTGTTTTTCCATGGGGGCGGTTGGTTATGCGGCGGCGGCAACGTACAATGGTACGCCCCTGACATCCTCTTAGATCAAGACGTCGTCCTTGTGGTCCTCAATTATCGATTAGGTAAACTGTTATTATATTGATCTTCTCGTCTAATTATAAGTTAAACCAAATTGGCAACGCTGTAATTTTAGGTGCTTTGGGTTTTTTGGGTACCAACGATGATGTAGTTCCTGGTAATAACGGCCTAAAAGATCAGAATTTGGCTTTGAAATGGATCAGTACCAATATAAAAAAGTTTCGGCGGTAACAGCAACAGCGTGACGATTTTTGGAGAGTCAGCAGGTGGCGCCAGTGTTCACTACCACATGCTATCGCCATTGAGTCGCGGTAGGCTATGAATTTAATAGTGTCTGACGTGGGTAATGTGGTTGTTTTTCTTCGCAACCAAACAATTAACTAGTCAATTTTATTGCTTTGACCTTGTCAATCTGGATAGGAAATATTCAAATTGACAGTTATAGATAGCGACAGGCCATCTAGTCAAACAAGGGCAGACAATGGTCCAATCAGATTGTAAACGGCCATGCGCAAAAATTTCTTAGTTTTATTAATTCTTGTTTTTTTAACGATTCAATTAACACTTCATTATGAATATTCATAAAAATTTATAATAATTTCATCATCTCAGTCAGGTCAAGAATATTTTTTCAATGTGTGTAACTCAGGAAATTCTTTATTTAAGGTCTATTTCATAAAGCGATCGCAATGAGCGGCACTTCACTCTGTATTTGGGCATGTGCTCCTCAAAATGAAACTCTGGCAAATACCAGAACATTAGCTAGATCCCTTAATTGTACAACAGCATCTAGTAAGGCTATGATTGAATGTCTTAAACAAGTGAATGTATATGACATCATTAAACGGGACGTCATTTTTATGGTTGGTTTTTTTATGAAGTAAACGGTAAATCCTTGTTGCTGAAGCCATTTTTTTCCAGAAATGGGACTTTGATCCTATGATCCCTTTCAAACCCACTGTAGAGCCTGATATTGAAGGTGCTTTTTTAACTCAACATCCCATAGACATTATTCGATCTGGCATCATTGCTAAGGTTCCTTTAATTGTGGGAATCACAACGGAGGATGGCGCTTTACGAGGAGCAGGTTTGCCTTTACGTACAGTGTGGTCAAATATAAAATAACGAAATTTTAGGAATTTTAAATAATGAAATCTTATTAAATGAATTAAACTCGAATTTTGACGAGTTGATACCCATTAGTTTAATGTACGATAAAACTGCTTTGAACGTCACAAAGGTGACAAATGAAATCCGAAAATTTTACTTTAATAATGGAGAAATCGATCGAACCACACAAGACGAACTTATTAAAGTGCGTTATAATAATATTCCTTTCATTTTCTTAAAAATAACTCATTTTTAGATGTATACGGATGGTTGGTTTCTGAACTGCGCAGATGAAACTGTGCAATTGCACAGAAACTACACGCCAGATTACCCTGTTTATTATTATTTGTTTGCCCACCGAGGAGTCGCTAGTTTTACGAAAATCTTTGGCGGTGGGGACGAGGATTACGGCGTGTGTCACGCAGATGATCTACAATATTTATTTCCTGTTGGAGACGAATTATTTCCGGACAAAACCCCATCCAAGGAGGATCGATGCGTGGCAACATTGTTTTCCACTTCTTTCACTAATTTTGCCGCTACAGGGTGAGCAAAACAAACTTCATATTACAAATGAATAACAGATCATATTAATACAGTGACCCAACTCCGAATAACTGGGAAAAATGGCTGCCAGTAATCACTAACAAAATGGAGTATTATCACATTGATGCCAAATCTCCGGGGATGCGCGAAGGACTATTTCTAGAACGAGCAATGTTTTGGAGAACACTAGAATCGAATCCGAGGAAACAATGGTTATTGGGCGTCAAAGATGAATTATAATATGATGTAATAACTATGACGTGGCCTTCTTTTTAGCCTTGGCTTTTCTCTTGTCTGCCCTTGTCACTTTTTCTTTGGTGGCCTTTTTGGTTACTGGAACCGGGTCGGGTTCAGGTGGCGGTGGCACAAAACCGGCCTGAATATTGCAAGTGTAATTTCCAGGACCGGGATCGCAGAACTTTAACTTTCCATTTTTATCCGACCATTTCACGTAACTGTACTCATATAAAATCTGGGAATGTACAAATTTCAATGGACAGAATGGTGAATGCAAAAAGAAAACTTCACCTGATCTATTCCGATTTTTCTTGCAATTTTTTGCATTTTGAAATTATTGAAAATTCCCATTGAGATGGGTATTTTTAAGTGACGAGCCACGTCCAAGCCTACCAACATACACTGGTATCCTAGGCCTAAAAGAGCAATTACTAAATCATACAATAACGAATCATTTTCGTACCTTTGCCTCGATATTCCGGTCGAATGCACAACAAATAGTAACGTAGATACGTGTCACATTGGTACTGTTCGAAAATGTCCACTTTCCTGTTGATATAGTTTAAAAAGTTCGTTATGCTTGTGTAGGATTTGCCTTCGACAATCATTGTACGGCTATAGACGCGGCCCCAGTCACATTTCTGTACAGGTGTCAATATCAGCACTCCCACTACACGGTTTTCGTTTGCTATAAAGGAAAAGATTTTCCTTAATCACCTCGACTTTTCGCCTAACCTTCGTCAATGGCAACAATGCTAGCCCTATCGTGCATTTTAAAAAGTACTCGTTCTGCAAAAGACTTTTGCGACACTTCATCTTCGACAATTTTCGTGTTGCGAAACAATATGTCTTCTTTCAAGTAACATTCCTGCAATGACAATTCCGTTTTTTATGGTTTTGAATGTCTAAAAAAGCGACTCCTAACTAGAATTAAATTGATGACGTCGCTAAACAATATCTTTTGTAAATCTTGAATCTTAATGCCATTCTGGAAACGTCTCCAGATTACTGGGCCAAAAATCCGTTCCTGTTGCAACTTGATTTTATCATCTTCTTCTTGCATCTCATCTTTTAATTGTCTTGCCCTTTGCTCTTCGATTCTCAGTCTTCTACTCATAGTTTGAATTTAGTATTTGACAGGACTGTCAAAAAATGGATTTCGGTGAAGTACAGTTTAATCTTCGTTGCAAATTTTGTAAAAACCAGAGTGCACGTCATTATCATTAACATTTGATTAACATTATAATTATCGTCAGATAAACCCAAATTGATGACGTGTACAATCGTTATCTAAAAATAACCCCGAAAACGACCGATATGCAGAAGAGGGAAATCAAATTTCATTTCCCTAAAATATTATGCATCTCTCCGTCTATTGAATTCGGTCAAACGCATGCGTCTGTATGCGCGACGCGACGTTGTCAAGTGGAACTTAGCGCAGAAAGACCAATTTCGAATTCGAAATTCAGGTGTTTTCGAATGAGCGACATGAATAAATTGTTAAGTGCGGCAACGTGGCATCGTCGTTCATAGGGCGAACGCATGACATTGACAAAATAAACACATTTCCATTTAGTCTCGTACCGTCGCGTTTCGGTGAACGGTGTCGATGCGGCGTTGAAGGCTCCATTGCCGGTTTGGGCACATTTTCGTTTATTTTTCCTCATTTCTCTAGTGTGGTGTTTTTCTATTTAATAATTTTTTCGGTGTTTATACACACAGTGTTGATAGGAAATTTGATTGAATGTATTGCATGAACGGCTCGGGTGTTTATCATAAGGTAAAATAGATATTTTTAGGTTAGAATGTTTATAATATTTCGTCTTGAATGATGAATAATATGGGTGTTTGTGCAAAATTCCGTGATCATTTATTTATTTTTGTAATCTTGCTAACATGAGGTGGAAATTCGTTTGTTTTATGACGTCAATTGAGCATCAAGGGGTGGGGGGGTTGCGGTGGGTTTCTGTATTAGTATTCAATTTTAAAATTTTTATATGCAACAAACACGTTTCCGCTTTATTTATCTATGTACATCTT
>JABRWK010000003.1:1191563-1249865 GCA_013372445.1 Hypothenemus hampei | reverse complement strand
CTTAATGCCATTCTGGAAACGTCTCCAGATTACTGGGCCAAAAATCCGTTCCTGTTGCAACTTGATTTTATCATCTTCTTCTTGCATCTCATCTTTTAATTGTCTTGCCCTTTGCTCTTCGATTCTCAGTCTTCTACTCATAGTTTGAATTTAGTATTTGACAGGACTGTCAAAAAATGGATTTCGGTGAAGTACAGTTTAATCTTCGTTGCAAATTTTGTAAAAACCAGAGTGCACGTCATTATCATTAACATTTGATTAACATTATAATTATCGTCAGATAAACCCAAATTGATGACGTGTACAATCGTTAATCTAAAAATAACCCCGAAAACGACCGATATGCAGAAGAGGGAAATCAAATTTCATTTCCCTAAAATATTATGCATCTCTCCGTCTATTGAATTCGGTCAAACGCATGCGTCTGTATGCGCGACGCGACGTTGTCAAGTGGAACTTAGCGCAGAAAGACCAATTTCGAATTCGAAATTCAGGTGTTTTCGAATGAGCGACATGAATAAATTGTTAAGTGCGGCAACGTGGCATCGTCGTTCATAGGGCGAACGCATGACATTGACAAAATAAACACATTTCCATTTAGTCTCGTACCGTCGCGTTTCGGTGAACGGTGTCGATGCGGCGTTGAAGGCTCCATTGCCGGTTTGGGCACATTTTCGTTTATTTTTCCTCATTTCTCTAGTGTGGTGTTTTTCTATTTAATAATTTTTTCGGTGTTTATACACACAGTGTTGATAGGAAATTTGATTGAATGTATTGCATGAACGGCTCGGGTGTTTATCATAAGGTAAAATAGATATTTTTAGGTTAGAATGTTTATAATATTTCGTCTTGAATGATGAATAATATGGGTGTTTGTGCAAAATTCCGTGATCATTTATTTATTTTTGTAATCTTGCTAACATGAGGTGGAAATTCGTTTGTTTTATGACGTCAATTGAGCATCAAGGGGTGGGGGGGTTGCGGTGGGTTTCTGTATTAGTATTCAATTTTAAAATTTTTATATGCAACAAACACGTTTCCGCTTTATTTATCTATGTACATCTTGAAAAAACATCTGAATTGACTTAAAAGACGCCTACTACGACCCAAGAAGGTTTTCAAGAACAATATGGTAATTTCGAGGCTTTACACTCGAGGCGTTGTCACCCTTTTTTTCGTTTCTTGCTGTTTAAATACAGCCTGCTTTAATTTTAAAATGTAATTGCTTAAGATCTTGCATGAAGGTTTTAATTTTAATGGAAATTCCCCCCTTTCCCCACCGACAAAGGATTTTCCTTTATTTAAAAGGAAAATGAAGGGTCAGAAAATGTAATTGAATTTTCTTTAGAGGAATTCAAGTCGACTCTCAGGATCTGAAAAGCGGAAAAAATGACTATCGCTGTGTATTGGTTTTATAAAAGGAGACGAAATGAATACCATTCTATTTATGGTCAAGAGGGTTCAGGTCTGCATAGTAAACAGGATTGACAATTGTTTATAGCATTGTTTTAGAACCCTTTGTCAAATGCGAAATTTCCAGTCTAAAGTAATGAGGGCGAAGGATTTGAGAAATGGGAATTTCCTGTTGATGCATTTTCCATTTTCCCAGCTGGTGACCTAATTTTCGCGACTTCTGGCGAGGACATTTTCCATACAAATCAATGAAGAAGAAATAATTGTTCCTTGCACTTGATTATGTTGATGCAGTGGCGGCGTGTGAAATTATTTGAATAAAATGAAACAAAAAACAACGACCGGTTTCATTGTTGCGCCACTGCTTGCTTGTTTTAAGTTTACATT
This sequence comes from Hypothenemus hampei, assembly GCA_013372445.1. Classification (NCBI taxonomy): domain Eukaryota; kingdom Metazoa; phylum Arthropoda; class Insecta; order Coleoptera; family Curculionidae; genus Hypothenemus; species Hypothenemus hampei. The sequence goes on along the minus strand of JABRWK010000003.1, from coordinate 1,248,065 downwards.
TGCAGACATGTTTATTTATTGAAAAAATTCTTTAGGCGCCAGCCGGAATTCTTCTTGTTCCCTTATTTTTTTCTATTTGAAAACAACAATTACGTTATCTTTCTGTATTAATTACAATTCAATGCTTTTAATTACTGGCTTTTGATCGACCCGGCTTTCAAATGGAGCCTCGAAGAGAATGCCTTGTTGTCAAATTGTAAAAATACGGTTATTTTTTCTAAGAAATCGTGGCAAGACAGCGACCATATGGCTAAAACGCCCAAAAGATAAGTAACTTAAAAATAAATGCACCGCACACACACACACATATATATATATACATATATATACATACACACCGAGAAACTCTCTCTACCCACTACACCACGTTGGTACTTAAAATGGGAGTTTTTGCATTGATACTTCAATAACAATTTCCCTGAAACATTTGGCAACAAGGCGGAGAACAGTTTATTTAAATGAAATCAAATTATTCTGCTGTTATATTTTTTTTCTGATTAAACCTTCAAACTACTGCGCGTTTGTTTTTTAATACTTTGTAATCGAATAATTTCTGTGATAGATGAATCGATTCGGCAATAATTTAACGGACGGCACTGATGACAATCAAGATGGTGGAGGGGGTGGCGGTGAATCGGACCCTGAAGATCCCGAACACATTTTAAACGAAATCTTAGGCGAACTGGACAGTTTCACGGCAGAGGTAAGTGTCCCCAAATGCGAATACCTACGTAAAACAGTGACATCATATTTATGACGTGTTGGTGTTCCAAGATCAAAAATAATACACGTATTAAACAATTTGCGGTTGTTAAGGTAGGTCGTAATGGACCTGTTTAACGGTCCTGATCTGGTTCTGTGTTCGATCGCAGGAGGCGTTTTATTAAACGCCTTTTTATTACATATAATATATATTACTATATAATAGTTGTTCATTGGTGGTGTTGCCATATTGTCATTTTTTCCCTAAAAATTGATTTTTATATTTACGAGTCTTTTAACAACCAAATAAAAAAACAAAATGAGAATCTTTATGGAATTCAGTTTCCATAGACCACATTAATTTTCTACAAAATACGGTTCAAACGATGACACTATCCTTTTTCATTACGTAGAAATTGACAAGCATATAGTTTTATTTGATGCGGATGTACTTTTGGTTTTATTATTTTCATTTTAAATTAAATTGAATGAAATATAAATGAAAAAGGGATATGCAGGAGATTAATGATGACATAGGGCCCTACGCTGACTCATTTCGAGTGGCAATATTAAATGCGACCCTTACTAATGCCAAAATGAACATTAATTTTTGGTATGAGAAATCAGTTTTAACGTTAATAGGGTTGCAAGTTCGGAGTTTTCATATTTTTATGAATAAAATTCGTGATTTGACGCTTCCTTATTTTCCTTATTTAGCTACGAAGATTCATTATTTCTATTCTCAACTAAACCAGTCCAACGAAGACGTTATTAGGCCTGTATTCACTCTGTATGTGCATGTGTCCCACAGAGAAATCCACTCTGTATCCCATTTTTTTTCTCTAAATCATTGCCATTTTCTTTAGCGCCTTTATTACCAACAATAATTTCTCCGCTCAGGTCGGCACGAGTAATAATCATAAATTATTATCACGGATTATGTCGCCGAAAATAAACGATCCCCCGAATAAATAATGAGAACCTTAATATTTTCTCAAAAATTTCCAACTAACAACGGTAAAACAGTGATAATTTCAGATCGTGATGTAGATTTAAACGAGAAAATAGATATTTTTTCGTTTTTCGAAAGTTCAAAATTATGGAAAACCCAATAAATATCCATAAATAGCTACTGGGTTGATTTTCCTCTTGACGACGTCGCCCAGGAAGTCCAATATTAAACCGATATAAATTCCTGCAAAAGTCTCGACGACGAGAGTCGAAGCGGGTTGCATAAATTTTGTAACAGATGCCTTATACAGGGTGAAATAAAACAGAACAAATGAAATATTTCAGTTTTTGATGGAAATAAATGGGTGGCTATTGGTTTTTTTTCGGGCAACTAGACTGAGTAGCATCAGGTCCCGTTAAATAAATGAATCATCATTTGGTACTGTATTCAAGTAGCAACGGGAGCGCTTAGATGGACGTCAACGGTGCCACGATTCGAAAGTTATTATTTTATCGATACATAATAATATTTAATTAAAATAAAATATTTCTCTGGCGCCAGTTGTTATTTTTAGCCTTAATGGCTTTCTCTCGCTTAAATTACGAAAGCAATCTGAGCAATATTATTAAAATTTTTCCTAGATTTTAGGAAAATCGCGAAACAGGCAACGTTTTACGGGCAATAAATAAATAAAGGGAAAGAAGTGGGGTCAAAATCGAATGATTGAGACATCCTCCTTGGTCTTTCGAAAAATCGAGGAGGGGGGATGTTGGTTGGAATCGATCGGAACCGAGTTTTCCTTTTTCTTTACGTTTTCATGTCCGGAAATCCGGAAAAAGTTTTCCCTCGATAGATGATGACTACTATCATGGGGGCGTATCTGGAAGTGCAATTTTCTTATTGAAAATTCCCTATTGTTGCGCCACCAATTAATTTATTTCTTTATTCAAGCCATTGTTGCCAGTGGCTAAGCGGGCCTCGAAGGGCTTTTATATGTATGTATGGAGTAGGCCACAAAATCTCTTTCTTTCCTCCTCGACAACAGTTATTCCAATTAACGGTAATGCGAGATTTTCAAGTCACGATTTTATAATAATAACAACAACAATAATGCGAATGCATCACTAATTGGTCAAAAAACTTAAGCGCCCTGAGCACACTATCGCCCTGTACATTAAACAAAAGAAAAAACATGAGCGCCTTCGCAGTACACAATACCCCTCATACCTATTTGACACAATACAAGGGCATTGTTGTTGCCTCGGAATAATATTGACGACTTTATTACTATTATTGTTGTTATTAGAATTTAGTGCATTGACATTTGAACGCATTTACTATTGACGATCATGTCCAGTACGTTGTTAACGGCGTTGCCAAGTTGAATGAGAGGGTTGAACGATGTTCTTTTCTGTTTAATCGTGATGAGTCATTCTTGTCTTAGACGATGTACGAGGTTTCCTTTGGGGATTCGTACAGGGTCGGACAGAATGTCTCATCCAGAAAAAGTAATTACTCTTTTAAGAAGCTTTACGAACAATAGAAATGTAAAGAAGTTTTTACCTGAAGAGCAACGAACCAGCATTGTCGTGCAAAACTTTGGTGTTGTTCACGCCTCAAAGCCCAGTTTACCGTTGATTTCGTGTTGTCTTTTTGCCTAAAAATTAAATTATTCTTTAGTTTGGCAATTTGGCAACATCGTTGCAATTAGAATAATAACATAATGGGTTTGAATGGAAACTTGCATTCACGCTATGCAATGGAAATCTGATAAATCATAGTCGAAGAATTACCTTTGTCATATGCTTAATGACAGAAACAGTTCGTGTTTTGTCACATTAAAAAAAAAATATTTTCAAAAAGAACAAATTCTAACAAAAAAAATAGTTTCTTTCCAGCTAAATAATTAAGAAAGACTGGCTTGCGCCATCTATGGAACGTTATTGCGTTCCAAGTTTACTTATTAGTTTCTCTACGTAGACAAGAGATGGCACCACAGATTTGTATTAGAACGTTTGATTAGGCAACATAATTCCAAATAAAAATCACTATTATTATTATTTCACTTTAAACGTGACCTAAATATGCAGGTTTTGTAGTTTTGGAGGCTGAAAAATAGTACTATTTTTTCGCGGAATGGGTTATTTATCAAAAGCTTTATGATAAGAATGCGATTTAAAATAATAATATTTAATCAAGTGGCCGGAAAGGAAACAAATAAAATATATGTATATAGTTGGTATGCACGTAAGCCACTGTATTTTTATTGGCCGGAACTTCCGCCGCAACTGTGAGGGCGTCTTAAATTAATTCATTAATGTTTCCAATCACGTACGCCTCTGCCTAATGTGTTTCAACATTAAAAACAAAAGCGGTTATTATCGTTTGTCATTACTGTCATCTGCCAACAAATGTTGTCTTTACAGACTGAAGGGTAACCAAGCGAACTCCCCCCCACTCCTGGCAGCTGGACAATTCTCGAAAAAATCGTTCGCTAAATTTATTACAAAATAAAGAAAAAAATGGAAAATATCACTTAATCTGTTACGACGTGGTACCCGATGGTCTGATAGGTAGTACAGCACCTGTCGCAGGTGGTGATACCAAAGCGCGGCCAAATCGGCAACAACGCTTCCAGATTTAAATGTACACATGGAGTCAAAAAAAATTATGTTTTGTTTACTTTTGCTACAATATTAAGGCGTTACCATGCCGCTGCTGAATATTATTAAGCAATGTTGCCCAACATATTCATCACTCGAACACGGCCCTATTGTATTTTTTATTACTCTTACGGTTCTAGTACCATATGGCTTTATTCATCATCATCGTCACTCTCCTTCCTCCTTCAACTTCTTGTTAAATCCTGCTAGCCGTAATATTTATTATTTAGTCATGCAGGTGATGGGTTTCGAACTGAAAGGCAGCTGCAAGAGTTGTCTCAATTTACATTGGCTAAATTTTATTTTCTGTGTAAAAACCCTCTCCGAAAAACCATTTTTGTAGTGGTTGCTGGCCCAGATAAAAGGGCGCCAACAGATGGACTTTTTGTTAAAACGATGATGCCGGATTTCTAAATTTATACTGTAGTTAACTGAAGATAATTGCCGTGCAACTAGTTATTAGTTGTGCAATTTTTATTTATTACGAAAAGAAATATGACTATTTGGCACCGTTGATTTTTGAAGCACCTCGTGGTTTCTCGATGTCCATATGGTCGCAGCTGTTGCACGTGGTGGTACCCCAAGAGAGGGCAGGTGGTGCACGTGCCCATACAGGGTGTCTGACTTCGACCTGATTTAATGTTCATTTTGTTCTTCATAAAAAATTAGCGCAAATTACAAAATGCTATTCCTATTTCCGTCTTTGTCTTGCAAACCCGAGTTTACTGGGTGTTAATTTTTGAGCACGCAACGTACTCGGTATCAGTAGCGCACAACTAAGATTGCCAATATAACAAAACAATTGATTATTACCTATGTGCGCCCCTGTTTATATCAGGTAAAGTGTGCTAACAACACGAAGGTAGGAGCGGGGAAGGCGACTCAGTATTCGTTCGGTTTGTGGTCAAGAGATTTCAGTTCGGTTCAGTGTGCCGGCCTGTTTGGAGGTTCGTCCTTTGTTGTTTATCATTTAATAAATTAATCATAATGGGTATTTTCGCGTGAAAAACAAAAATGAAAAAGTTTATTTATCGAGGCAGTGGTGGTTCGTTCCGCACGAAAACTGACGATACTGGATTAGTTACGGTCCCGAAAATCGAGAGGAATTCAGGAGAACGTTCCAGCTTTCGGAAAATCTTCGTTATGCCCCCGAAAGTCACATCAAATCACGACAGAACCGGATCGAAACGGATTTTCCTTCAGGACACCGCGGTGAGTCATTGTAATTTTCACTAAACAAAACACAATGGCGCGGTGCTAATGCCTCGGGTATCTAGATAGAATATGTACCAACATTTTTTTTCGTGGAAACGTGTTTCTTGTTAAACGGCCCTCTTAGTTGTTTCGAATTCAGGGAGTCACGACCACGGATAATCATCATTGAACAAATGACGCCGCCATTTTCAATAAATAACCAACAGAACGTGCCTTTTTCGAACGGCTACTTTAAATGCATTTTTTCCTATTCATTGCTGGCGTAGCCATGCTACGTGATCGGGTGCCTGGTCAAAGAACAAGGACATTTGTACTGTGATTTCATTGTTATCAGTTTTTTGAGGTTAGAGAGCATTTAAAAAACTAATCCTGACCTTCAATAGCTTCAAATGATTATTATTTTTCTTGTTTATTGTAAGTTAATGTAACAGCGACATATGACACCGCCACATACAATAGTTCACATTAACATGAGTTTTAATTTTCTTCAAAATTTGCAAACCTTATTAACATCTATTTTTTAATCATATACATATATCTACTGTTATTAGGTTCAGTACAGTACGTCCCTGTACTTAAGAGTGGGCCATAACAACAATAACAAAAAGGTTTTTGTCAAAAAAAAGAACCCTCCTTTACCATTACAATCAATTCTTCACGTTTTCGAGTAGGCGACGACTTAAGCCTGTGCCAGACAAGCCTCCTCGATAAAATCCCTCTTCTGTAATCGATTTCAAGCTCCTGTCAATATTAACTTGGAAAAAAAAGTAATCTATTTTCTGTACGCCACTGGTGAACAGAATGAGACAGAGAGATAAAAAAATTGGGTACTTTACTGTTGGTTCTTGTTATATGTATTGCAGCCACAGCACAGAAAGAGCATATGGCTCTTTAAACTTGCACATCGGTCGGTCTCAGTTGGTGTTGGCCGCGTTTATAGCAGCCCATGTTCAAAAATAATAAAAGTTTGACGACATAAAATTTAGACTATCGAATGATTGTCGGTTGTTGTCAACGCAAATCATCATCATAAATAGCTAATTGAAAAGTATAGCGCGGTAATAGTGTTAAAAACATTGGAATTTCTATTGGAGGTAACTAGATTTACTTATGTATGTATATAAAATGTAAGTTGGACTTTGAACTGCTCTGGTTCATTAGTGTTTGTTTTGATGAATATACAATTTATGCAATTGTCGAAGCTTCTCAGGGACCCCCTTTAATTTGTGAAAAAAATGTCATTGTCATTTCCTGTTGCTAAACATTTAGGCTTTCATTTCACTGATAATCAGAGAGTGCTGTTGTTTGTTTTTGTCGTTTTTCTCTGATAATTTAGCGTTATTTCTCCTAATTAACTACCAGCGTTGAAGGTCAACAATTAGTTTAACTTGGAACACTATAAAGCCAAACATACTTTTTGTGTGTCTTGGCCTACTGAGAGACATAAAATCTATTTGACTAAAGAATCAATTGCAAAATGGATTCGAAAGGTGCATTGTCAACGCTCACTTAGAAACTTTTAAAAATTTTAATCAACAAATCCTTGGAACTTAAGTGATTGCTCCAACCAAACTATTATTTAACATGTGTAAAAACAAATTTTTACACTTGTTTTGAAACGGAAGATTGAAAAAAAAAAGAGAGAATCGCGGTTGGCGCCATTAGAGAAAATCCTTTTATTCCTGTGTAATTTCGAGGCGCCAAAAAACAGCAACATGTCAGTTGTTTGGTTCTTTTGTTAACAAAGGAATTCGAATTATTTCAATGTTTTTAAGTCTCGTAAAGTAGATATATAAAGTTGGGGGATCTTAATAAAATTAACGACTTTCTATTTTCGGAAAAGATGTATTGATTTTATAACACGCAATAATTGTTTTTACAGACACCCAAACCGAAGTGACAGCTGTCAACTTAAAAATAGTACCTGTCTATATTTATAATTTTATATATTATACGAGCTTTCCAATGACGTGCTATATGGGGGGAGGACTTATTTATTTGAACAATCGACTCAATTTTCGTCAACTCCACCCCATAATTTCTACATATACTATGTTGTAGTCGATGAGCTCATAAATTTAGAACACGCACATCTCTCCCCACATATGCTTTAAGAGCCGTTACATATGGCCACCGCAAAAGGAGTGTCTTATGGGTAATATTCGTTTTCTTTCCAAAATGGCCTATTTATAGGTGTATTAGAGTCGTATTTTAAGCCGCCTCTTTCGAGAACATTTTTCTTTGGGGTAAATGGGACTTTAATTAACGATCAAGACATATACTTAGACATTTTTGAAAGTGAAATATAAGAATCGTTTAATACAACCTTTTGTATTTTGCTGTTTTCTTTATTGCTTTTGGAGTGTATTTTGTAAAAATGATATAAGCTACAAAACGATAGAAAGTGAGTGCACACTTCCTATAGACCCTCGAAACTATACCCATTGGACCTTTTTAAAAGCAAAAAAGAGGCGTTGAAAAGGTTGTGCCCTTTTATGTTTAATACGGATGTTGTACAATACTGGTATCCGGAAATAATCATTAAAAAATAAGTTTTTTTTTGAAGACCAGATGGTCCATAAGGGATAGGAAAAAAGGGTCACCATTTTAACCTAGCTTCACACGTGGCAACATTTACTCTATGTATATCCATTGTTGCCGGATTATTTGAAAAATTCCTCAAAAAACAAAGGAATTTCAAATGTTGGGCAATATTGACGCGCCTAATAATTTCAATGAGGCTCTTCAATATAATTTAATTAAAACAAACAACAGACAGCTTATAGAGGAGTTGTGCCCGCATGAAGTGTTCTAGCCGGCTGTGCAATTAAATGATGTTTAGCAATGTTGCCAGGTTACATTAAAAATCTTTTATTTCTGATTCATAGAAGGTTTACCTATCTATGTAGATTTACTAATTAAATTATAAATTTCTGGCAATATGAACTCGATCATGTAATAATTACGTTAAATTCTGGGGACAAATGAGTGTCAATTGAGTGGACTAACCATAGCCTATCGAGGCAATCATTAATATCGATATTAAAATCCCATCACTCCTTTAGCGACCTCTTTGTCAAAAGGTCGTTGCAACGTTGCCACAATACACAATGACAAAAAGTTGACAACAAAATGAATGTGTGTTTTTGTTCAGACATATGTACGTTGTGTACTTTTATCGGATTGTATTGCTGTTTGCCTAACCGTAAAAAATCAAGTTTCCGAAGTGACCTGACCAACAGTAAATATCAACATCTTAGAGCCCCTTGGCCGACATTCGGTTGTTTAAGGAAGCGAAACAAAGTAGTTTTCGGACGGACGTAAACTTAATTCAGCATTTTCTTTCGTTTGTCGATTTACTTACTGTCTCTCATAATTTACTTTTTTTCCTCTTTCACTTGCAAAACGCATTTTTCAATAATTTATTTATTTTTATTCAGTAAAACAATATTTTTTTTCTCGCATAAAAAAAGCAATCCATTTGGAACCAACACTTTTTAATAGAATTCTTCAAAACTGGGTGTGTGATAAAAAATATACTTTACCAAGTGGGAGGGTTTAATTAGGACGTGTCCTGAGGGGTTTAATGATGATTCTTCCACTCGAGCGAATGTGGAAATTGAAGAGGAAAAATGAAAATTTGTATCTGGAAAGAGATAAAAGCGATTATCTTGTTCAAGACAGTACATTTGAATTTGAAATGTAAAATTTTCTTAGATGTCTTCGCTACAAAAAAAACCTTTTGTTCACCCATTATAAAGAAAACTGTTACACCGGTCAATAGGAAAAATGTATTAAAAGTTTTCCGCCCTCGTATGGAGATTTCTGGCGTATTGAAATCCCGCATTTAGTTTTTATTTCGTCTCTTTATACAAAAAGAACTTCTCGCCCTGAATCGAAAAATTATTTCTTCGGAGAAAAGGTAATTTAGAAAATCGCTCTCGGGTGAGTTTCCACTCTAACGACACGACCTCAGTGAACTCGAAAAACATGAAGGCAGCTATGATTTCCCTTTGGGCACGTCGAAAATTGTAATTTTCTTCAATCAGCCACCTATTAATCTAAAGTTAATAGGATTTCTTGATAAAGGTTCAAAAAATTAGCTTACCGTCCATTTCTTGATTATCTTTTTTTTTTGGTAAAAACCTTCTTTTAGGACGTCGTCAAGTCTAGAATGTTACGGAAAAAAGGGGTGGAACGCGCCTGAGACTCGTGCCAAACACGCGAATGGCCGACCCTAAAAGAATAGGTGTGGTCTGACCACCTATTCACCCCCCTAAATCGTTGCCCATAATCAGTGTCATTATTATTGTTATAATTCCGAAAACCAACGAGTATTTATTTTAAAATATGCAATTTATTCTTCTCGGAAAAGTCATTATTTTAACATAACGATGGCTGGTTATCGCTTGCAGCCAGGTCCCCCCCAGCAAAGCGACATTTGTCACGGCTGTTGGTTTTGGATAATAGCCTCATTTTACGATCAAAAATTTGCTGCAAAAAATTTCGGATATTAGTTTCTTCATACACTACTACCCTTCTCTATTATGCTTTAAGAGTTACAAGAATAATTAATCTAGTGAAACATAGGTACACTCTAAATATTTAAACTCGTCGTCTTGTGGCCGATCAGCGCCGATCCCGAACGATCGTCGACCGGAAACGACGCCGCGACAACAAGGGTTGTAATCTGGAAAAATCTATCTGTACTGCAGTCCAATCTGGGAGTACACAAAAGTTGTACGAGGAATGGTACAATTTTAATGCGTTTATTGCCCCTGACGTGTGGCGCACCGGGATTCGAATTGAATGCGAGGCAGCAGGATCCCGGGCAGTGGTGCGTGTGACGTCACTGACAGCAGGCCAGATGCGATCGTCGTCAACGCCAACCCCGATCCGTCCATCGACACCATCCTCACCTCTCACCGGTTTTTCAATTTCATTTTCTGTTTTCTCGGTTACGATGACGTCTTCTCCGCTTTAATTCAAGTGTCAATTGTCAATTATGTTTAAGCATTGGAAATTTGGTAGCAAACAGGTACGTTTTATGTATGTACTATGTGCAAACGAGTTTGAAAATTTGGAGTTTGTTATGTAAATTAAAACTTGAACTTGAATTCCAAGAAGCCAAGGTAATTAAGATACGTTAACTATTATAGGAAGGCTTTAGTTGTTTAAAGCTTATCTCCGATAATGTTTCTAGTTTGTTTTATTGCAGGAGAGAGTTTCGTTTTATTTAAGACGGGTATTAAAGTTCGTTTTATATTAATCAAGGTTGTGACAAGCGGAAGAAGAATGTCAAAAAGTGAAACTAGGGGTATTTTAGGATGAATTTGAGGGATTAATATGTTGTTCCAAAAAAGAGAAAAAATTTGTAATTTTACTCATCTATATACCTAAATAAGAAAACGTGAAGCCTTGCTATACGATATAGGAAATTTTTTTAACACAAAATTGCCTGGTGACTTCAATTTCAAATTTCCCTTTATATGTACTACATATGAGTTTATTGAATTGTCAGAATATTGTGCGTCATAACGAATTTCGATCAGTTGGACTTGTTTACAAGTAAAAAAGTTACATTTTAACAAAAAACCCCTTTTAGATATATTTAATGCACATCCTATTTTTTTTTTTGGTTTTTCGTTGTCTGGAAAAAACCTGAAGAGCTTCGTTAATTTTCAGAGATTTTTCTGATAGAAGACTGCCGGAAAACGAATTTTCCGCCTCTCATCTCGAGAACAATGAGCCTGTCGGAAGAGCGCTTCTCGTTATACGAAATAAATTTTCATGAATCAAAAAAGAAGAGCTCTTTGTAACGGGTCTAGAAAATTCAGACATTACATTACACATTAAGCTTAATGCGGCAACACTGGAATTTACGTTACAAAACAAGTGTTCATCATCAACTAATTCGATTGTTAAATGAACACATCATCAATTTTGGTAAAATAGCGTGCTGCTTTCATCAAAACAATTTTTCCATAGGAATTAAATGCGAAAACTCCTTTTATTTTTCCTGCCCTTAACCCAGATTTCTTTATTTATTAGGCTGTAAAACACAGATAGTAGGCCTAACCCAAAAAAACGTCACATCCAAGAGGAAACTCCATTTCCCCAAGGAATTAACCTACCCTATTACCACTCGCTTTACCAATGTTAGCAGTGTTGCCATAAGAGCATATTTTCTCATTTTCCTTTTCTAACGTATACGAACATGTATTTTCTAACCGATTGACTTTTTTATTTTTTTTTAGGGTTTTGACCCTTCATCATCGTCAAATTCACGACCATTAAACACGGAAATGGCCGCGCCCCGTATAGATAGCTATCGTTTCTCCATGGCCAACTTGGAAGACTCGCAGGACGTGGACCTGGACGATATCCTCGGTGAATTGTGCGCCCTGGAGACAGTTTGCGAGCAAGAAATCGGCCAGGCAAGGGACATTAAGCGATTATCTGGTACGTGTGCTATTTTTAGCCAAACAGGATCTTGAACTTTAAAGCTAAAAATAAACTACTTATTTTCTATTTTCAGACGCCCAGAAGATGATAGTATTCGGACATGAATCGCGAACCCATAGCCGATCCTCTTCGGAAGCGTCCAGAGGTTTAAGTTACGATGCCATCCTTGGAGTGTCCACATCAAAAACCGAATCTGGCCGGACTGAATCGCCTGATAATGATTCAGCTTTCAGTGATACAGTTTCGATGTTGTCGAGCGAGTCGTCTGCTAGTAGTGGTACGAGTGGAGCGAAGCCGCAAACTCTTAATTTGCAGAATATTCGACAAGATGAGGCGGCCAGATCTAAGGCGGAAAAAATCCGAATGGCCATGGAGAAAATTAAGGAGGCCAACATTCAGAAGTTGTTTGTCAAAGTGTTTACCACTGACGGTTCGGCCAAATCCTTATTGGTCGATGAAAAAATGACTTGTTCGTATGTTACACGTTTGTTGGCGGATAAGAATCATGTGAAAATGGACCCGAAATGGGCGATTGTCGAACATCTGCCTGATCTTTATATGGGTAAATATTCCACTTTATTAATAATCCAGCTATTTAATAGACTTTTTCCTTTCGTGATCAAATATAGAGCGTTTCTACGAAGACCATGAACTACTGGTCGACAATTTATTATTGTGGACGCGAGAGTCGAAAAACAAAATTTACTTTGTCGAACGGCAGGATAAAATCCGATTGTTTACACAGCCGGAATACTTCCTGCTCTCGCCGAGCGATAATAAACGAGACTCCTCCTCATCGGCATCGGTTCCTGCGAACGACTATGACGAACATTCAAGAAATATGCTTTTGGAAGACTTTTTTGCCTCCACTAGCGGTAGTTTACCTGAAGTAAGTGGTTTTTAAAAATACATAAACTTAGTGTAAAATCGCTTTTTGTAAAGGTTGAAGGTCCGTTATATTTAAAAGCCGACTCAAAAAAGGGTTGGAAAAAGTATCACTTCGTGCTAAGAGCTTCGGGGCTGTACTACTTCCCTAAAGAAAAAATCAAGAGCGCTAAGGATCTTGTATGTTTAGCCACTTTTGACAATAATCAAGTATGTATTCCAACTCTATTTAAATCTAGTTTATCAAATGCTAAAGTGATGCTTATAATTAGATTTACTATGGAGTAGGCTGGAAAAAGAAATTCAAAGCGCCAACCGACTGTTGTTTCGCCATAAAACATCCCAGACTTCAAGAACCAAAATCTACAAAATTCATTAAATACTTGTGTGCTGAAGATCGAGCCAGCCTAGACAAATGGATAGTAGGCATGCGCATTGCTAAATTTGGAAAACAATTGATGTATAATTATAGGTAATGCAATTGTTCAAATACAGGGTTAAATCAGTTTAATATATCTCGTCTGTTGTGAATAGAGCCCTAATGGATGAACTAGCTCAAGAGGAAATGGACATTTTGGCGAATGCGCGTAGTTGTTCGGTGCAATCGATCGCGGTGGGCAGTACAATCGGTGGTGGTGGTGGCGTAACCACACCTACACAGAGTGGCGGTTATTCAGGAAGCGAAGCGGGTTATGGAACAGCGTCTGGAAGTGAGATTTACTCAGCGGCGAGTGAGGCTAGTTCAGGTCGACATAGTAGAGCAAGTAGTTCAAGTTCGAGTGGCTGTATGTCAGACGGTGGCGCCACCTCTGGATGTGAGAATGCGTTCGATTCGGAATTTCCTATGGGTAAGAAATGGAAGAAAATTGAATAACGTCTAATTGCTCAAGTTTATGTTCTTTATCAGGAACAATAAAAAGAAAGCCCTCTATGAAGCCTAATTTGCCATTAACGAGTATGACTAGACAGTTGAAAGAAGTCGGGGAGAATAGGGATGAAATTGACGCGACCGCCACTTTGTCTTCATCAAGTCCAGTTGTATCATACACGAATACTGGTACCTTAACTAGAAGACATAGCAGGTACTCTTCAGTCATTGAATATTTATGTATTTGTTTTGTAACACAATTTATATTAGGAGAAAATCCAATAACTCTAATGATGACTCTTCGAGTAACGGAACCTTAAAAAGGCAACATTCATTCAAATCTAGGGGCTCCATGGAGTCCATGGGCAGCAGCAGAAGCTCAGGAAATTCTACTCCACTATGTGGCACTCCAGTGCGGGACCGTATGAGTCCGTTTACGGAAAGACCTCCTAGTGCCTCTTCATTTCGAAGTCCTCCACTCACTCCCAATGGTTTGGATGTGGTTTCTTGCATGGTAAAATTCATTCATTCACCATTTATTTTGATATTCAATAATAATGTGATAATCAATTTCAGACTGATTCAATTACGTCTTTACCTCCACCACCTCCAGAAACTAATGGTGATGTTATCATCATTGCTGACTCTCCCAACTATCAACTTCCACCACCGCCTCCGGAAATCTACGATTCAACATTATCGCTAGATAGTTTACCGCCTCCGCCAAATCTTAATGATTTACCTCCAATAGAAGGAGCCGACTTAAGCGGTAGTCAGTTAAGTTTAATGTCTTTACCGCCACCCCCAGCAGACGAGGACACCGGCACAATACGCAGGCGGAAGAATGGCAGTGCCAGTTCAAGTGCGAGTGCCACGCCTACTAATGCGTTAAGTCCGCGAGATGGTTTATCACCCACACACTGTACGAGTCCTCCGATGCGCGTATTCACACCCGAAAATGGAATTTATGGTCAAAATCATGATAGAAACGGTCAGCCACCTCCTTATGTGAATCCACCACAATACCGACAATCAAACACGCTTCCAAATAGTCCATTTTCAAATAGCAATGGGTTAAGATCGTCCATAAGGTCACTGCCCAGGCAAGCTATCAACTCGCCAAAATCTCAAAGGAAAGTCGCGTTCCAGGAACCGGGTAGTCCAAAAAAGCTCACCAAAAAAATCACATTTAATCTGCAGCCGCAAGAGGTGCCGCCATTGCCGAAAAAGCCCACACCTCCGAAACGATCAGACAGCACAAAATTAACCAGTCCCAAGAAACTTGCGGAACCACCAAAAGATTTCCTAAAGGACCTGCAACGGGTAATGAGAAAAAAGTGGCAGGTAGCTCAAAAATGCAAACTAGAACCAGAGACCACGCCTCATGAGGTTCTAGGATTTCGGGATCCACCCGTTTTGTTACCCGACTACAAGGAGCACAACGTGTCAAATTGGGTGAAGGAGCACTACGGGCCGAATAATGTTTACGAAAATATCTATGCATCTGAAGGAGTGGTTGAATACGTATCCTCGCCTATGCATTTGCGAAGTTCCTTGTTGAAAAAACCACCTCCGCCGCCGCCACCCAAACGGAGCGAAACTACTCAATTGTCCAAAATGTCGCATCAATAACCATATCTATAGTCGCGGCGAACCAATGTCTTTTATATACATACATACAAACTCTAAAACGACTGGACTGTTGCTTTTTACTGCCATTTCTTGGATTGGACTTCCTTGGAACGGTCCAAGGCAACATTATTGTGATTTTTTATAATAAATTATTATTTTTTATTATTAGTAGTGAAGGAAAAAAAGGGAATTAATTAATGTGCCATTGATAATTTTTTTTATAGCGGGGCTATTACTATTATTGTAAATATTAAGTAAGTACTAGTTATATAAACATACTATATTTTTGTTTCCAGAGGAAAACAACTGTTTTTATGGTGCTTTTTTAAGTCTAATTCTAAGTATAAATCAATTTCTCATTATTAGGGACTACATACATACATATACATACTTATTTAGTGTGCGGTGTTTTTTTATAATAATAATAATAAGAAATTTTATATAAACAATTTTTTACTAAAATAAAGAATAACTGGACAGCTTCTAATCGACAGGGTTATTTAATATGTTTTATAATATTGTAAATATACATATTAATTTTTTGTATATTAGTAAAGACTAAAAGCTCTGCGAGAGCTGTCTACATACATAAGTATTTCTTTGAGAAAATGTTTCCTAGAGCTTGCTGTCAAAAAAAAGGAAATTGTCCAAAACAAGCTCCAAACAGGCCAAATTGAAAACAGATGAAATGTTACAGCCACTTTCTTATTACAAAAGTGTTATTGGAGCGTGTTTTGTTTTTTTCTTCTTAGGAGCGTTAAAATTTAATATTTAGCTTAACTCCCAGGATCTCTACCAGTAAATTAATTTTTATACGTTTAATAAATTAATATTAAATAAAAAAATGTGGACAGTGATTTATTATTTTTTTAAATCGAATTTCTTGTATATTTTTCTTTGTTTTGCAAACAACTATTAATAATAATTAAAATAAGGTGCTTATTTATAATAAAAACTAAAAACTCTGTATACTGTCTACTATTGATTTATGCTGATATACTAACTGTTACATAATAGTATTATAGAAATAACGATAATAAAAGGCATATTTGATTTAATTTGAGTTAGTTCATTTGTTTTCCACTACCCCACATCGCCCTCGAGTAAAGAATCTGTCAATTTTTATTTAAAAGACCGCGAAAGAAATCGAGAGTCGGCCATGGCCCCGCGCGACTGCATCTCGGTGAAGGCCAAGGTCGGCTACGTCATAGCTGCGTTCAAGGCCGACCGCGATCGAGTTCGCGACATCAAACAAACGACAAACGGGAAAAATTTTTTTTTTTGGTCATACGGCCGTAAAGGTAACAAAAACTATGGTAACTGTTAAATCAACGTTTAAAAAGTAATTTATTTCCCATAGAAATAAATGGAATCAGGAACTGTATATAGAAAAAAAGGAACAACGACAAGTGCATTTAGGGGTTGACCGGACAGGGTTAAGAGTTGAGGAACCTTTGGCTCTTTCGATACCTGACCAGCGGTCATCGCGGGCGCCTTAAGGGTGGTTGTGTCGTCGTCCCCTTAGGACCACTTACAACCCTTGACTGGACATTTTACATGTTTTATAGGCACCGATGGTATTCTTATTATTAACGGGAATTAGAATTTTGAATGGCCCACGAACCCGATTTCCATGGCATAATTTTATTGTAGCGCCAGGTTCAGAAGGGGCGAAAANAGGGCGATATTAAACAGTGATATATTTAAATATCAGTTACATTAGCCAGCAAGTAACTTCTTAAGGTCCCTCAGCTGGCATTTGAAATTTAAATTTACGGCAAGCAGGCCATGACAATAATTGAAATGTAATTCTTTCTTTTGCCGGTGACCTAAATCAAACTCGTGGACAGTTTCCGATTGAAGAGGAACGGAATCGTGGTTATTTTTTAAGGGCCCAGGTAGCCGATCGCAATTAAACAAAAAAAAGGATTGTAACGAAATAGCATGTAAATTTCCTAGTTGGACATGTGGAAAAAGGGACAGAAGGAGACCCTAGGTAACTGACTGTCCTGGAAAAACGTTAGTTATAAAGTCGGTATTTTCCCTCCAAAACTTTCTGACTGAATATTTTTTTTAATAAACAACAACCCACCCTCAAAGTGGCAAGGTTTCGTATCAGGAACGGAAAGTTTATAAATTTCTCTCATCCTTCCCATATCTCAGGTAACATAATTCAGCCCTTAAGACCAAATTTCTCCAAAAGCAATCAATTGTAAATTACGCGTACAAATTAGTAAAAACAATAACGGTACCTCATATGATCGGATGTTAAGGGACCATGGAACCTCCTTTCCCAGCATTATCATTTAATTTGTATCTTGAAAAGAAAAAAACAATTGAACTGCTCTCGTTTAGTGTAATCTATAATGCGAAAGGGGGCGCCCTCTTGTCGAAAATTTACTTTACACGATGGAAATAACGTCCTCTTTCCTCTCCCGTTGCCGCTCTATCCTATTTTCCGTTTCCTGCTGACCTGGGGACTGTTTGGACAGGCCGACAGTTGAATACACGATTAGGTAACTCCTATTTGCGCTCGATTTAAAAATAACAAAATTTAAGCTCTAAGGATATTCAGTGAAATCCAGGACACAGTTTGTGGTTGGTTGTCTGGATCAGAATCTTTTTTCTTCTGGAAAATCTCCGGTTATCTCGACTCATTTGCTTGTCGTGTTTTATGGCTCCATCTCTCGATTTGCTCTTGTGCTGTTAAGGTTCCACAATTAGATTTCTAAACACTAAGATGGAGAATATTATGAAACGGCACAGCGAATTCCAACCGTCGAATCTCGTTGAAACAGGAATCCCGCGTGTCCGTTACGCAGTAAATGTACGGAAAAACTGCGAACGAAGTTGTCGGCCGAAATTTATCTCGGACAGTCCTTTATGCGCCCATAAATATCGATAACGGGTAAGGCAGCAGGCGGAAAAAGGGGATAAGGCGTGCGTAATCAGCATTGTTAAATTAGATTAAATGGCAGCGTCGCGTTCTATAAAGACAATTGTTTTTTTTAAGTTGGAGACAACGTTCAGTTGGACGACAGTGAGAGTGAACCGAAAAGTTTCTCCATCCCCACACCATAGCTGATCGAAGTTGATTTCATCGAATATTCCGGTCAATGTCTCTTCTTTTACAGTTTCTTTTGTTTTTTTTCTATCTCCCCCCCCAAACAGGGGGATTGTTCGTGTACGGACGCGTGTGACAAACATAATACGCACTAGTTTCAATTTTAAGGTCTCCATACACGTTCAGTTTCACATAAAAAAGTAAACTTTTTTCCAGGAATTGCGTTTTAATTGAATTTCAAAGATCAAGAAATATAGAATTTTTATTTGTTATGTACTGTAAGAAGATGTGTATGGAGACCTTTAGTTCATGTCCATGTCGCTTAACTTGTCTTTTGTCCTTTTATCCACTGTAATCAACTCGAACTTTCTTTTCAATTGTTTTCCTAACCGACAAGACTTTTTTTAGGAAACTTTGTAGTTATAAATATTCATTATTTGATTGCTTTCACTTGACACCCTGTATAATAAACTCGACTCTCTTTCTCTCTATTCTGAATAGAGCACGCGGGGTGGACTTAAACAGAAAGCAAAGATAAATTAGAGCCAGAACTATTTAGCGACACTTGAGAAACTCCCCTCTGTATTTTCGGACCTGGACAGGAAAAGGGGGGACTCTCGGTCTCTGTCTTTCTCTGGTCAAATCCGTAAGACGTGACAATGCACTACGGCCGAGGCATAAATTAAACTTTAGCCGCAGCAGCAGCACCGGGGTGGACAGACCAGATAAGGACAGCCCATATATCAGCAGATAGAAGCGGCCGTCCATGCAAATTCGCACTATTCTTCAACAAACGCCTCTCTCTCCTCCTCCACCCTATCTTTTAGCAATTCTGCTACTAATCCTAGTTAAAAAAACAGTTTTACTTTATCGAAAATAATTATTCGGCAACTTTTAACGAGTACCTACATGTGTATGTATAATTGCACTTGCAGAAGTTTAATCAATCTTGATACACCCGGGATTATATTCAGATTTGACAAACCCTCGAATTGCAGGAAAAACATTTTTATAGTTGTCCCCTTTTGAAGTAAGTGTGTCTTTTAATCCTGCGGAGTTGAAAAGGTTTTTTCCCCGCTGACCGTTTACCGTTGTTCTGTGTCGACTAGAGGATAAGCAGCAGGAGCGCGTCTCTTTGGAAAAAAAAGGATCCCTATATAGGAAACAGCAAAAAATTGCCCAAATTGTTTCGGAAAGACGTGCGGATGATATCGTTAAGCAGGACGTTGTTTAATACAAATCAATCAATCGTCTTCGTCGAATTCCAAAAATTGTTCTCCAACTTAATTATACACATCCCCCTTCTCCCTCTTGAAAACAGTTTAAATACGGGTGGTGCGGGACGGAAGGGGGAGAGGAACAAGTGCGTGTCAGCACACACACACACACATACACACACACGTACATTCTCCTCCATAGAGCTCCCCCCTTTAGGCCACCCCAGATCAATACCTCAGGGCAGCTTCGCTGGACCTGGGTCCACCAGCCTACTTTACATTTCCTTCCCCTTCGCGTCTCCCCATCCCCCCATTTCATTTCAACCTCGACTCACTCCCCCTCGACGCCTCGCGCGCCACTCGGTCGAAAATTCTAACTTCGGTCTTACGTTTTATAGTCGGCCACCCGATATTTTACCTCTTAAAATCCGTTGTCGTTTCTCGGTGAATTGGCCTCCGTACTATTCTCCCTCTGTATACTACTACTACTTGCTTTTGGTCTTGCTAAGCTGAGGGCCACAGATGTATTCCAGTTTTGGGGAAATGGGCCGATGGGCGACTAAGCGAAGAGGGTGGTGGTGTGGGGGAACGGCCACACGTATAAGACCCCCGAAGGGAGAGATGAAGAGGAGAAATACAAGGGGGGTGGGGTGGGGGGCAAGAGGAAACTTTAAAGCCAGAAACAATGACGCAACGAACGCGCCTATAGCAATAGCAACTAAAAAAACATGTGTCAAGTATGACAGGAAAATGATGAAACGATCCATTTGTCCATAAAAGCAGCGTTGATACATTGCATCCATTATTGATACTATGTACTTGGTTCCAAGATCAGATGGATCCGGCCTGGTAAAGCGCATTAGTAGGTCTAGAAGGAATATTAGCTGTCACTACGTGTCCACCATTCGGACCTGATTAGTTTCCTGTCCTCTAAATGGCCACTTTGCTTACACATGTTGAGGATTTGCAAAATTTCTGTGCGATATAAAGCTTTCGAGGAGACTCTACACGGCCCACTATGATGATGGTCTTAGCTAATAATCTTTTAAGCTTTGGCGTGGCTGAGCTGAGTTTCCTAATAAAATACATGAATATTCATATGGAAAAGGAGGTCGATTATGAAAGCAGCTTTATTGCCAGAAAAGAACACTATGCTATAGATGCATATAAAAAAACAATAGAATGGGTTGGCAAAAAACAAAAATAATCTAAGTGAGCCCAGGCATTCTTTTCTCTTATAATAAGGGCTTGCTTACCTTTCAAACTAATTTCTAGACTTGAAAATGCACGTGTATGGAAGGCTTTATGGCGTGTTAAGTTTGTCACAGGCAAGCGAAAAAAAACAAAAGGGACTGACCGGAATATTCGATGAAATCAAGAGCTTTTTGGGGAAATTCTCCACTCTTTTTCACATACACGTGATCATAGCTCTTGAATCAATATTTTTTTCCATGTCAAATTACAATTACAACACTCCCTGACCTACGTGTACAATTTATAACGTTACCAGTTTTAATGATAATTAAGAAAAAAGAGAAATGAACTTCAAGGTGAAGGCGAGAGTGTTCTTGTTTCGTCATCGTGTTCACAAGACAAAGAAGATTTTCGGGTGTCTGAGTGGATATTGGAGTTCATTAGCGTGCCCATGAGGGGGCATTGCTTAGCAAAAAAAGAACTAATTAAAGGGCTAAAACTAAAAGGGGACGAGAGTTTTAAGGGACCAACTAACACATACATACTTATACATCGGAATGGGGTGAAGAAGGAGATTAGAAGGCTAGGCCCGTTTTACAAAAAGGAATTTCCAAATCCCGTGGACCGTGAAAATAGATCATTATCTGTGGGGTCTTTTATTTCTTTTTGGGCAGCGGCGGCGCTACGTAACGTTCATGAAAATCAAATTTTACTTATTATTATTAGAAAAATCCAAAATAACAATTGCTTATGTGTTCTTTAAATTTAGGATTTAGCATATTTATGTAATTTTTACCATTTTAAAGATTACTTGAAACCTCTTTTGTCGGATCTTTTGAAAAAGAACTCTAAAAGAGTTGTAAATTTTACAATTTGTAGAATTCGAGCGGCGCCAATAATATATTTCAAATGCCCTTGAATAGGGATGACAAACCTTTTCGCCACCACTGCTCTAGAAATATTTAAAATCGTGTTTTTCATCTTTTTTTCAGTTTCAAAACAGCAAATGTGTTTTAAAAACAATTGAAATCTAAAAAATCAAAAACTTTTTTTTCTTTTCTTTTATAGGCAATGCACACTACGAATAGAAATTTCTAAACATAGTTTGATCTAAATTGCAGTTTCAAAAATATGTTTTTAAGAATGGTTTCTTTAATATGGAATTTTTATTTAGTTAGTTTTATTGTCAATTGAATACAATACACATTATTTATTTCTGGTTAAACCATTAAAATCAACTTTAGACCCATTTGCATGGGTTTTTCCGTTTCTATGCCGTTATTCGGTCTACATTTCTCTATTTGCAAAAACTTTTTGAATGTGAGGGTGGTTTGTTAAGAAGATGCTATCTTGTGGTTAAAAAATATTTGTATCGGTACGTTTGTATTTGCAGAAGGGTTTTAATGAAAGATGTAAAAGATAAACTCACTGAAAACTCTCTCTGCTGTCTTGTTTTGTTATAGTACGCGACTTTCTTCTCTTTTTATCGAGACCCACGTGTTTTATAAGTATGTATCAATCAGTATTGCATGTTAGTATATGATCATCTAATTATTTTATATAATGAATAAATAAATCGAAAAAGAAGCTATTCTGCTAAAGCCAATCCACATTTCTGGTTCCCTTCAGTTGAAATTTAGACTAATTTACACAAAGTCGACAGCCCAATAAACTCATCAGGTCAATTTAGAATTAATAAATAACCTAAGGACTAATTATTCTTTACACCAGCGTCGCATTATAGTTCGGTGGCTTTGACGATTCACTGTTGATTCTTAGCCCTAACAAATAATTTGTGCAGAACAAATTCAGACGAAATACGTTCTCAAACCTTGTAGTTCGCGGAAGTTTTCTTTAAAAATTATCTCTAAAGTTAATTTTCCGAAAAGAAATGTCAAATTTCACGAAAAATTTATAAATCAGCGACCTTTTTTGAAAGTACCGAGTGTATAAAAATTCCTTTTTTTTCAATATAGTTTCAAATAAAGAAGTCATCGATAGAAATTTTCGGAAGAGTTCAAAAGAACTACAATCAATTCTGCAGTTTTTACAACCTATTTGGCGACAGCTACAACCATAAGACTACTATTAAAAATAAGTACTGTATTGAGGCTAAGAACTTGGGCTATTGGTCATAAAATTTTAGAAGTATTTTCGGCAAAGTCAACTCTCAAAGGGCCGTTGTAAAGTTTATTGAAGTTATCATAAATTTAATTGTTTTTGATTTATTGCCGTTGAGACGGAAACGTATTTATAATAAAAAAATGGCGCTACCCTGTATAGTATGTCCATTAATGATGTGTCATCGCGAGACCTTGAACTTCATATTCTAATTATGATTGCGTTGCGAAACAAAACCGAAATAAAAAGAAAAAAAAGGCGAGCCGATTATTAATTAAAAAACGTCTACTATCCGATGGACGTTGTTCGGGGATGAGTGTGGTAAACGAACTTTTGTCCTTGCACCAGCCCGAAAATTGCACTCGCGGCCAACTTTGCATTTCGGCTCGTTTACCCAGAGAGAGAAGAGACTTTTCGCACAACACTCTGTATCATTTGTTTCTTAATCCGAATATAAGAACTGCAAATTAAACGGTCAAGCGTCCAATTGAGATTGTCTTTTATTATTTCCGGTCGACGTGATCGTTTTCTGTTAAACAGGGCCATTGGCGTCCGTATCTTGTTCAAATAGATGCGAAAATTCTCGCACACTTACGTCACGATTGTTGTTTCGATTCGCGCGGGCGAATTTTTCGCCGACTGACCAGTTTAACGAACGAATGAAAATAAAATTGAAAAAAAAAATTGAGGAACGTAGTCGTCCAAGCGTTTTATTCACGGTTTGTTTTTGTTCAAACACAAAGTTGTTTTTTTCAATTGTTTCTACCTATATTGAGTACTGATAAGTTTTCATCAGAAAAGTCGTATGTGTGCAGTGTATTCAGTTTATGATAAAACGATTTAAGAATGGCCAACTTTAAGTTATTTAAGCTTAAAAATTCAGTTGAAAAGTACAAAAAAGTTATAAAAAAGTTTATAGAATGTTCGATTTTTAAAGATCAAGTATGAGTTTTATAACATAAGTTAGAGTATAGTGAATAATTAAAAAACACGTTTTCAAAACACTCTGTAGATCAAACAATGGAATTATTAATTAAATTATCCTGTTACCTTAATCCAAATTAACATGCCCCCCGCTGCCCGCTAAAACTCAAGTTTTAACCCCTGAAATTTTGCAAACTAACCCAACTTCACCCACTCTCCCTCGCCCTCCTTACCCAATAACCACCTATCTCGTGTGTCAGTCTTCAGCACATCACGCACCATTCTCGTAGCAAAGGTAACTAGAAAAATATACCTAGGCAATAAAAACTTTTTAATCATAATCAAATTCATATCAATGATCGTAATCATCCCCATTTCTTCATTTGGCTTTTGTTCTTCTTTTTCTTCTTCTTCTTCTTGTCCCCCTCCAATGTTGAAATTCGGCCGTGCTCCTCGCCAGCAACTCACCCCCCTCCTTCTCATCACCCTCCTTACCCCACCGTGGACATTAATTCGGCCGACCCGATTGGCCGAGAGCCGCCTATGCGAACTTGCGAAACTATACACGCACGTTTTTCGGACCCCCGAAAATTTCCCAAATCATCCGTCGTCGAGAAAGAGACGAAGAGGACCCGACCAGAAACAGCAGCAGCAGCCAGCAAAGCAGATCAGATCAGAGTAGGCCGGCCGGGCAGCAACATCGTTTTGTCTCTGTGTGTGTGTGTATTCGTCCGTCAGTTGTTTTTAGTCAGGGTACCGAAAGTGTATTCATATTCCAGTAGTGTTTATAAAAGAGAAGATGTTATTGATAAAAAACAAAGGTCCGTGGCCAATTGCAATTATTTTTAAGGCCCATTTTAAGGCTATGATGGGCTAATTCGCGCACGTGGTGTGTATTTTGTTTTCTTGTGTTGATTTTCACGTGTTTTCATGCGTCAGATGTTTGTTTTCGCAAAACAATTTTATGCCATTAGATTTGTCGTTTGTTTTAAAGCGTTATGGACATAAAAGCGGCGGTCATGTTATGATACGGACAAAGTAACAGTTGTATTTTTTATTTTTCGAACTTTTTTCTTTTTAATTTCTTATTTCGAAGTGCGCTTTTATTTCTGGACAATTAACCTGAGAAAATATTGTGCGCGCGTGTCTTTTGCAATTAAATGGCAAGCTCGAGTGGAATTTCCCAACAACAACAACAACAGCAGCAGCAACAATTCAAGTGCAAGGAATGCGGATTGGCGCTTAATTCGGCCGAATCCTTGGAAGTACATCGTCAGTATCACGAAGGTAATTTGATGCAACAGTGGGCCAATAACGTAACAAAAAATACCACAGAAGAAAAAAACAATAACATGACAAAAGGTATTAAACGAGAATATAACGGGGCCACTGCTAATGGCTTAAATGAGAGCATGGACAAAAAAAGTCCGCCCGATTACCATCAACGTACAACGCCCGAAACGGGCGGCTATGGGCATCCGCCCACCCCACAAAGTTACCAGAGCGCTTCTTCGCCCTTCAACAGCGATTCGACCTATCCATTTTTCCCACATCCAATGATTAAAAGTGAGGAACCGAATCAGCAGATGTTGTATACAATGAACGAGCAACAGCAACAGCAATTTTTCAGTATGGATAGTCCATACGCACAAAATATGAGAAACAATAAGTCGATTCCAGCAAATCAACCAATTACTGGCCGATTTCGATTCGAGCCGTACAGACAAACGCAATATGGTAATTACGAGGCAAATATTGCACCTCCTGCGAGTCCTGCTACTACTTATTTGGCACAACCAACACCAAGTCCCAGTCCAAAGCAATGCGACAAATGTGGTTTTGTATGCGAATCAGCCTCGCAACTTTTGGAGCATAACACTTTGAACCACCAACAGCAACCCCCACAACAGCAGCAGTACAATCATGGTAACGGCTTTGTTTTTGATGGTGCTCCTATTAAAGAAGATGAGGCAGTGTCACAAAGCGACATTCTGGATTTGGATTCACATAAAGTCGTTCACCCAAGTTGGACTGATAAAGAAGAAGCCAACAAACGTGGGGGAATAGTCCAAGAAGGTACTGTTTTGCAGCATTCCGTGCCTGCATTACTGGGAAACTGGCAACAAAGTGATGCAACGAATATTTATCAACTTCAGCAACAGCAGCAACAACAACAACAACAGCAGCAGCAGCAAACTGAATTACACTCGTATTACAATCAGATTAACGAAAGTCAAAATTTCATGAACGGAGTGGTGTCTTCTTCTACTCCAACTCAAACAACTGCGCAGCAGCAATTCAGAGGGTTCGAACAGCAGGTGAGCACAAATACAAGCGCCACCAGCAATGCAGGACCTCCGCCACCAGCAACTACAAAAAGCGCTAACTGGAAGAGCAATGAGGCCAGAAGACCGAAAACGTATAATTGTACTGCATGCAATAAATGGTTTACAAGTTCGGGCCATCTGAAACGTCATTACAATACAACTTTACATAAGAACGCAGTGAAATCAAGCGGACAACCAGATCCAGCAACCATGCCAATTAGCGCTCATCATCATCCTGCCCGAGAAGCTACAACGAGCAAAGATGATAGAAATAATGGAGATAGTCCGCGAGAAGAGGACAGCAGCAGTAGCACTGGCAACGGCCCGTACGCCACGTACCACGGAGCGCAGCAGCTCGATCAGTCCATTTCTGCTCAACCCCATCAGGTCGTTTTTCCTAGTGTGAATGGAGGTTCCCCAAACGGCGGAGAGGGCGGTCTTCCGTCTTTGAGTGATGCTCGAGGCCACCATGTAAATTTCCATTTCCAACAGCCTCCACCGGCACCACCTCATCCTCATATGTTACCGATGGACGCCCAATACCATCACGCCCAGATGTACCCAAACGGGTTTGCCCCCCACGTTACGCCAGTTACGGATATCATCAGCAACCTCAATATTACTGGTGACTTCATGACCCTCAACGGTCAGCAACAAGACGAGAACAACGCAACGACACAGCCACTGCCGAGTTTCGCGCATATTCAAGCGCATATTATGGCAGTTGGCGGAGGATACGCGAACGTGGGGGGTACTGGGCCGACGGCGACGATCTCCACCAATCCGTCGACGACCCCAACGACCACTTTTTTTATTCAAACCGATGGATTTAATTTCAACGATCCCGGTTTGGATCAATCGTCCATTACGCAAATTCAATATTCGCCTACCAGCACCAATAACAATCATAACATGAGTGAAGCTGTTTTCCAGCAACAGCAACAGCAACAGCAACCACAGCAGCAGGAACAGCAACAAGAACAACAGTCTGAGGAAGCGGTAGCAATGTTGAATCCAGCTCCGAATCCCGAAGGAGAAACAAAAGAAAACGAGGCCAATAATGTCTCGAGCACCACCAGCACACCTTCCGACGAGGATCTGAGCAAAACGAAATGCTTCGACTGTGATAAGGTGTTCAACCGGCCATGCTACCTTACGCAACACAACAAGACCTGTCACAATGGTGATAAGCCGTTCAAGTGTCCCAGGTGTGGTAAGCGATTTCCCAGCGAGGAGACTTTCGAAGAACATGCCAAAAAACATGCGGGAGATAAGCCGCACAAGTGTGATCGATGTCCAAAAATGTTCAATCACAAGACAGACTTGCGCCGGCACCATTGCTGCCATACTGGGAAGAAACCGTACGCGTGCGCCATTTGTGGAAAAGGCTTCATTCGTAAGGACCATATGGTTAAACACATGGACACCCACTTGAGGAAACGGGAGAAGCACAGTGCAATCAGGAATTAAATTGGTAAGGTGGAGGAGTACGAGTAGCAAATTGGCAGGAAGATAAAAAGTTAATTTGGGTTTAGCCTTTTCTATCTATAGATAAAAAAGGTTAACTCCAAGTTATTTTTCAGCTGCCTGCCAACGGCAAGGAAAACATAGCTATTATTTATGGATGAATATTTAGCTATGTTTTACTTTATTTTCTAGTTTTGACATACGACATTTTATTGCTCAAATTTATTGACTTTGTTTATTTTAATAACGAAATAATCATGGGGTATCCTGGAAAGACAACACTTGTTAA
This sequence comes from Hypothenemus hampei, assembly GCA_013372445.1. NCBI lineage: Eukaryota > Metazoa > Arthropoda > Insecta > Coleoptera > Curculionidae > Hypothenemus > Hypothenemus hampei. Next base: position 1,220,080 of record JABRWK010000003.1, on the reverse strand, counting down.
AAGGTTTCTTTTTTTTTAGTCTGTTTTAGTCAACTCAACGCAATGTCATTGCCAACTGTATTTCAACAAAAAAATGGCAAGTGTTGTTCTTCCGGGAAACCCCTCAATTATGGTACTTTTATACTATAAATAAATGAAGAAAATCCAACAGCAATACCTCAAACATCTCAGACGTGTTAAGATTTAATAAAAATAGATTTTTAATAAATATAAAATTAAAAATATTTATATACATACATACTTATTATTAGAGCAAAAGAAAAACAAATGAATTTATCGATGATGTCAAATGTACAAAAAACAGAACAACGTTTTTCTCCTTGTAAAAAAATTTTAGGTATAATTCTAGCATAAGTTTAATCACTCCGATTGTTTCGTCACACTGAATTCGGCCAATGGCAGGTGAAGTTTTCAATTTCAAAAAATTCACTTGTTCGGGTGCTTTTGTTTTTGTTCAATATTACGGGATATAACGCAACTACCTCGTTTTTATTAAGAAATATGTATCATAATATTTCTTTGTCAATTAGTTTCCTTCAGCAACTAAAAGTTATAAGTTTTAATAGTTGAAGGAAACCAATTGACATTTTTTTAAGGGCAGACAACTGAGACGACCCTATTGGTTTTTTTGTTGTTAAAAATAGACGTGCGTGTCATATATTATTATTATTATTATCTAGGTGTATGTTTGTTACATGAAAAACAATTCCAATGTAAAATGTTAATTTCCCTTTAACAAAACCTGGAATTTAATATATTATGTTAAATTTAACTACGTTTTAGTGCAATTCATCTTTAGGGGACTTGTAAATTGGTCTTGATTACACTACTCTCTTTTTTTTGATTGAAACAAAATACATATAGCAAAAGAGGAAACTTTTGGTATATTTTGTTGGTGATTAACATGATTAATTGAATAGAATATGAAGGAATGTTTATATTTTTTACCAATTTTTTTGTGTATATCTAATTGTTAATGTGTATGGTATGTTTAAGTTTTTAAGACTGAGGATCCCATGTTATTATTAATTATTATTATTTTTTGAATGTATAAGTTAAAGCCACGGACTCCAATATATATCATCAGGTGTTTATTATTTGTCAAAATTGCATTTTCGTCTGTAATATTGCGGAGAAATTTGTAAATGTGACAACCAGTTTTTCTAAAAAAACTGGTTGTCACATTTACGGTCTGTATTAATTACTCCTACCTTTTTATCTCTCTTAATTATTACTTTTTGCCATTTGATTAATTAATTAATAAATGACGTTTTGATTACAACAAATTTCGTATTATTTATTTTGAATAAATCATCCCTTTCCCTTATTCATACAAACTATTTACTCTGTAGATAATTTCCTTTTTGAAAAAAAGCTAAGTTGGCTATGCAGCGAGACTTCTCGAGCAAAAAAAAACAATTGAAACGAACGCGNGCTAAGTTGGCTATGCAGCGAGACTTCTCGAAGCAAAAAAAAACAATTGAAACGAACGCGTAAATAGATAAGGCCACAGGGAAAAACAAAAGACGACTTGACGTCAAAACATCTGCCTTCGAGACGTGACTCATCATGCCTCAAGATGATAATGATGATGGCAAATTCTTTTCTCATCAGTTAAAGGGGTTGAAAGTTCCCTCTAGTCTGCCCTGAATTTTGTCTTCTATACGTGGTTCAGATTTCAAAAATTTCGAATTTCAACAAAGGAATTCGATTGTAGTATTGAAAATCAGTCAAGAGTGAAGAAGGTCCACCTGGAGCCCAGGACTCGATGATGATTTCAACAATAGTAATTCTATATATGTAGTTGGAAATCTGGTTGTGGAAATTGATGGTTTACAAAGTTGGATACTTGGGGCACGTAACCGACGACCGACTACATATTACGCAATCTGAAAGAAAAAACTGCACACCCAACACCTGGTGCTAAAGGATTAACACTGTTTGTTGTTGTTATTATTATTATTAAACACATGTTGCGTAGATTTTTCAATTCCCCCTTTTTAGCCACCGAGCGTGCTCGTGGAGCCACCGACTGGGATTTGCCTCGGGTGGTACCTGCTGGAGGTGCGAAAAACTCCATGTAGGTAAAGAAACCTTTATTTTCTGAAAAACAAAATAAAAAAGCGACTTCTTCTTCTTGGCTCGTGCTGCGGGATTTTGACCTGGTGGTACCCCGATAAATGAATAGATTATGACCTGGTGATGACACGGATTTCCTATTGAGTTAAACGACCTGCCACTGTTGTTGCAGCATCCATTTCTTCTTTTTCTTTGTAAATTTAATTTCGGACACGAGCCCTTTTTTTGGCACCTGCCACTTCGTGTGCCGTGGTCAAAAGGTCAGTTAAAAACGGGTTTGTTTTCAGTAAAGGGACCTCCATTTTTTTCTTCATAGCCGGTTGCGATGTCATAATTTATTTATTGAGAAAGGTCCGGCAAAGCCATCGACAAACTACGGCGATTTAACATTCGTCTGTCAATTGTTAACAAAACGGAAATCGGCTATGGTAATGCGACACCAACTTGCCATAATAAATTCGCGTAATTCGCATTTCAGTTTCATTCAAAGGGCGAAAGAGAGGACTTCCTGTCAGACCTGAACACTGAGAGGAGAAAAAAAATAGAAGAACAGGAGCGGGACTTAAAGGGGGAGTTTGTGTGTGTTTGAACAGGTTCAAGGAAGGAAAAAAAGGCTTTTGAAGCGAGATTTCATCAAAGGGAATGTTCGCTTCTTTTCTCAATGTCCTCATCTTGTATTTGGTCAGAAATAACCCAGTTAAATTATATTTTAATTGAATATTTGCACTTAATGTTTACTTAATAATGTAGAGAGAATATGTTTTCGAGACATCAACAGCGAATTTTAATGTTTAAAATTGCATTTTCTTAATACCAATATACAGTGTGCTTTTCCAAATTCAGAAAAATATATTTTAAAAAATTGACACAGTTGAAAATCGGACTTAAAGTCTTCATTCTACAAAATTAGACATCTTCAGACGCTTAAATTTTATTTTTTAACTCGTAGATATCGAAATATAAGATCATTTTAGTCTTTGAGTTATTTGAACTGAAAACAATGGGTGTTTTAATGGATGAAAAAGGGATGCACCATCATGTGAATCAAGGAAGATTTTTTCGGATTGATGATGTTGCAGCTGCACGCAGCATTTTATTTACCCGAAAAAAATAAACCCCTTCACGTTCCCACGATTCTCTCTCGTACTGTACTCTCAACCCTATAATACTTTTCCCTTTTGGTATTCGGGCCCTTTTCTCGTGCACCTTTACCGGATTCTTTCCGCAATTATCTTCCGCGATTTAATACTTCTCTCCTTTCCTGTATACGACAAGAATTCAGTGAGAATTTCATTTTTTTTTCTCTCTCTTGCAGCGTTAACTAAAAAAAACTGCACGCCATGGAAGAGCTATTTTAGTTTGGTGTCCAAATTTTATTTCTAATATCGAACAAAAGAACCATGGTACCTGAAAATACTTGGGCGATTGTAAATTTTAAGGGTGAAATCGGCCAGAACCAAAGCCGAAAGTCGCCATTAACCAACCCCCCTCGGTGCTAAAACAGACTTTGTTAATTTTCTTTAAAATTTTTCTTCAAAGTATAAAAAAAAATACCGGGAATTTTTTATCCCTTTTAAATCTATAACAGGAAATAAGGTAATGAAGAGCATAACAGGTGGTTAGCGCACGTAATCAAGCAACCTGGGCCGCGGAAGGGGATGATTACGATGACGGTGATGGGAGGAAATAATTGGGGGCGATAATCAAAAATCACTGCATTAAAAATTCAATTTGAATTTTTTCGGGTTCATGTTCTATGTATTCAAAGTCGATGATGGCGCACGTCAATGGCCCAGACGCAATGTGCCAAATCATCATTAAAAAGTCGTTGAATTTTCGCCCGTTGATGGATTTCTGTGCCGTTTTTTTTCCTTTAATGATCGTGCATGCTGTTGTTGTTGCATCTTCAACTCCACCTTCACCATCACTTCTTCTTCTTCTTCTTTGTTTTAAAAACTGGTAATGTATTTTTTGAAGGTCACTTTTGGCCCACAGCCTCCGGTTATATATTATTATACCGAGTCTACGACACAGTTGGCTGTGTTGTCTTATTTTTTGTTTTGATCAACACTGGCTGTGTAACGACAACATTGATCGCTTCGTCATTTGTTGCGTCCTGTACGAACAAATGAAACGTCTGATAAACACTCCATCAACCAGAGAGTGTTATTAAATTGAAGCAATGCAAATTGGACAATGTTTTTAAAGAAGCGTCGCGACCTGGCAACATCGCACCTCCTTGTGAATCACTATCGTCAAGAAACCTGATCAATGGAATCTCACTTATGCTGTCTGGTCTCTCTCTAGCGCGGGACTGACAAAAAACTCCTTCTTATTTAGGACAGTGGGTAAATGAGTTCAAAAAGTGAATCGAAAACAATTCCTTTACGGGAACGCATTTTGATATCGATTATTTTCACGTGGCAACGTCGCGCAAAGGTACCACCGAGGCCCATCGGTTCCTCTATCTTTTCACTTCGAATAGTACTGGAATTTTTCCCTTGTTCGCTTGTTTGTGCATCTTTTGGGACGTAAATAAAGTCAAGGTGAACCACGTGGTGCGGTGCGGGAGGAGTACCACCACCCACCCCCCTTTAAATATCATCCCTGATATACAAAGAAGCGAAATGTTGTTTTTATTAGGCTTTATTTAACATTATTTTAATATTCAAAAGCATTATTTAGAAATAGCTTAGGCAAAACTAAACAATTGACACTGGTTTGTCAAATATAAAAAAAAAACAAAAGAAATCATTGACAAGACAGTCTTTTCTAGTTGTTACTGTTTCACACCATTTGTTCGCCAGAACCATATGTATTTATTTGCCATAAAGGCACCGGCCCGGAAAGAGAAAAAAATCGATATTGGTACCATATTTTGTTGTCCTATTGTTTCCTAAAAACCAGTGGCGTTCCCATTAACATTCACAAAAGTAAATGATTCTCTAAAAATGAATTAAAAAGAAAACAAGTGCAAATTGCAACACAATTTTAAAAATGTCCCAGCTATTGTTACACAGGCAGAATTTAATTTTAAAGATTTTTAGTGGGTACCGTGGTGCGCTTCTGGTGGGTGGTACGGGTGGTGCGTCATCGAAAAAATTCTTTTCTATTCACCGAGAACTCGACTTTCGTAAAACGGATAGTAGTTTCATCCCTTGACGAAGGTGGCCTTGAAGAAGAAGCTTCTTGGGGGTTGGCAACTAACTGTTGTTAATTTACCATGGCCTAGACAAGGAGCCCAAAATACTTAGACAAGGATAGATGGAAATTTTTAGGTTTTTTCATCGATTGAATCGGCCAGTGTTTCAGGGTCGTATATTTTTTATGATTTTAGGGATTTTAAGTACCGAAAACATAGATTTAACTATTCACAACATTGAATTCTTTTTTTCTGAGGTTATTGCGGAAATTTTGGCAATGATAAACTACAATTCGGCCTATTGATGATTTGTGTTTCGACGTAAAACCACAAAAAATAATTATTTGAGTGAGATATGATAATTTTTTTTAATCGAGACGCACCCACGATATCATCGATGGCGATCGCCTAAGAAGAAGAAGAAGAAATTCTGGGAAATCGCCATTAACGAAATTAAATGAACATCCGCTTGTATCATTCGAAAGGTATTCCTCCTTTTTGCGGTGTGCGAAAAATCGCGCTCTTTCACGATCGAAAACAAGAGTTAGCGAACAATCACCTGTTAATCCTAATCAGCAGGGGGCGCGTTTTCCCCTTTTGGGAAGGGTAAAAACCGCACACACACACACACACACACACCGGGGGCGGCGGTTAAAGGCAATAATAGAAAAAAATCCCGATTTCCGACCGAAGAGGGCGGTCAAAGTCATTTTTTCGCTTTCGTTTTTTTTTTCTTTGAATTTTAACGCACGAGCAAAAATTTCTCACGCTCGAAAAAAAAAACTGAGCAATTTCTCCCGACCTGTTTACCCTAATTTCTTAATATCCTCCCTTAAATGTGCAATTTATCGTCGCACGTATCGACCAGAAATGCCAATTATTGACTTTTTTTGTGGCATTTACATAATGCAGGATAAAAAAACAGTTGCGGTCAAATCAGGGGGACGGTTTTTTTCATAACTATACTAAGACATCTGGATCTAACGACATTTTGAGGGGTGCGAAATTCTAAAAAGGTAAATTTCTTTTGACGATATCAACAGGTTCTTATTGGAACCTTGTATATACAGGAGAAGTAAACACTTAAAGGCTACTGACTCCAGATATTGATCATGGTTTTAATGCAAAGTTGAAAATTTGTTGTTGTTCCTGGTTTTTAGAAAAGCAGTGCCTGCATAGAAAAAAAAAGTTCGCTACGCCACTGGTTAGAAAGAAAATTGCAAGCGAAAAGGCGGCCGTGTGCAGCAGCAACAGCAGTTACCGAAAGATCCGATCCGGAGTTTCCCTTTTTCTTTAAGGGGCCGCGTGTTGTCCCGAATTCGCCATTGATATGGATAAAAGTGGAAGGAATCCCTCCCCGCCCGGTCACCGCCGCCGCCGTCGGGATAGGTCAGGACCGGGGAAAACTTTATGAACTTTTCCGTGATGATGTTGCCTTTTAATAGGTCACCCGACCACTTTTACCCTTACGGGAACGGCAAAACTTTTCCTTTTTTTTTTTCAATTTCTCTCGTCGCACTGGCATTTTTCCGGGGCAATGTTGCCGTTTCGAATGAAAAACAAAAGAGAATCGGCCGACGATTGCGTCACACAGGCGCTCTGAGTCAAGGTGACCCTTGATCTGGCCGATACTAGACTATATCATTGACCTAATAATATTCAGATAGAATTAAAACAAAACAGAAAAAAATACCTAATTTTATTCCAAAACTGGAACTTAATTTGAGCCTTTGTTCCGAACTGAAGAAAGATTCTCAAGGTAGGTCAGTATTTTTGTAACTAATTTGGTTAAATGCGATTGAGAGTCGTTTAAATAAATTAAAATTTTGCCGACAATCGATCAGAGGAACCGCGCGTTCCCACTCTCTTGTTTTTTATTTCGTCCTCTTTTTTTAGAAATATTTTATTTGACAGTTGTGACCTTGAATGCCCGTCAGCATTGCCAACATTATTAGAGTATGCAAATTTTTTTCGACCAAGGAACGGTATGTTTCCCACACACATGGGGAAAGGTCAAAATTAATAACAATAATTAAAAACACAAAAAAAACGCGAGAAATAGGCAAAAAACGACAAAGCTGAAATACGATACGCCGAGAGCAGGAATTGCATCGTGCGAGATTCGCTGAAATTTAAACGCACCTTGAAGGTTCTTGATCGTCTAGACGAGCTTATTATAAATAATAATTATTTCCGAATAGTAGAAGCTAGTTTTTTTGTTTTCATTTGATGTTACGTAAAACTCATTTCAAAAAAAAAAAATAACGTTTTCTTTGTCTTTGAAAAAAATCTTTAAATCTGAAAGAAACTTCCACAATCTGACAACAGGGCCATTCCTTATAGATAATATTACTCTAGAATGATTCCAGGAAGTTAGTAAACCGTGGTATTAAGAAAATATACGAAGATTGTTCAACAGACATACGTTTAATTAGTGTAAATTATTTTTTATTCAACTATTCAAGTCCTAGTTATCTGGATATGAAATAGATTAAATGTATTTCTATGGAAGAGACCTCGTGTTATAAAGAGCACTCCACAAGATGATTGGAAAAAGTAATGGAATTATTTTAATGGAAAATACTTGAATTAATGGTCATTTAATCTTATTGAGTTAAATTTTCATTGTTGCCAACCCTACGGAAATTTTCCTATTTTTGAAAAAACGAGGCCGTGTCTAAGCAAATAGAAAAACTAACCTACAATTTAATGAAATTTCGAATAAATATTTTCTTTTTGTTAATCTATTTTTATTTTTCCTGTTTATTTCATTATTTTCTTTTTTTTTAAATAATTTTCATTTGAAATATTCCAGCAATTTAACTCGAAGAAAATGTCCGACAGCGTAGAAGGGATTTTTTGCAAATCTGGTCAGTAACGCTGTGAATTTTCCTTCTTAAATATTTCCTTTTTTTTTATCAAGTAGGATCGTTTTTTTTATGCAAATGTACCGTCCCATCAAGAAGAAATAGAAATTCACTCCAGTGAAGACGATAATTTTTAAATCTTAGTGGCCATATTATAATTACCTACACCCTTAAAAACACACGCACGGAGCCGTTGATACTCCTACTCAGAAATTTTTAACATTTTCAGGAATAATCAATTTCCATTCGGGCCAAATGACGAGTCTCATTAAAAATCGTTCTTAAAATGGTAATTAGAGTTCGGGGCAGTAATATTAATTTCAAAAATCACTTACCTTAAACGGCACTAATTTCCTTGGCGTAGTAAATTGATGGCGATTCATCTCCAAATACACGGAAACACACACACACACAAGTGGTCAACGACCTTGTTGCATAATGATTTAATTATATCGAAAAATTGCATTGATTTTTATGAAATTTCGTACGAAATGTGTCTTTAAATCATGGCAAAACCGATTCGGAACACGTGCACCATTATTTTATGGTTGTTTCGTTGAAAAATTACGTGAAAATACGTCGGAAAAGTCGACACGCGAAAAACGGCCCGTACCCTCAAGACGCCATTTGATGTACTAAAAAAAACAAAAAACAGTCACGCGAATATTTCGCCATCAGATGTCTTCGATNGTGTGTGTGTGTGTGTGTGTGTGTGTGTGTGTGTGTGTGTGTGTGTGTGTGTGTGTGTGTGTGTGTGTGTGTGTGTGTGTGTGTGTGTGTGTGTGTGTGTGTGTGTGTGTGTGTGTGTGTGTGTGTGTGTGTGTGTGTGTGTGTGTGTGTGTGTGTGTGTGTGTGTGTGTGTGTGTGTGTGTGTGTGTGTGTGTGTGTGTGTGTGTGTGTGTGTGTGTGTGTGTGTGTGTGTGTGTGTGTGTGTGTGTGTGTGTGTGTGTGTGTGTGTGTGTGTGTGTGTGTGTGTGTGTGTGTGTGTGTGTGTGTGTGTGTGTGTGTGTGTGTGTGTGTGTGTGTGTGTGTGTGTGTGTGTGTGTGTGTGTGTGTGTGTGTGTGTGTGTGTGTGTGTGTGTGTGTGTGTGTGTGTGTGTGTGTGTGTGTGTGTGTGTGTGTGTGTGTGTGTGTGTGTGTGTGTGTGTGTGTGTGTGTGTGTGTGTGTGTGTGTGTGTGTGTGTGTGTGTGTGTGTGTGTGTGTGTGTGTGTGTGTGTGTGTGTGTGTGTGTGTGTGTGTGTGTGTGTGTGTGTGTGTGTGTGTGTGTGTGTGTGTGTGTGTGTGTGTGTGTGTGTGTGTGTGTGTGTGTGTGTGTGTGTGTGTGTGTGTGTGTGTGTGTGTGTGTGTGTGTGTGTGTGTGTGTGTGTGTGTGTGTGTGTGTGTGTGTGTGTGTGTGTGTGTGTGTGTGTGTGTGTGTGTGTGTGTGTGTGTGTGTGTGTGTGTGTGTGTGTGTGTGTGTGTGTGTGTGTGTGTGTGTGTGTGTGTGTGTGTGTGTGTGTGTGTGTGTGTGTGTGTGTGTGTGTGTGTGTGTGTGTGTGTGTGTGTGTGTGTGTGTGTGTGTGTGTGTGTGTGTGTGTGTGTGTGTGTGTGTGTGTGTGTGTGTGTGTGTGTGTGTGTGTGTGTGTGTGTGTGTGTGTGTGTGTGTGTGTGTGTGTGTGTGTGTGTGTGTGTGTGTGTGTGTGTGTGTGTGTGTGTGTGTGGGGGGGGAGAGAGAGGAGAGAACTTGCTGCCGGACCTCGATTTAGACGTTGAGCCGTTGAGAGAACAGAAAATCAAATTTCTGTGCTGCTACGTCAGGATCCTTACGCGCGCAGGAGAATATGCAAACTCTCCCTCTCGTCCCCTGACCGTACCGACCCACCCACAAACTCCGCTCCCCTCGACCCCTTGTTCTTCCCTCGCGTGCTCCCCTCATTCCCCCGTTCGTCCCGACAACCATTCCACCCAACCCCTTGGTCCCTTAAAATGACCAGCGGTCTTGGTAGGCCTAGAGTCGTGAAGGGACGCGGCGACGTGGGCGCATGAAGGGTGTGGGGGGCCGGGGTGGAACAGTTTCGCAAGCAAAGGGGCTCTAAACTTTCCCTTCTCAAAGATCAATACCTACACCAACATCACCTTTTTAGGGGGACCTTAAAACGCGTTATTAATAAAAAATTATAAAATTGTTTATAACAATATGTATGTGTGTGGTGGTGGGGATAGGAGCTGGGGATTATTAATTGAATCTGTTTGGGAATTGTTAGAAAAAAGCTAATTTCCGTATCATCGCATTCGAACTAGCGGCTTTCAAACTGGTTACCTTACACCGCTTGGTACAATTAGAACAGAACCCCCTTTTTGACGTTTAATTTGCTTTATGTACATATTTGTAAATTATAGTAGGCTCTTTTATTGCCATCAAATCAGTCTTTTGTGGAAACGAATGAACGTTCATTTGTTTATTTTCCTGTTTTTGTTTTTTGAACTAGCCAGTGGCGTAGTAATCTTAGAGAAAAACAGGTGTTGACATGAAAACATCGGAAATCTCAACAACAACAACAACAACGACACCAAAATATAAAAAGAAAAATACAGTCGACCTTTTGATTATGGCGGTCTTCCTTCTGTCAGGAAAGATTAATTCCTCGGACCCTCTTAAACATCGGTCAAGTAATTCCACCCCTATCAATAAAGCGATGTTTTTCTTTATATGAGAGAATCGGGGGATGAGAGGAAAAAAGTGAAAAAAAAATCTTACGTTTCGAGAGAGCGAGAGAAGCGCGCGGTCGGTCGTTCATTCATTGATACGAGTTTCGTGATGAAAGAGTTTAATATGGTTTTCGGGAAAGTTGCCCCTCTTTTAGTTCATTCAATAATAATCGGTTTATTTGGTCAATCGAGTTAATATCACATTTTCGCAACATACAGGGTGATTCAAAAACCTGATTTTTGTTATGTATTTTACAGTGAGTCAAATTTTCTTAAACACTTTGTATATGTTGATTTTAAATGTTGTTGAGGATACTCTGAAAATTCACTTAAGATTTATCCTCCTAACGATGTTTTTTCTAAACTTTTATTTCATAGATATTTTCATTTTTATGTAACTCTGATACAGTCTTTTGAAGCCTAATGATTTTCTTGCAGTTCTAATTGTGGCTTTAAATTTTTAAACGCCCTGTATTTAGCATATCTAATTGTATTTTCGAAAAATCTGAAGTTATCACTAAAACTTACTATTCCTATAATTTCGTAGTTGCCTATTTCGATTTTAATCATAGACACTATTTACATCGTTCTAATGACAATAGTTTTTAAAGCGCCCTCGTATATTGTGTTTCAATTACGTTTTTGAAAATATCAATATTTTTACTAAAATTAGACGTTCTGGCAATTTTTTTATATACATACGTTCTCGTTTCGTCTTGATCCTAATTATTTACGAGCAATTCTTAGCGTTTGAGTGGGTCTATTTGTGTTTACCCCTCCATGTATGACGTGTGCAAAAAAATTTGCCAAATTCTAAATAACTATGTACATTAAAAATTAAGTTCTCATGAATTTTCTTGCAAATCGACTCGTTTGGCTGCCATTCACAAAAAAAGTATATCTTCTGTCCGCAACAATCTCATCCTAATTATTCGTGCACGTGCCTTTTTTAACTCTTTCCCATTTCGTCGCCGTCATCGTCATCATTATCCGGCCTCTTTTCCTGCTCTCCTGCTACCTGAATATGCAACGACTCGTGCCGCCGCCTCCGTCCGAATCCTGAAAACTATACGGGGCAACACAGCAGGAATCGTTCGACGAGTTCGTACATTCGGACTTGGCTGAACTAAATTTTTATCGCCACTTCGAGAGATCAATTTTTTCCTCTTGTTTCCTGTCATGAAAATTGTTTTTTTGGAATCCTAAAATAAAAATTTGAAATGTCCAAATGTGAAAACTCGTTGGCGGTAAGCGAAAGTCCACGCGAAGGAGAGTGAAAGTCCTGCGGGAAGTGTAAAGTGTAGGCGGCAGGAGAGGTGGTGAAGGGGAGGCTGTATTGATCCTGCTGACTATATACTTCTGCCCCTTTCCCCCTCCTCTGGTTCGCCAGTTCCTTCTCCACTATAGTACTCTCACCCCCTTTTTGGCAGGACACTCGCGAAAGGTGACGTACATTTCGGAGCCCTATAATATAATATGCATATAGGCTAGCGGCAGGATTATTATATTCGCCCGAAGAAGATTTCCCATGTCGGTGATCAATATTCAAGTTTCCAACAGGAAAAACGATCCCGCGAGGTCCAATTAGTGTACAAATTTATAGGAAACACCCTGTAAAATTCCTGCTGCAATTGTATAATAATATATACGGAACGGAGGGCCCAAAGAATTTTCACTTAGCAGTATATCGTACCTAAATAGTTTTTCCTCCGGATATTAGAGCAGGAAAAAAACGAGTTCGGGGTCTAAAAATCCGGGTATAACTATGCTTAAGACGCCTTAGACCGGGGGGCCGTTAACACGGCCAAGGAAATGACTTTTTTCCCATAAATATAAAACCAAACGGTAAGGAGAACTTATTCCTGCTGCGTGTCCTGCACGCCTAAAATAATATCGACAGTGGTTACTTCTAAAATCGACTTAATTAAATTAGGATATTTATGAATTGAGAAGTGAACAGCCCTTACAGACGTGCAGGAACCAGTTTGACTGACGTTTCGTGCCCTTAATTCTTCTTCATCGTCATCGGAACAACCGTCCCTTTTCTCGCTGGAATCAGGAGAGGAGGGCCCAAGCCTCATGTCACTCAGTCAGTCACTGATTGCAGGAACGTTTTCTTATTAAAAATTCAACGGTGTTTTTGCAGAAAAGGAAAGTTTTCGAAAAAAAATTATCGTCTTCTGCTGCTGCCCTTACTGGACGTTCCCATTCCTGCTTTTACATATTTCGTTTCAGGTTAGGGAGAAACAAGGAGAAAACGCCGACGGCCGGCCTGCGAATTCAATTTCAATACGCGCCCCTCAATCATTCATAGAAGGGGCGAGGGGATGAACTTTGAATAGCAGGTGCTGCTGTCCAGAGCAGGAGTTTATAAAATTGTTTATTAGCGTTATACATTAATGGAATTCTTGATTTTCTCATAGTTTGGGGAAGTTTCTAGAATTAAGACAACCTGTCAATTATTATTCAATGGTAGTATAGATAATTGTAAGGGAAAAAGAAAATGTTTAACTTAAAATTTCAATTATCTTTAATATCGTTAGTTGAGCTGATCCTGTCCTGCACCAGTTCAGTATTCGTTTCTAAAATGGACCGAAGCAAGAAACTGCGGCGGCAGGAGAGAGCGAGAGCAAGCGAACGCGCGAAGAGAACACGAAGTCCTGCGGGCGTCCAAGACTCCCCCTGGACCGCTTGCCGCCCCTTGACGTTCCTGCCACGCATATACTCAAGCTCACGCATAATTTAGACGCGCGGTTGCGAGAATGGACATCGCCCGAGTCTAGGCTCTTCTCTCTCTCCTGAATCAATATCCCCCCGCTCGTATATCCACCATCCCCCCGAAAGCACTTTACTTATATATTATCAAATTTTCAACCGTTTTCCTCGTCCCTCATCCACCTTCTGGGGTTCTTCAGCGGCCATTCGCGCAGACCGCCCTGTATTTCGTTTCATTAAATTTTCAAATAATTAACCACCCGCCTCCCCCCCACCGCGTTTCCGGCCCTCTTCCCTGTTCTAATGATGCCTAAACGTTTATAAAAATTTTAAATTTTTCCCTCCAGAAGCAATACCACCTAACCTCCTCTTTGTTGTAAAAGTTCATTTAATCATTCGATCATTATCTACCTGCAAAAAAAACAAAATATAAAACGAGGAAAGACCAGGTTCAGTTGAACAATCACAACTGACCAAGTAATCGAATCAGCATCATCATCAACAATAAACAAATTCTTAGTAAGAATTCCACTGCCCATTCAAATTTGCATTTAATTCAGTTCGTCAATATTTACTTCTTAGATCTTTGCCTCACTTTTGGCTATGGCCTTTGCCTGTCCTGAAACCCTACTTCCAACTTATGTTTAGGTCACCCAAAGCACCCTCGGTACCAATCGATATCTCGTCAATTTAAAGGATAAACAACGTGTTTAGAAACGATTGGCAGATGGTTTCATAGAGGAATACCAACGCTCCCGATGTCAATGAAGTGTTACAGACCATTCGTTACACTTCGGAAGTGGACGGATTCAGGATACTCTCTGGATACTATCCAGTGTCGATTATACTCCTGAAGTTCAAGCCGCCCGTGAGGAATATTTGACTGTGTACAGAGCTATGGTTCAGGTTTAATTTTTTCAAATAAACATAATCAGTTTTATAAAGAATGGTATTTTAAAATATTACGCCTCAAATTTAAGTGTTTCAATTATTTTATTTTTGTTATTGGGTTCCAGAATAAAAGAGAAATAAATTCAGTGTCGTTCTTGTGGCGCCATCTACTGGATTAATTCCTATTATTTCTGATTTTAAGGGCACAGGGCGCTAAAATTACAGGGTTCGTTTTGAAATAATTTGTTTAAACATTTTTTTATTGTCCTAAATATAAAAGCGGTTTTTTCTTCTCATATTCATGAATATTCGCACTCGTAGTTAGACCATCAAGCAGACTCCTTTCGTTTACTCGACCTTTTTAGCCAATTATAGAGTCGAATTTTAATTGTGTTCTACGGATTGAGCCAATACACATATCTCACCCTTGGGTGCTGATTTACAGAGCTAATCTAATGTTAATTTTTGTGTTATATGCCATTTTGGAAGCAGAAAAAAGTTCAACTTCCATCTTCAGTAAGTTGCACCTGTCTGTCAATGGTGCCGCTAATCGACCTCAATCTTTTCTAGGTTCAGGCCTTTTTCGATTTGGTATATAAACTTACCAAAACATCCCCATGGTGACCATTAATCCATTTTGCTAAACCTGCCAATTGGGATTTCTGTCTTCCTCATAATCCCTGGACCGCTTGGACTCGTCATAAACAGTTTTTGGTTATGCCCTAACCGCCCATCCTTCATCATATGTAGTATGGGATAATACTAAGTGAGTTTAAAGCATTTCTTTGGCCGAGAGCCATTTCTAGTTTGGAACTTCTCATGCCCTCAAGCTATTTTGAAAGCCTGATAGATAGAGACATTAATTAATTATAGTTTTATTTTTCCTAAAGCCTCATTTATCCGAAATTGCAGGGAAGCTATGCTAATTTTATTTCTGTTTTTTATATACTTGTACTACTTAGGACATTGGTATAAACTCATCGTCTATACGAAGGGGTTCATATAACGATAAGGTATGACGGTATGTATAAGACATACGCTATTATTTATCAAAATTATGTATAAACACAATTTCGAATTATAATCTATCCATTTTTTACCAAAAATACATCGGCTGAATAATCTGAATTATATTTTCATTGCCTTCTTCTTTTAGAATACTTTCTAATTTTCTTTTGATTTTTTAAACTATTAGAGACCCTTCGTATATCATTCTGGAATAAATTTGTACAAATTAACTAGTCCGAGTTCGAAATTTCATATAAATATCCAAATAATTGAGACAAAAAATTAGAATAAAGTCATTTTGACAGAATTGTTTCTAGAATCCAAGCTCCAGCTCTTCTAAAATTTTGCTCGGACCTTCTAAAGTCATTGATTCATTAATAATATCTGCAGGAGTATCAATATCAAATAATACTTCTGATCTCTGACTTTGAATAAACTCGTTTGGCTACTTCCATTTTTCTGATTAGTATTAATTTTAGAGGACATAATGTACGTATCAACAGTATCGGTATTGCATGGTATATTAACTGCTTTATGACACTTTTGGTGTACCAACAACTTGCATTGAATGCATTTAAAAATTTGTCAATTCAAACCCCAAAACTCCACATTACATAAGGCTCAAAAGACCCTTCTATTGAACCGCTTAGTCTGATGAATATGTCCATTGACTCTGTACAGTTTCCTCCAATGTCTGGCCCCTTTCGATAAATACCGCGCTCTTCGCCAGGACACGACATCTCAGATTGAAGAGGCGCATTGGTAAACACGTAAATTGTTAATTCTGAGTCCTTATTGGCCTTACAGAGTTGAATGGTTTCATACAACTTTACTTGTATTGTAGTTGTACATGGATAGCTTTCCTCGTCAACACATTTAATCGTAAATATGTGGTCAGGGGAAAATCGACAAATTTCTTGGACTTTTTGACATATTTCGTCAAATAATCACTAACTTATATAAAATAGAATATTAAATAAGAATTATGAATTATTTTGCCGCCTCACCGATCCAGTACAATCTTAAAACAAGGGATTGCAAGGCTTTAAACCTAAAAACAATTCGATACAGTCCCATGCATAAACATATCTCAAATTATTCAATTACCTTCACATGCAATCCTCCAATGACATTAGAAGTCAGTTCACATATTTAAAAACGTCAAACTCTGATTGGTCAATTTCCTCTATCACTCTTAGATCATCGGGTGTTAGGTGAACAGACTCATTGACAAATTCCGGTAGAAAATTTGTCAGATCTCTGGCCGATTCTAATCGGGATTTGCAGGGTGGAGGTAGGTATCTGTTTCTGCCCTAACAAATCCCTAATACTTTTAAAAATTGAAGATCTTTTGAAAAATCGTATTTTAGTGCTGAATTATAAAAATAACGTTTTTGTAGTTGTGACATCAATAAACGAATCGGTGCAATGGCATCCTAATCAATCAACACGATTTTTATTCAATAATCCTTGCAATACATTGGCAGCTGTAACGCTCAGAGACCTAACTAAAAAATAAACATTAGAAAACAATTCGTCGTTTTTCTTAATCAGTTTACCTGGAAATTCTAATCATATTATCCAGAATCATTCGGAAGATATAATATTCCATATTTTGGTCGAGGGATTTTCAGATGCTCCTGCAATATCAAAGGGAAATCTCTTCGTCAACATCTCATATAAAAGTACCTTCAACGCCCACTGATCAACCGAAAATCCATATTCTTTGCCTCTCAATATTTCCGGTTCTATATAATTTGGAGTTCCACAGAATGTTGAAGTAGTGTCCTTAGATCGAATTCCCTCTTTACACATACCGTCATCGGTCTGATATGTCTCTCGTAATCTTATGAGGCTTCTGTTGGATAAATCGACAGCGTCACTTCTTAAATAAATATACACTCCTTCTCTTCCTCGAATGCATTTGCTACATCTGAAAACACAAGACAATGGATACCATTTTTTAAAATTAAAAGCCATAAGATGTTCAGCTGAAATTAAATTCAATAATAAATCTGTTTTGTCAGAGAGATGAGATTACGGTTTGTTGTTTTCTCTTTCAATATTTTGGAAAAATAAGATTTTCCAAAAATTTAGAGAATTCTTGTACTTACAAAACACGTGTGTTGCTGTAAAGGAGGGAGAGTTACACTAGTAAGGCAAGCCAACAGCGAAACAGAAACAACGAGGCATTTTCTCCCTTTTATATCCTGTTGAAATCCTTGCGCAGATCGGAGTACAAAGATTCTGGTACTTTCAATTTAAGAAAACACCATAAAAATGACGTCTTTTTGTTCCACAACCTCTACAAAATTGAAAACTGTTTCAATTAAGAGAAATGAGCAATCCGAATAAAAAACGTACAAGTGGGAAAAACTCAACGGGTCCAATAGCGTTTTAGAAAACAAACAATACCTATTGGATTGTAATAGAGAAAATTAAAATTTTCACTTCTATCAACTAATTGTATTCTAAAATTCAAAAAGTCATTTCAATGGTTTAAATGCAAAATCCGCCATCTCCCAATTTGTCACNCTCGTATATCCACCATCCCCCCGAAAGCACTTTACTTATATATTATCAAATTTTCAACCGTTTTCCTCGTCCCTCATCCACCTTCTGGGGTTCTTCAGCGGCCATTCGCGCAGACCGCCCTGTATTTCGTTTCATTAAATTTTCAAATAATTAACCACCCGCCTCCCCCCCACCGCGTTTCCGGCCCTCTTCCCTGTTCTAATGATGCCTAAACGTTTATAAAAATTTTAAATTTTTCCCTCCAGAAGCAATACCACCTAACCTCCTCTTTGTTGTAAAAGTTCATTTAATCATTCGATCATTATCTACCTGCAAAAAAAACAAAATATAAAACGAGGAAAGACCAGGTTCAGTTGAACAATCACAACTGACCAAGTAATCGAATCAGCATCATCATCAACAATAAACAAATTCTTAGTAAGAATTCCACTGCCCATTCAAATTTGCATTTAATTCAGTTCGTCAATATTTACTTCTTAGATCTTTGCCTCACTTTTGGCTATGGCCTTTGCCTGTCCTGAAACCCTACTTCCAACTTATGTTTAGGTCACCCAAAGCACCCTCGGTACCAATCGATATCTCGTCAATTTAAAGGATAAACAACGTGTTTAGAAACGATTGGCAGATGGTTTCATAGAGGAATACCAACGCTCCCGATGTCAATGAAGTGTTACAGACCATTCGTTACACTTCGGAAGTGGACGGATTCAGGATACTCTCTGGATACTATCCAGTGTCGATTATACTCCTGAAGTTCAAGCCGCCCGTGAGGAATATTTGACTGTGTACAGAGCTATGGTTCAGGTTTAATTTTTTCAAATAAACATAATCAGTTTTATAAAGAATGGTATTTTAAAATATTACGCCTCAAATTTAAGTGTTTCAATTATTTTATTTTTGTTATTGGGTTCCAGAATAAAAGAGAAATAAATTCAGTGTCGTTCTTGTGGCGCCATCTACTGGATTAATTCCTATTATTTCTGATTTTAAGGGCACAGGGCGCTAAAATTACAGGGTTCGTTTTGAAATAATTTGTTTAAACATTTTTTTTATTGTCCTAAATATAAAAGCGGTTTTTTCTTCTCATATTCATGAATATTCGCACTCGTAGTTAGACCATCAAGCAGACTCCTTTCGTTTACTCGACCTTTTTAGCCAATTATAGAGTCGAATTTTAATTGTGTTCTACGGATTGAGCCAATACACATATCTCACCCTTGGGTGCTGATTTACAGAGCTAATCTAATGTTAATTTTTGTGTTATATGCCATTTTGGAAGCAGAAAAAAGTTCAACTTCCATCTTCAGTAAGTTGCACCTGTCTGTCAATGGTGCCGCTAATCGACCTCAATCTTTTCTAGGTTCAGGCCTTTTTCGATTTGGTATATAAACTTACCAAAACATCCCCATGGTGACCATTAATCCATTTTGCTAAACCTGCCAATTGGGATTTCTGTCTTCCTCATAATCCCTGGACCGCTTGGACTCGTCATAAACAGTTTTTGGTTATGCCCTAACCGCCCATCCTTCATCATATGTAGTATGGGATAATACTAAGTGAGTTTAAAGCATTTCTTTGGCCGAGAGCCATTTCTAGTTTGGAACTTCTCATGCCCTCAAGCTATTTTGAAAGCCTGATAGATAGAGACATTAATTAATTATAGTTTTATTTTTCCTAAAGCCTCATTTATCCGAAATTGCAGGGAAGCTATGCTAATTTTATTTCTGTTTTTTATATACTTGTACTACTTAGGACATTGGTATAAACTCATCGTCTATACGAAGGGGTTCATATAACGATAAGGTATGACGGTATGTATAAGACATACGCTATTATTTATCAAAATTATGTATAAACACAATTTCGAATTATAATCTATCCATTTTTTACCAAAAATACATCGGCTGAATAATCTGAATTATATTTTCATTGCCTTCTTCTTTTAGAATACTTTCTAATTTTCTTTTGATTTTTTAAACTATTAGAGACCCTTCGTATATCATTCTGGAATAAATTTGTACAAATTAACTAGTCCGAGTTCGAAATTTCATATAAATATCCAAATAATTGAGACAAAAAATTAGAATAAAGTCATTTTGACAGAATTGTTTCTAGAATCCAAGCTCCAGCTCTTCTAAAATTTTGCTCGGACCTTCTAAAGTCATTGATTCATTAATAATATCTGCAGGAGTATCAATATCAAATAATACTTCTGATCTCTGACTTTGAATAAACTCGTTTGGCTACTTCCATTTTTCTGATTAGTATTAATTTTAGAGGACATAATGTACGTATCAACAGTATCGGTATTGCATGGTATATTAACTGCTTTATGACACTTTTGGTGTACCAACAACTTGCATTGAATGCATTTAAAAATTTGTCAATTCAAACCCCAAAACTCCACATTACATAAGGCTCAAAAGACCCTTCTATTGAACCGCTTAGTCTGATGAATATGTCCATTGACTCTGTACAGTTTCCTCCAATGTCTGGCCCCTTTCGATAAATACCGCGCTCTTCGCCAGGACACGACATCTCAGATTGAAGAGGCGCATTGGTAAACACGTAAATTGTTAATTCTGAGTCCTTATTGGCCTTACAGAGTTGAATGGTTTCATACAACTTTACTTGTATTGTAGTTGTACATGGATAGCTTTCCTCGTCAACACATTTAATCGTAAATATGTGGTCAGGGGAAAATCGACAAATTTCTTGGACTTTTTGACATATTTCGTCAAATATCACTAACTTATATAAAATAGAATATTTAAATAAGAATTATGAATTATTTTGCCGCCTCACCGATCCAGTACAATCTTAAAACAAGGGATTGCAAGGCTTTAAACCTAAAAACAATTCGATACAGTCCCATGCATAAACATATCTCAAATTATTCAATTACCTTCACATGCAATCCTCCAATGACATTAGAAGTCAGTTCACATATTTAAAAACGTCAAACTCTGATTGGTCAATTTCCTCTATCACTCTTAGATCATCGGGTGTTAGGTGAACAGACTCATTGACAAATTCCGGTAGAAAATTTGTCAGATCTCTGGCCGATTCTAATCGGGATTTGCAGGGTGGAGGTAGGTATCTGTTTCTGCCCTAACAAATCCCTAATACTTTTAAAAAATTGAAGATCTTTTGAAAAATCGTATTTTAGTGCTGAATTATAAAAAATAACGTTTTTGTAGTTGTGACATCAATAAACGAATCGGTGCAATGGCATCCTAATCAATCAACACGATTTTTATTCAATAATCCTTGCAATACATTGGCAGCTGTAACGCTCAGAGACCTAACTAAAAAATAAACATTAGAAAACAATTCGTCGTTTTTCTTAATCAGTTTACCTGGAAATTCTAATCATATTATCCAGAATCATTCGGAAGATATAATATTCCATATTTTGGTCGAGGGATTTTCAGATGCTCCTGCAATATCAAAGGGAAATCTCTTCGTCAACATCTCATATAAAAGTACCTTCAACGCCCACTGATCAACCGAAAATCCATATTCTTTGCCTCTCAATATTTCCGGTTCTATATAATTTGGAGTTCCACAGAATGTTGAAGTAGTGTCCTTAGATCGAATTCCCTCTTTACACATACCGTCATCGGTCTGATATGTCTCTCGTAATCTTATGAGGCTTCTGTTGGATAAATCGACAGCGTCACTTCTTAAATAAATATACACTCCTTCTCTTCCTCGAATGCATTTGCTACATCTGAAAACACAAGACAATGGATACCATTTTTTAAAATTAAAAGCCATAAGATGTTCAGCTGAAATTAAATTCAATAATAAATCTGTTTTGTCAGAGAGATGAGATTACGGTTTGTTGTTTTCTCTTTCAATATTTTGGAAAAATAAGATTTTCCAAAAATTTAGAGAATTCTTGTACTTACAAAACACGTGTGTTGCTGTAAAGGAGGGAGAGTTACACTAGTAAGGCAAGCCAACAGCGAAACAGAAACAACGAGGCATTTTCTCCCTTTTATATCCTGTTGAAATCCTTGCGCAGATCGGAGTACAAAGATTCTGGTACTTTCAATTTAAGAAAACACCATAAAAATGACGTCTTTTTGTTCCACAACCTCTACAAAATTGAAAACTGTTTCAATTAAGAGAAATGAGCAATCCGAATAAAAAACGTACAAGTGGGAAAAACTCAACGGGTCCAATAGCGTTTTAGAAAACAAACAATACCTATTGGATTGTAATAGAGAAAATTAAAATTTTCACTTCTATCAACTAATTGTATTCTAAAATTCAAAAAGTCATTTCAATGGTTTAAATGCAAAATCCGCCATCTCCCAATTTGTCACATTTGGAGGTATGTGTGTTATTGCATTCCAAAGTAAGATTGCTACATCTATTTTAATAGTCTAAGCTTCATATACCATCAAATCACCTATAAAACTAACTCTAAAATTGGCGGTTCCATGTAAAATCAGTGTAATACGTAAACGATTTTTTACATTTTACTCAAAATCGTTTAATATGAAAATATGACGTGTTTTGCATGTGGACCACTCATTTGTTATTAATTGAAAATATAGCTAATATTTCGTGGAAATAGGCGAAAAATATGTTATAGGAAAGGTCGCCCAACATGCATGTAGGTAGAACAAGTGTAAAAAAAACTGGAATTTGAAAATTTATTGTATAAAATTTTTATGTAAAATGATAAATAATGGTATTACCGTTTTGGATATTTCCGTGTTGTCATTATTTATGAGTAACAATCTTTTGTTTTCGAAAACGAGAATGTATTATAACTAGGGATTAAAAAAACATACATATGTATTAACATTCATCGGAAAATATTTAATTTTCCATCTCTGCAGGATGTTGCATTTTTCAAAAATAAAAGGTTTCTCTTAAAATTTTTTCAAACCAGTAGATATAATTGAACCCAATCCGATACACATCATTGGCCGAAACAATGTTGCATTTTGAGAAAGTATCAGATTTCTCAAGTAAACAGTGACGGAGCTGTGGAACTTGAATTACATTAAATTCAATTAAATAATGGTACAGCTCTGAAAAAACTCAGGTTCTCCTTTATTTAAAGTAGTTATTCCTTTGTGAACCATTTCAGACAAAGGAAAAATTCACTTTTATTTATCTCCAGTAGCCATAAACCCTATATTGTTAAAGCCATTCAGAAAATTAAAATCAACAGGTACTAAAAGTTCATACCATTAGGGAACAGTAATAAAAGAATCAAGAAAAATGAACTAGAAGAAGCAATATAATTAGAAGTCTTACCCTATTTTTCACTTTGTTTATTTACTATACCGGGTGACAATGAACATAGAGGACATGTTTATGTTACAGTTTCGAAAATGGCAGGCGTTAAACTAGTCATCAATACGCATATTTTCATCTACAGTTGAGGTCGGTACCATTTCCGGTTTGACCGGAAGTGATACCAATTTTTTTATTCTAAATGGAACCCTGTATATTTTTTTTACATATTCGTGTTCTACTTAATTAACAAGTGCCACTTCTAAATAAAAATGGCGTCTACATATTCTGTATCTAAACAAAATTCTTAATTTAAGTAATTGTATTTTGTAATTAATTTAATAATTTATTATAATAAATATCACTTTTCTAATCTTCTAACTGCAAAAACTTCTACACTTTTAATTGCAAGACCTACACAGTTAAAAAATAGTTTCTTTTATTTAAAAAAGAAAAATAGCGGATCTTTAGTATCTTATTAAAGTACCTTATATCGACGCCATTTTTACTTAGAAGTGGCACTTGTTATACTCGGTGCCACTTCCGGTCAAACCGGAAATGGTACCGACCTCAACTGTAGATAAAAATATGCGTATTGATGACTAGTTTAAAGCCTGCCATTTTCAAATCTGTAATATAAATAAAAAAAAATGGCAGCATGTCCCTTGTGTTCATTGTCACCCGGTATACGTATGTACTTAGTAGACTCTAATTTTGTATCTCAGAGTAAAAGTGCATTAAGTTCATTTTTTTGAAAGTCACTTTTCTTCACAATAATGCATAGATTTAAGCCCTCCATAAAATGGAAAAGGTTTTTGAAAAAGCGGCTTTAGAAATAGCTAATTATTATTTAATAAGGAATCTTAGATAACTTTTCATTTTTGTACCCGAAAAAATTTAAAATATCTCTTTCTCTTAAAATTTACATTTTGTGATTTAACCTTTAAATGCATACTATTGCAGAAAATGCAACATACTTAATTTTTTCCTTTTACCATAACAACATATTATTGTAAAAAGGAAAAAATAAGTATATTGTATTTTTGCAACAGTATACATTTAAGGGTTAACCCTCTATGATACCCTGTATATTCAAATATATACATATATCGTAAATTGGGGTTACTTCGTACCACATTTATAAAAATTTTAAATTGATTCAAATTGATTCCACTACATATAGTTAACTCAGAATATTTGTTGCTGTGATAAAGAATGCCTAGCAATGTCCAGAATCAATTTAAATTTTTATAAGTATGGCTCAAAGTAACCCACAAAATGGGCATAGTAATCCCGGTTTACGGTATCCTAAATTTGTACGCCATTAATTTTTATGGAGATTAAGTTAGGATGACTCAATGTATACTTCAATATACATCCCCAATGATCCTCATTTAACTATTTTCATTAACATTGAATTGAAAACTTCAAACCAGTACAAAAAAAATTAAACCCCCTAAGTATCTCAAACCCTTAAAGCGCGAATTCGCATTAACTAAAATTCCAAACTACTGTATCTTATTTATCCAAAAAATGTTCAACACTTATATTACAGTTACAGAAAAATGTCTACTGAAGATATACAACTTTCAGCTTCATGTTTTTGCTATAAATTTCTTTATTTATTTCTCACGAAATTATGAATAACTGCAAATACGAAATTCCAATTTGCACTAGTATACACTTTACGTTATGAAAAGGAACTGTGCACTTTAAGGGTTAAAAATGTACAAACTGCCTGCATTTGAAAGGAAACTTTTTTAATAAGGTCTAACATGGCGTGCACTGCAGTGGGTTAATACACTTTTATTCTGAGGTACAGAATTGGATTTAATAAAAATTTTATGATCTCCATTTTGAAGTTATTCAGTCCAAGAAAACTCGGAAACAGAAACAGTGTTTCTAGGATTAATTTAGTGTTTCCTTTGGATTAATAAAAAAAAAACAAAACTACCTATGTAAATACGTAGAAAACAAAACACTATCGCAAAACGAGAAAAGTAAACGGAAGTTGAGGGAAATGTTGTTATTTAAAGGGCCGTATTTTCTTTAAGTTGGCAGAATGAAATTGGTTCTTGTCGCCTTTTACGACTCCCGCAGTCAGAAGAGGTGAGTTTTACTGCTGTTGACCGGGCCACATTTTTTTTTTAATTACGCTCCACCTGTTATTTTTGACAATTCAATGACCAGCAAGTCAAGCAGTACAAACGTATGAAAACTGTCAACATAAATATTGTATTTTCAAAAATTTTCGAAAAATAAAAGGACAACTAGAAGAAACTCTATCTAAAATAAGATGGGAAAAGTCGATTTACCGTTAATAATGAAAATTGTAGCTTTGGTAAGTAATTATAATTTAATTATTTAAAGTAAAGTGGCCAATTGAAAAATATCATATTTTCATAATTCCATAAATAAAATAATATCGGTTTATCTCTTTTCTTGTTATGGCTTAGTAACTAGAAGTAACAGAACATTAATTAACATATAATTAATAACACATTAAATTGAAATTTAGTATTTACTCTTTCTATCTGCTTTTGTGCCTTTAAGTGCGACAGAGAACAGTAATTACGTTGAAAAGATAATATGACTGACGGATGTCAAATCATATTTCACTATATAGTCTGAAGTTAGCCTCAAACTGGCATTTATAAAATATCAAAACAAGTTTCTTCAATTTTCACTTTGTTTTTAAAATCTTTAATTGGAATTATTATATTAATAATAGACATCATTTTATAAAAAAAATTATACTGTTTTGGAAGGAATCAAAAGCAAACTACATTAAAATAATGCAATTTCGCAAACATAACCTCACAAAACAACATTTTAAGAAAAACATTTTAAAACTACAAATTAAAGCAATATCGTGAGTATATATAGTTTTAGAAAGGATTTTTCACTGGTTTAATATATGTTTTTAATTTTAGATAGCTTGTTCTTGTGCTGTGGGCATAAATGTGTCCGATAACGCCTCCGGAGACTACTACCGAATTCCCCTGGTTTCCAATTCTTTTATTTATGCGGTCGGTGCTTATTTAATTATTCTAGCCTTCTTTTTTCTCTGGGTCATTTTGCGATCAGATGTGGACAAGAAATTTGCAGCGATAATTTTATTTTTTGGGGCCATTTGGAATGTGGGAGGTGAGCCAAATGAAATGCTTTTCAAATTTGATGTAACGAGTTTCAATAATATTTTTCTAGCGGGAATTGGAGTAATAATTTATCACGCAGACTACACTTTACATAGTCTACAATTGGTAGCTGGTATTTTAGGTTTAGTAGCTGGTGTTATAATGTTTATTGATGGTTTGCACAATGTTGATTGCTTCTAATTTGTTAACAATAAAATTATGATGGTAGCTTACCTGTGTTATCTATCTGTCATTTAGTGTCATACATAAGTTATTGTTCCATTGGAACTTTAGCAGTCATGGGTAAAGGAAATGGGTTCGAAATGAACCTGGACATGATATTAAGAATAATTGAATTAGTGAGTGACTAAAAACCGTTTTTTATCAAATACAATCTTAATTTTCTTGTTTTAATAGATACTACTTACTGTGGCAATGATTCTCTTTTTAATAAACAGCGACAGAAATCCAGAGATTCTTACCTACGCTCACACATATTCGGTAGCTCAAGGAGATGATGCAATGAACATGTCAGCATCCATATTCATAATCGTTCTCGTAATACTGGTTTGCATGAAACTCTTTAAAGACGAGGAACTCGATCAGGAGTTTGTTGGTTGGTTGGCTATAGTTGGAACGGCTCTCCTGATTCCCAGTAAAAATCTACATTTTAACACTAATTGGGATTTAAAAAAGTCAATTGTAGCTGGCATTGTTGTTTGCATCAACTATCGAAATGGTTCTGGAAGCATTATTATCAGCGGTATAATGGCTATTGTGGCTGGTTGTTGTTTGTTAGTTGAGGCTTTGAAGGATCTAGGAGTATTTTAAACTATGATGTTTCTACTTCGAATAAAGTGTGTTCTTAACAAAATGGCGAGTTTCATTTATTAACCTAACGTTGGTACAGTGGAATATGATATACCTCAAACACACATTATGTTTATATGAAGGTCATTCTCCACTGTACCAATGCCGGGTTAAAGTGGAGGCACCAACTGTAAATTTTCATAGTTCCCTCTGTTGATAAATTATTTAGGTCTTCCATTATTCTTGTTTAATCCATTACGCTGGCAGTCTCGTATCTCACATAGATTGGGAAATTAAATTCGGGGTGGGATTTAAGTATGGTAATAATAAAATTTTCATTTTTATGTGTTCATTCAAGGGGTGAATTATTTTTCGCCAAGCTTCTCATGTTTGCCGACAAATGAGATAAACTTAGTATAAATTTTGAAAAAGAATTTGAAATTCCCAATATTCGTATAACATTTGATTAATATTTTGAAGTTTCAATATCATATATTGCGCTTAAATGATTTTCATCAAGTTCCATTTTATTTTTTGATATTAATTTGACCCTTACAATAGACTTTTGTTATTTTATATTGAATTTGATACTATTTTCTATAACTCTGAACAAAACACGTTTTCAACGCATTGTCGTGCATTTCCTCTTTTTCCCCTGCAATAACAAGGTCATTAAAATATACCCATTTCCATTCCACTAATGTCACTAAAAATGTTAACATTTTCTTCTGAAGCAAACCCAATAACATGCTACTAAATTGAATCTCCCAAATAAAATGTTCAAAGCTGGCTTTCCTAATAGGGAAATTCCAATGTATTACTGATAATTGAGCATTTCATTTTCTAATTCCGTACCTCAGAGCAAAAGAGTACTAATTGTAAATTCAATATTTCACTTTTCCGGTTTTTTGGAAAAACATTTTTTTTTCCATAAACCTTAATAGTAATAGAGAAAAATGATTATCATTATTCATATTTATAACCAAAATTTGAATACATTTTAAAGTATATATATATATACATATATTTATTAGGGTGGTCCTTATTTTGGCGACTTTCGAAATTTGAGTAGCGCCGCCTTTCATATTATTTTGGGTGCTAAAAAAATGAGGTACGTCGAATCTCAAATCAACAGCTCAATTTAAACCCGTGCCCCACATCGATTGAAGTTTGAAATTGGGGCCTCGTGTTTTTTTGTTTTTTCCGATTTCCAATTGAAATTTGTAATAGATCTCATCATTTTAAACAAAAAAGTTTATATGAACATAGATCCGATTTCAATTAGTAGCGGTGCTACGGGCTGTTGAAGTTGGAGAAGAAAATAGCATGTGCCGAGCTGCTTTTCATAAACCACCTAAATAATCATACCTGCCAAATTCTCACTT
>JABRWK010000003.1:1163944-1179129 GCA_013372445.1 Hypothenemus hampei | reverse complement strand
CCTGTATTACACGGTCAAATAAATTCACGAATAAATTGTCAAAATTAGTCCTTGAAGAAATTCGTGAATTTATTAGAAAATATTTTTAAATACATAATATAAAAATAGATTTTAACGTTATGTCATTGTCATTGTTTAATGATTATATTTCGTAAAAAGATGAGAATTGCAAGGAAAAATTGCAGAATATTTAAAAAAATATTTTCCAATAAATTCACGAATTTCTTCAAGGACTAATTTTAACAATTTATTCGTGAATTTATTTGACCGTGTAATACAGGCATAAGAAAATGATGAAAATTCTTGTTTATTGAGTTGTCAATAATAACTTGTCATTATCATATTATTTCATGAAATTTTGATAACATGGTAAAACTTTGTAATTCTATAACAGATTCTTCCAGTTTAATCTGAGATTATTTCATTTTTCAGATGGGAGCATCATTAATTGTCGTTCCTCTATTCTGCATAAAGAAGAATTTCATGTGCTTAAAAAGATATTATTTCTTGAAAAATTTCAAATAGTTCGTGAAAGTATGAGGAACCAATTTCATTCCTATTAAAACGCAATCAATTTTTCCCTTGAAATCACTATAAGTACTGTAAGGTTCACTTGTAACAATCACAATTCACCAAGTAGACCAACCAACATCATCATCATCATCAACAATGAACAAATTCCTGGTAAGAAACTAAAAAAAAATTGTATTTAATTCATTTCATCAATATTTACTCCTTAGATCTTTGCCTCACTGTTAGCTGTGGTTCTGGCCCGTCCTGAAGCCGTACTTCCAACTCAAGACGGTCATGTTTCGGTCACCCAAAGCACCCTCGGTACTTATCGGTACCTCGTCAATTTAAAGGATGAGCAACGTGTGCAGGAACGATTGGCAGATGGCTCCATAGTAGGTGAATATACAGCTCCCGATGCTAATGGAGTGTTGCATACTATCCGTTACACTTCGGGAGTGGATGGATTCAAGGTTCTCTCTGGGTTCTATCCAGTGCCAGTGGATTATACTCCTGAAGTTCAAGCTGCCCGCGAGGAACATTTGTCTGTACATAAAGCTACAGTTGACCAAATTGGTCAGGCTTAAGGATCCCTTACACCAACGCAGTACGGCGGGAGCGGTAGCGGGAAAAATCTTACATTACGTTGCATGCAAAATTTTTCCCGCTCTCGCAGTCCCGCGTTGGTTTGAGTAGACCTTTAATTTTTTCAAATAAATAATCACTTTTATGAAGACTGATGTTTTAAATTTTTATTATTTGGTGGGTGGTTCCAAAGTAAAAAAAAGCAACCAGGATTTTTTTGGTGGCACCATCTACTAGATCTATTCCTATCATTTCTTGTCTTAAGGGTACAGGACGCTAAAATTACTAGAACCCATTTATTAATAATTAGTAAAGTTTGATTTTTGTAATTTCATTATTTTTTTTAAATGCCAGTTAACAGTGAGTTTATACAGAAACATAAGGTAAATAAGGTAGAAGGAAAGTATAAATAAAGTAAAAAATGTACACGCGAAAAATGCAGTTTATACATTTAATGCACTGATATTTGTGATAAACAAACAATAGTATCACCATTATCATTCGTTATCATTCAAAAAATTAGACAACATATCTGATTTTAAAGGAATGAGTGAGAATCTAAGGTAGAAGTACAGTTAGTAAGTTAAGAGCTGATCAATTTCTGCTTATTTTACGTTTCTGTATGAACGTTTTCATAACTTAATACGTGTGTAACTTTCATACTTTTTTTGCATTAATTACTTATCTTACTTTGCTGTATAAAACCCATCCATACGATCGAATTGGTCATTGAATGGGATAAAACTGGCGAAAGAATTAATAAAACCTAAAAAAAGAAATGGTTTCTTTTTATATCTGTTATTTAAGATCAATTTACCATTTTCTGTAAATCAATAATCGAGAAATGATGGCAAATAGACACGAAAGTAGCTGGTTGTGTGTATTCTTGACAAAACGGTGAATTCCAATATTCAAAGTCAATACATCAAATGCGTACGTACAGTTGGAAAAATGTTTAGATCAGTTGTTATCCTTGTTTAATTGATTGCATCGGTAATCTCATCTCTCGGTGATCTATTAATAAAATATTAAACTAACGGTATTCTCATCTTTATTTACTCCATGATAAATGTCTGAAATATTTATGCAGATTTTTTTACTACGGTAGTCCAATTTTTTTCTTCTAATAAGACAAACTAGAAAAATTTCGTTTAAACTGGCAACGTTGACGATTTTAACGTCAATGCGATATGTATTGCATCAGACCGTTTTAGGGGTTTTATAAAACGCCGCATATAAAAACCTAGTCTCGTCTTTTTAGGTATAGTAGTTGTGTTTTTACGTAAAGAAGTAAGTAGACAAACTTAAAATGTGATATCAGTTAAATCAACAGATGTTTTAGTGAAAATGTGCTCTGAATCGTATTATTTAAATGTCATTAAATATAAATCACAAAAATGCATAGACTTAATTAAGCCTATATTTTTGGCTTAAAATTACTGTTTCATTTAGAATTTTATTACAAATTAGTAAATTAAATAATTTTTTTATATAAATATGTTAGGCAAGCAAAAATACATTAGTTTAATGGCGAAATGTGAGAGGGCGCTTACCAAAATTTGAAATTTTTCAGGACAATGTGTGGAATTTGGGCAATTTTTGGTTCTGAAGAAAATTTGCATTCTGTTTGCACCCATTCGTTCAGCAAAATTGGACACAGAGGCCCCGACGCGTGGCGTATTGAGTACGATGACCAAATAAAGGTTACAAGTTATCTAAGGTTGCATAAGTCGTAATCATTTATCCTTTTTTAGAACTGTTGCTTGGGATTCCATAGACTTACAATTGTCGATTGCACATATGGTATGCAACCTATGAAACTCCATCGATATCCACATAGAATGTTAATGTGCAACGGTGAACTTTACAATTGCAAAAAGGTTCTATTTCCAATAAATTTTATTGAACCGCCTGTTAATTATTTTATTTCCAGTTAAAAGCTGAATTTGATTTCGACTATGAAACGTTCAGTGACGTCGAATGCATTTTTCATCTGTACGAAAATTTTGGAATTGAGAAATGTATTCGAAATTTGGATGGAGTTTTTGCATTTTGCTTAGTGGACATTCCAAAGAAGAAAGTGTTTTTGGGCAGAGATCCGTACGGGGTCCGCCCCATGTTTCGCATCACAAGTTCTTCAGGAATTTTGGGCGTGTGCTCTGAAGCTAAAGGTTTAATAGGCATAGCCAACAACTTGAATGGACATAAAAAGGAATTGGTACCATTTCCTCCGGGTGCATTCGAGGAATATGACATTCAAGCCAATGGTACCGTCAAATTGGTACGCGCCGAGCGATACTTTAATCCAGGCCTGAAACCTATATTTCAAACTTTCGTTCCTTGGGAAGGTACTAATTGGCATAACGGTTTAGCAGTTGTTTAGCTAAAAAAATTGTGTCATTAGATTTGCCTGTGAACCACCATAAAGAAAATATCAGAACCCTTCTTACTAAAGCTGTACAAAAGCGATTGATGGCCGATCGTAAGATTGGTTGTCTACTTTCAGGAGGTTTGGACTCATCACTGATTGCTGCCCTTTTGGTACAAGAAGCTAAAAAAAGGAGTCTTCCTTATAAAATTCAAGTATGTGTTGTGTGTATGATTGTTGCCAAGAATTATGTATATAGTAGTTTTGCAGTCGTTTGCTATAGGTATGGAGGGTAGTCCGGATTTAGAAAAGGCCCAAGAAGTGGCAAACTATATAGGAACCGAACACCATCAAGTTATTTTCACAGAAAACAACATTAGCGACGTTCTGGATCAAGTGATTTACTCTTTAGAAACTCCAGACATAACCACCATTAGAGCTTCCATAGCAATGTATTTATTATCCAAGTATATAAAAGAGAACACAGAAACTACGGTAGTGTTCAGTGGTGAGGGTGCGGACGAACTTTGTCAGGGTTACATTTATTTTCGAGATGCACCCGGACCTAACGAAGGCCACGAAGAAAGCATTAGGTTATTGAGAGAAATTTACTTGTTTGACGGTTTGAGGGCGGATCGAACAATGGCTGCTCAAAGTTTAGAACTGAGAGTCCCATTTTTGGATTTGCAGTTCTCTCACTACTTTCTAAACATCGAGCCAGAACTTAGACAGCCTCAAAATGGTGTGGAAAAACACTTGTTGCGTTCAGCTTTTGATGGCACCGACCTATTACCCAAGGAAATCCTGTGGCGTCATAAGGAGGCATTCAGCGATGGTGTGGGCACGAAAAAAAAACCGATTTTCGCAATTCTACAAGACATTGCCGAAAAGCGAATTCCAGAACCATTTAACGAGGAAAGCTCGAAAGGAAAGTACCCACATTGCGCTCCTGTGAGCAAAGAATCTCTCTATTACCGAACTGTGTTTGAGAAAAATTTTGAAGGCTTAGCCAATGGGTTTATACCACACTTTTGGATGCCCCGCTGGGTTAAAGGTATTAACGATCCTTCAGCACAATTTATTAAGCATTATGCTGCCGATTAAATAAAATTTAATGTATTTCTGAGATCGTTTTAAGTCATTCGAAAAGATAATCCATTAAAAGTATCGCTGAATCTTTTCGGGGCGTTTCGAAGTCTGTAGTATCATCCTTGAACTGTGAACTGCTTCGCAACGGACTGCATGGTCGCCGATTTTGGGGCTTTTTCGTTTCATCCAACTGTTTTTTTTGAATTTTTACATTGTATTTCAGGATTATTTGCTGCACCAATCTTGTTTCCTTATCATTCAACGGCGATATAATTTTGTGGTCTTCTCTTAATTCTCTAAATGTCATTAAAGCCATTAGATGACGCTAGTTGTACCTACTATATAATTAACTGATTGCCTAACCTGAATTTCTTTTCAAATTTAATAACAATTTTCTTCAGTTTTTCCATGTCCTTCGTGATGCTTTCAATGAATTTTTGCATTTCTTCAACTTTACGTTCTTCAAGCAATTTTTGTTCTAAACGCATCTCTTCCAGAACTTCATTTTTCTCGTGTTCTGGACATTTGTTTGCGATCATATCTCGTATTTTTGCGTTTTCGTTTTCCAGAATTGCAATTCTACCCTACAATTATGTATTATTCATTTCTTTTCTGGATAACCGAACTCTGGAACCTGAAGTTTATGTTCCCGCTCAAAATTTATTTCCCATGTTTCCTCGCGGCGATTAATCAGGTCTTTTAAATACTTGACCGTATTGATTAAGTGTTCCATTTCGCCTCTGGAAAATTACAATTAAGAATGTGTTAGATGGAATAACATGGTTCCGTTACGGAGAAACGACAAACAATTGATGATATTTTTCCAGGGCTATTTCGATTTGTCTCCGTAGCTCTTCAGTTTCGATACAACAACTGCACAGAGTTCCTTCCCAGGTTTGGATACTTTTTTCTCGGATTTCAATCATTTTCCGTCCAGCCGCTTCATTGTATTTCATGTTAATATAGGCCTCTTTCAGCCTCATAAACACTTCCTGATTATCTTTGACGAATTGTAATTTCTTCTCCAGTTTTACACTTTTTTCCTTCTATTGCCAAACTAAAAACAATATTTAAGCTAATAAGTCCTTCCAGTAATCCTGATTTACTCTTCGTTGAGCGTTTTATTTTCATTTTCTAGAAATTTCAATTTCTGCTCGCATTCTTCTAACCGTTTTTTTGTGCCCTCAAAGTCTTCCACGTCCAAAATGCTAGTATCTATTGAAATTTCGCTGTTGCCATCACCGGAATAATTACGTGGAATTGAAGATTTCGAGTATAATTCTGTTTCAGTGGGACAATCGCTTATTGCTATCTGAGAGGACTTTCCACCGCCTTCGTAATGGACTTTTCTAGTTGCTAACAATGAATTTATGTTGTTCTCCATGGCCACATCAAGTAAATAATTGTGGTAGAAATGAGGAAAAATGACTGAAAAATTTATGTTTGACAGCGTAGTTTATTTCTGACAGTTCCAATACCGGTCCTAGGTGCGTCGTCACCTGGTCTTTCAGTCGGTCAGTCTTCCTTTTACCTTCATCATGTTTCTTCAGATCCCAATAATCACGTCATTATTATTAATATTCAGTGAGTGTGGTTGTTGTCGAACCATAAAGGAAAACCCATCTGGTACCAAGGTATTTCTTCCGATTCCTAGCGTAAATAAATTTCCACCAGTGGTTGAGTTTTTGGTACAAAGAATACAGGCGTCGCAATCAAATTATGTCTACGAGGATCTAAGCAGGCCTCCTACGTACGATCGGCCACAGTACACTTTATCGCCGAACGAACAACAGATCCTATTGGGTACCACCGAAAACTATGATGGTATTGCTTCGGCAGCGACCTCTTTATTTAATTTGAACGACTTTGAATATGCAGATATTATTAATTCAACGGAAAAATTATTTGAAGTGGTACGAAACGGTGATGGTACTCAAACACCCAATTTGACTCTCAATGGGTCAGAGAAACCCAATGATAATAGATTAGGGGTGCCAAATGTGGTTCATTTAAAAAAAGGCCAAAATAGTGCTAATGACACTTTGAACCCTAATGGGCAAATATAACGGGTTTTTATTATTTAATGGGAGCGAGTTTTCGCATAGAAAACTTTATATGTTATGTGTTTTCGGTTGCACCCTTGTCCAGGCAACCAGGATTGCATGGAAAAGTATTCTCGGCTGCCTGAGTTTAAGGGTGCGTGATTGCGTGAAAGCTACGTTGCCCATTTACGAAAAAATTCCGGAAATTTTATGAAAGTCATTCGGAAAACTCTTTAAGAAATGGAAATACGGCTTTTTTGGAAGAAAGTGCTTTCGTTCGAGTGGACACACTTAGTCGTCTCGGCCAACTCTATTAAACAACATCTTTTTTTCCGTTTGAAATGCCTCAGACAATTATTGTTTGGTTGTCAATTTTTTCAATTGTGGTTGCGGTACCCATACCCAACAATCGCGAAGAAAAAGGTTTAGTTCTAATGCCTTTAACAGTAATACCAACTCAGGATTCCAGGTCAGCACATACATAAAATTAAACGTTTTTTATTTAATATAAAACATTTCCAGACCTACTTTTTACACTTCAGCCAAGGGACCTTTTGATTTTATAGGGCAATGGATCCAGCAGGCTCCATGGTTACCAGTTCAAGTGAATGTACCAGACATATTCCAAAATGTTGGTAATACCGTCACGCAGACCGCCTCCAATTTACAACAATACATCGGCAACAATGTATCACAATTCACACAAAATATGGGGAGTGGGTTCAATCAATGGATACAACAATTGGGACAACGGGTACCGTTTTTGAGCAACATCATTGTTACCACTAGGGTACCATCTGCCCAGTTGCAGCCCCAGCAACAACAGCCGTCAATGTTAGTAATGGTTCCAGTGGAATATCCAGCGGGACAACAGTTAGCTTTGGACGAGCCTGTTATGGAAATATTTCCGTAAGTTTGGCAACGTGGTTTTTAGAAAAATAGGTGGAGGAAGGAGGAGAAGCTGAATTAAAGACTTGTTAGTGCCTTATTTATATTATTTTTCATGGAAACAGTTCTTAAATAAATTAGTTAATCAAATATGACTGCGAATTCAATTGTTTTTCGAAACGTCGTTTGTTTTCTTCATAAATTGTTCGCAAATTATCAGTTACAGCCCTTTTGGCTACTGTCGGCAAAGCGCGGCCCTGGTCCTTCACAATAATACCGACAGGATAATCAAAGGCGTAGAAAAATCCTTTTGGAGGTCCTTCGTCTTCTCCGGGAATGTATCGACCTTCATCGTCTGGCACGTAAGCACCTTCTTCTGGAGTTGGTTGCGCAACTGAGCGACTTTCCTGACTGGAAGCTGCTGTATGAAGATTCGGCTGGGCAGCTGTCGCCGTTCGAGATGTAGCTGCCGCCGTTTGAGATGTAGCTGCCGCCGTTTGAGATGTAGCTGCCGCTTGAGGATCCCTATGGAATACTTTAAGCAACACAATAAAATGTTACAGTATAATACTTACTCTATTGGATGTGAATTTCTTTCAGCTTCCTCTTGCCATCTTTTGAAAAATGCCTCTTTCGCCGCCTTGACTTCTGGTGAATCTTCCACAGGTTGCGGCAAAATTTCAGCTACGTTGTCTTCCTGGTGAAACCCAGTACCATCGTCCCAATATTGAACCTGCGTAATTACTTTTAGAGTCCTTATTTGTATATTTTGTTTGAATAACTAACTCGGATTTCTTGTCCATCACCATTGACGTAATTGTAAGCACCGCGTAGACTACCTGCAGGTTCTTTCTTTTCGTTTTTTGCAATATCTGGAACTTGGTAGCCATAAAGGTATCCACCCAAGCCATCTTGACCATGATATTGTTTAGCCAAATAAATATCTTCTAATACATCGTGAGGTTCCTTGCCTAAAATATTAATGTTCCGAGCAAATTTTTAATTAGAATTACGGTAGTACTAGCCTAAGAATCGTACTGCGGGTACATTCGATTCAATTTTTGGAGCGTATTTTAATGTTTGGTCCTGTTGTTCGATTAAATTTTGAGCATCGTTGGGTTCCAGATCGAGCTGGCGGGTTTCTTCAGCTGTGAGACCGTGAAGATAAATTAGTGGGACCTTTAACAAAACCCGTTTTTTAGATATATGCGCGCCGCTTACGTAAGAGATCAATGCGCATTTGCATAATTATTAGTCGGACTGAGAAGATCATCAGTAAAATTATAAAAAAAACAATAAAAAATTATCGTTGTTCATGCTTTTTGCGACCTCCTTGAATACCCCATAGAACCATTATTATTAGGGTACCGTAATTTAACGGTTTACGTACCAGAACTGCAAATATACGAGTCATATTGTCACATGTACACTCTTCAAAAAATCAATTTTTCACAATAAAAACTAACAATTTCCTAATGTTCAATCCGTTATTTATATGAGAGATCCGCCACTTGCCCCTCCACCTCTCAATTATGAAGATGTTCCTTTTTATACACGATGGCCCAAAAAAGGATTTCTACTAAAGGACGCGACCTTTTAACTATAATCCGCTTTGAAGCATTCCATTAAGGCTTAGTCAGAGTGTTTACTATTGAAGCATCAGTTCAAGGCTCTTAATAACATTTTAATTAAATTGAATGTTTATTAATTTTTAAGGGTCGACCGGGTATATCCGGGTCCATCAAGGTTTTTCAAAGTTGGCTGTGATTTATCGAAGATTTCATCAAAAAAAACCTGTACACCTGAAAACGACGTAATTTCGGAAAAATGCGCTTCGAACTGAGGAGATATTCCAGAAGTGTCGCAATGTTTAGGGTTGCATGCTTCTTTAGATAGCCAGAACTACTTAAGAAACATGCTTGGTTGGCCATACATTAAAGAAAATATGTTTATTGTTTTCAAAAGTTTTACACGCATAAAATTTGAGAAAAGTGCAAATATTGATGTTTTCGTAATCATTATGTATGCAAAAGTTTGTCACAATAACAAATTTCTTGCTTGTATCAAGGTCTAATTTATCTTATGTCCAGATGGTTTCCTTGACCTGTCAAAATGACAGTTTATAGAGAACGTTTAGCGCATGTTGTTTTAAATTGCAATTACATACAATCTTAATAGCAATTTTTACAAATCTTTATTTAGCAATGGAAAAAACAAAAAATTATAGGATCAGTTGGAATAATTATGAACAAATTTAACAAATTTCAAGTATTTAAAATTCTTGGAAGCTCTTAATCTATGTAAAACCTTGGAACAGCACCATGAAATGTTGCTTATCCTTATACCTCACTCTGTAGTAATTTTTTCTTTTTTAATTATAAGTAGATACCTTAAAACCTATGTTCATAAATACCCCAGTGTCTGTGGGGTAATGATGAACATCGCTTTTGTTATTGGAGAGTTTTCACAGGTGTAAACTGATGGGGGCTTTTTCACCACGTAGGTTCGAGGTATTTTGTAATTTCGCCCTAAAGAGAGCTTAAAAAATCATTAAATAATATTAATCGTTCAGTTCTAGGATTGTAATACTCATTAGTCCATGACAATGCACATAAAGTGCAACAAACCACTTAGAAATAACTGTTCATAATTACTTCGTATTAAAAAACGAGAGGGTAATTATGAATACTGATCTGCAAGTCCGTGAAGATGAGTTGTGGCAAAAATGTATTAAGATCTTGTTAGAATAATAAAAAATTAATTGTAAAGTGATTGAGAACAACTACTTACCTAGGTTTTGTCTAGCGGAAAAATGAAATTTAAGAATCACTACAAATTTTTAACTTTGAAGAGAAAAGTAATTTCATGAGAAATCAAAATGCTATCAGTGCGGCGAAATTGGCAGAAGCAGTCCTAACCTCTCAAATAAAGTGTATAAAT
Source organism: Hypothenemus hampei (assembly GCA_013372445.1). Taxonomy (NCBI): domain Eukaryota; kingdom Metazoa; phylum Arthropoda; class Insecta; order Coleoptera; family Curculionidae; genus Hypothenemus; species Hypothenemus hampei. Next base: position 1,168,707 of record JABRWK010000003.1, on the reverse strand, counting down.
TCAATTTTCACTTTTTCGTTTTTGCATTGTTTATATGCGCTAATGGCTTTTGTTCTGAATTACTCCTTGTTCATAATTACTCCAGCTGACCCTACATATTTTTAGTGATTTCGTAGGTATGTTCTTTCTTGACACATCTTCTATTCTATTTCTAAAACTACTTCGGTTGCCTATAATCAAAGAATTTAAAGTGCAAAACAGGAAAAATCTGCGACGTTGCCTGCTCGAAATAAAATTCCTTAAGCGGCGATTTCACATAGCAGTCCACAGCGATCGCAGTGACTGTTTGGGGGGCATGGTTTCTAGTTGTATTTTTATGTGAATCACACTTAAATAATTATAACAGTAGTTGTGATAATACTACACGATTATCCATACAGGATGTTTTACATAAAAAATAATCAAATAGTGTAAACATGCCCTCCAGTCACTGCGATTGCTGTGTACTGTTATGTGAAAACGCCGCTTAATTCTTGATAAGAAAAATTTTCTGTTACCTGGAAAATGACAATGACGGTTTTTGGCATTTCTCTTTGTTAAAATTCACTGAATTTCAGAATGGGAAACGTGTTCGGACCGTGCCGAAATGAGAAAAAATCAGAAAGCGTCATCAATTTATCGGAGTCCTGCGTAGAACGTCTTAAACGAGAAGAATGTAAAAAAAATCGGCATTGAATTTCTCTAAAAACCACTTTTAATAAAAGTCCATTAAAGCGGACAAGAAACCACCCGGAGCCGAACTAAACATTCCCGAAAACCTTTCGGAAAAAGAGTGGATGATCAAATTAAAGTGTCTGGATGACGCACACTCAAATACTTTTGGATTGACCATACCGAATTTTCACAAGTTAGCTGATCAGGTCCAGAGCCAAATTGAACAAATCAAAATCGTGTACTGTGATTCCAATGCAGTCCGTTTGCCCAGTATGTAGTGTTTCAATGTTGTAGATATCAACCATTTTCAGATATCCCAATGTTTGCAAAAAAACTCTTGTTGCTCCATAAAATGTAAACCTGAGATGGACCAATACATTGACTGTATAGATGCAGCCCGTATTGGCATTATTAAAGAGCGAATTGAGTGCGAATTGAAAGAAAAACGTAAGGAAGAACAAGAAATTGTGGGAAACTTTTTAAATTCTGACTCTGTATAGACACTCCTATCAGGCAACCAAATAAACACCTTTATTTCTTTTCCAAATTTTTAAATTTAGCTTCCAATCGTTTAGTGTATGCGTCTAACTTATATGCGGCCTGTTCCAATTTCATCACACTGTCTTCTATTTGGTCGATTTGCTCTAAAAGGGGCAGGAGCAGCTCGTCTAGAAACCAGAAATACCAAAAATATTTCAAGCAATTTAAATTTAAAATTCTCTTACATTTGCTATTCAATTCCGTTACATTCTTACTAATATTGTTTGCAATATGTTTCATGTCCGAATATTTAGCAATTGTGGCCCGATTCATGTTTTCCAACAGTTTATAATCATCCAGTGTGGAAGTGAGTTCTCCATATAAATATTCTGATGTTTTACTAAATAAAGTATTGGCTAGTCGGCTTAAATTTGGATCGTGGGGGTCCAGAGCCTCGAAACTGCTTGTTGACGTTGATAAAGTGGGGCCTAAATATTATTTGAGGTTAAAAATATTGATATATCGTTTGAATACTTGCCTTTTTTTAGAGATTCAACGCCCTCCTCGGAAGAATCAAAGCCTTCTTGAGACATTTTCGTTTCAGACAAAATTCAATTGTTTTCTATTTATAATCAATTGCTGTAAATACGTATTAGGCAACTGGTTATACAGCCAGCTGATCAGTGACATTTGTATATATTTGGTTACATAAGGCGATTTTTCGCGAGCGACCGATTCAGGCCAATTCACAGTGGTCAGGTGACCGGAATGCTATTATTTATCACTCCGGTCACCTGATCACTGTGAATTGGTCTGAATCGGTTGCTCGCTAAAAATCGCCTATAGGTTCAAATAACCTAACCTCATATTCAGTGTTATTTATTTAATATTGGAATGATTATTTCTAGAATTTCGACGGTTCTATATCGGCCCCCATTTAAAAACTATTTTTATTCAGTAAGTAACCTACGAAATGGAAGTTGTTGTTATCAGAATAGGGGCTACAAGAATTTTGGTCACAAACCCGTTCCAGAGTCAACATTCACCAAAGTTTTCGTGACATTAATGGTGTCAGGATTTTTATTTATGACGATTGACTTTAGATGGTTCCATATTTGAATATTTTGAACTAAAAATTGGAGTTTATTTGTAAATTTTTAGGTGTCGCATGCTGTATTTACGTTACACGGGACAAATTGAGGATACGAAAATGCCTGGATTAAAAGAAGAAGAAGACGACAGTATAATTGAATCAAAATGACATAATTTCTTTTCTTAAAATAGTTACTTTTTTACCTATGTATTTTTTTTCTAAGAATTGAATTAGACTTCATTAGTAATTTTTCAATTTTCTTGGTTGGCCATATGTGACAGCTACCAATACTGCGAAATGTCAGTGTCAATTATCATTAGTTCCAAATAAATAATTGTTTAAAAAAAAAGTAGTTTTAGGTTTCAAAACATGTGTTCTTTGCAATTTTCATAAAAAAATCATAATGTATTACCGATTTCTAATTTCAACAACAGTCAATAGCTTGAAATCGATTTTAAGAAATCGGAAATTCAATTCGAGTGTCCCAATTTTCAACCAAAATAGGCAACTTTCAAAAAATGCCTTCATCTCAAGAGATGTTCATAAAGCCAAGAGCCCTTATGTGCTCATTTGTTTATTTTTAGTAACACCTATGATTGACTGGAAAAGGTTTGAATTAATTGTTATTTGTTTCTGTTTGAAAAACATTTTTCTAAAGGTTTTTCACGGTGAGCGCCAAAAGTGAACCAAATCTGATTAGCAACGAAGTAGAGGAAAACTCTACCACAGAAACTGTAGAAGGAAAAAAGAAGAAATCGAAAAAGGACAAAATAGGATTTCGAGATCGAAAGGTTTGGGTTTCAGAAGTTCTATTGAAATTGATTTTAAAAAAAACCCAATTAGATTATCGATTATGAGAACCGGTTGCGGTCCTATTCGACACCCGATAAAATATTCCGTTACTTTGCCACAGTAAAACTCATGAGCGACAGCAACATAGAAGTCTTTATGACTCCTGATGACTTTCTGAGAGCCATTACGCCAGGCATGAAACAACCTGATGGTACAGTAGTAGTTTTTTACTGATTGCTTAAAGGTTGATGGCAAAATAACTGTTATTAACTGGGTGCCAAGTGTGTTTGCTTCAACTAACTGGCTTCTTTAACTTGATTGCTTCCCAGATCATTGAATATGAGAATCGGATCAGACATTATTCCACTCCAGACAAAGTGTTCCGATATTTTGCTACACTTCAAGTTCAGGGCCCGACAGTGGATCAGCATGAGATCTACATGACCCCAGATGATTTTTTACGATCAATGACACCCGGATTGAAACAGCCTGACGGTTAGTCCAGTGTCCTTGACTGTCATTTTATCTGCTTTTCATTTTTTTTGTCTGATCTTTAATATTTAATACTTTTTTCTTTTATTTATAGGTTTGGGTTTGGACCAGTATAAGCGCTACGACCCGAGAGTAAGTATTTTTCTCACAATTCCATATTAATTTTGTCTTCTTTCCATGTAATTTTGTCCTTTTGTCTCTATTTTTCCAGCACGGTTTACAGGTAATTCCATAAAAGCGTTTTTTAGTGCATGGTTTTTTTTTGTTGACAACTAGAACATTACAAAGTAGCTATTATATGTCGTAAATAATAGAGACACCTTCCTAATTGACAATACCATGCCGGCCTCCCGTCCTCTTAGCTCCTGACCTCCGTTGCCAGAGTTCATTTTTTTTTTTGAAATGCATTTGGCAACATTGATCTCTAGCCTACTCTAATTATATTAATAATTCAATATCAATTCTTAGAGCGTTCAACAGAAATTAGACTTAACCTTAAGAGAGGACAGTGTCTTTTATAAATTAGGCAGTTCCGGTTTGATCACCTTTTCCGACTACATCTTTCTCTTAACAGTACTATCTAGTGAGTACCTCGCTCTATAGGTTTTAGCTTAAAATTGACAAATGTCCCTCTTGAAGCCTCTCGAAGACACTTTGAAATCGCTTTTCGGATGTTCGATCTTAATGGTGATGGCGATGTAGATTGTGAGGAGTTTCAAAAAGTGGCTACATTGATCCGACAACAGACCAGTATTGGATCTAGACACAGAGATCATGCCAACACTGGAAATACGTTTAAGGCACTAGAGATTTGTTAAGAAACAAATACCATGTTTCATACGTTAAACGTGAAATTTTAGGGTGTTAATTCAGCTTTGACTACATACTTTTTCGGACCGAATTTAAAACAAAAACTAACAATCGAGAAGTTTTTGGAGTTCCAGGAGAGGTTGCAAAAGGAAATTTTAAGCTTGGAATTCGAAAGGAAAACTCCCAATGAGAATGGAAATATTACTGAAGGTGATTTCACTGAGCTATTGCTCGCTTATGCCGGCTATCCTCAAAAGAAGAAGGCTAGAATGTTGAAACGCGTTAAAAAGGCGTACGTACGTGTACGAATTTAGAAAATGAAGAAAATGTCCATTTTTTTCTAGTTTTCGTGACCATGGTCAAGGCATTTCTAAGCAGGACTACTTAAATTTTTTCCATTTTCTTAATAATATTAATGACGTGGACACGGCACTAACTTTCT
>JABRWK010000003.1:1099086-1161722 GCA_013372445.1 Hypothenemus hampei | reverse complement strand
ATCACTCCGGTCACTGATCACTGTGAATTGGTCTGAATCGGTTGCTCGCTAAAAATCGCCTATAGGTTCAAATAACCTAACCTCATATTCAGTGTTATTTATTTAATATTGGAATGATTATTTCTAGAATTTCGACGGTTCTATATCGGCCCCCATTTAAAAACTATTTTTATTCAGTAAGTAACCTACGAAATGGAAGTTGTTGTTATCAGAATAGGGGCTACAAGAATTTTGGTCACAAACCCGTTCCAGAGTCAACATTCACCAAAGTTTTCGTGACATTAATGGTGTCAGGATTTTTATTTATGACGATTGACTTTAGATGGTTCCATATTTGAATATTTTGAACTAAAAATTGGAGTTTATTTGTAAATTTTTAGGTGTCGCATGCTGTATTTACGTTACACGGGACAAATTGAGGATACGAAAATGCCTGGATTAAAAGAAGAAGAAGACGACAGTATAATTGAATCAAAATGACATAATTTCTTTTCTTAAAATAGTTACTTTTTTACCTATGTATTTTTTTTCTAAGAATTGAATTAGACTTCATTAGTAATTTTTCAATTTTCTTGGTTGGCCATATGTGACAGCTACCAATACTGCGAAATGTCAGTGTCAATTATCATTAGTTCCAAATAAATAATTGTTTAAAAAAAAAGTAGTTTTAGGTTTCAAAACATGTGTTCTTTGCAATTTTCATAAAAAAATCATAATGTATTACCGATTTCTAATTTCAACAACAGTCAATAGCTTGAAATCGATTTTAAGAAATCGGAAATTCAATTCGAGTGTCCCAATTTTCAACCAAAATAGGCAACTTTCAAAAAATGCCTTCATCTCAAGAGATGTTCATAAAGCCAAGAGCCCTTATGTGCTCATTTGTTTATTTTTAGTAACACCTATGATTGACTGGAAAAGGTTTGAATTAATTGTTATTTGTTTCTGTTTGAAAAACATTTTTCTAAAGGTTTTTCACGGTGAGCGCCAAAAGTGAACCAAATCTGATTAGCAACGAAGTAGAGGAAAACTCTACCACAGAAACTGTAGAAGGAAAAAAGAAGAAATCGAAAAAGGACAAAATAGGATTTCGAGATCGAAAGGTTTGGGTTTCAGAAGTTCTATTGAAATTGATTTTAAAAAAACCCAATTAGATTATCGATTATGAGAACCGGTTGCGGTCCTATTCGACACCCGATAAAATATTCCGTTACTTTGCCACAGTAAAACTCATGAGCGACAGCAACATAGAAGTCTTTATGACTCCTGATGACTTTCTGAGAGCCATTACGCCAGGCATGAAACAACCTGATGGTACAGTAGTAGTTTTTTACTGATTGCTTAAAGGTTGATGGCAAAATAACTGTTATTAACTGGGTGCCAAGTGTGTTTGCTTCAACTAACTGGCTTCTTTAACTTGATTGCTTCCCAGATCATTGAATATGAGAATCGGATCAGACATTATTCCACTCCAGACAAAGTGTTCCGATATTTTGCTACACTTCAAGTTCAGGGCCCGACAGTGGATCAGCATGAGATCTACATGACCCCAGATGATTTTTTACGATCAATGACACCCGGATTGAAACAGCCTGACGGTTAGTCCAGTGTCCTTGACTGTCATTTTATCTGCTTTTCATTTTTTTTGTCTGATCTTTAATATTTAATACTTTTTTCTTTTATTTATAGGTTTGGGTTTGGACCAGTATAAGCGCTACGACCCGAGAGTAAGTATTTTTCTCACAATTCCATATTAATTTTGTCTTCTTTCCATGTAATTTTGTCCTTTTGTCTCTATTTTTCCAGCACGGTTTACAGGTAATTCCATAAAAGCGTTTTTTAGTGCATGGTTTTTTTTGTTGACAACTAGAACATTACAAAGTAGCTATTATATGTCGTAAATAATAGAGACACCTTCCTAATTGACAATACCATGCCGGCCTCCCGTCCTCTTAGCTCCTGACCTCCGTTGCCAGAGTTCATTTTTTTTTTGAAATGCATTTGGCAACATTGATCTCTAGCCTACTCTAATTATATTAATAATTCAATATCAATTCTTAGAGCGTTCAACAGAAATTAGACTTAACCTTAAGAGAGGACAGTGTCTTTTATAAATTAGGCAGTTCCGGTTTGATCACCTTTTCCGACTACATCTTTCTCTTAACAGTACTATCTAGTGAGTACCTCGCTCTATAGGTTTTAGCTTAAAATTGACAAATGTCCCTCTTGAAGCCTCTCGAAGACACTTTGAAATCGCTTTTCGGATGTTCGATCTTAATGGTGATGGCGATGTAGATTGTGAGGAGTTTCAAAAAGTGGCTACATTGATCCGACAACAGACCAGTATTGGATCTAGACACAGAGATCATGCCAACACTGGAAATACGTTTAAGGCACTAGAGATTTGTTAAGAAACAAATACCATGTTTCATACGTTAAACGTGAAATTTTAGGGTGTTAATTCAGCTTTGACTACATACTTTTTCGGACCGAATTTAAAACAAAAACTAACAATCGAGAAGTTTTTGGAGTTCCAGGAGAGGTTGCAAAAGGAAATTTTAAGCTTGGAATTCGAAAGGAAAACTCCCAATGAGAATGGAAATATTACTGAAGGTGATTTCACTGAGCTATTGCTCGCTTATGCCGGCTATCCTCAAAAGAAGAAGGCTAGAATGTTGAAACGCGTTAAAAAGGCGTACGTACGTGTACGAATTTAGAAAATGAAGAAAATGTCCATTTTTTCTAGTTTTCGTGACCATGGTCAAGGCATTTCTAAGCAGGACTACTTAAATTTTTTCCATTTTCTTAATAATATTAATGACGTGGACACGGCACTAACTTTCTACCATATTGCTGGCGCGTCAATTGATCAAGTCACTTTGAAACACGTTGCCAAAACAGTGGCGCATGTTGATTTAAGCGACCACGTTATCCATGTGGTATTTACAATTTTCGATGAGAACCGTAAGAATAATATGTACAGTACCTGACGTCTTGAATTGCACTTAAAACTGTTTCTCATTAGAGGACGGCCAGTTGAGCAATAAAGAGTTCATCGCTGTTATGAAAAATCGCCTATTGAGAGGCCTGGAAAAGCCGAAAGATACTGGATTCGTGAAATTCATGAGGTCAATCCTGGAGTGTGCGAAAAACACAAAGCCAGCCCTATTGGACATTTAATTGTGATGTAAACAGTTTTATTGGATTGTTGTTTATTTGTTTTCAGGTTTTTGTTGAATAAAAAATTACCTTAGCATTAGAAAAAACTGTTTTATAAAAAAAATCACACTTACACACATACAGAAGAAAGTTTCCGTCACAAGCATGTGTTAATTATGTACAATTAGAAAAGGCCTCACTTTAAATAAAAATTTTAAAAGTTCTCTTCCCATTCACGTCAATGTGCTTATCTTATATTCGCTCCTGTTCGTCTTCTGAACAGGCATATCTGGATGCTTTTTTTTCTGATGCTTTTGCATGGTAGTTCTGTCGTGGTAAGCGTTGCCGCAGAACATACACTGAAAGGGTTTCTCTCCAGTATGCGTGCGTAAGTGGATTTCCATGACGTGTTGAAATGGAAAAGATTTTTCACAAATTTTACACTTGAAAGGCATCTTGCCCGTGTGCTGGAACATGTGAACTTTCAAATGGGCAGTTTGCTTGAAACTCTTGCCACAAATGTCGCAGGAAAACGGTCTTTCTCCCGTATGAATGCGATAGTGAACCTTTAGTTGAGTTTGGGTGCGAGCGGTCTTGCCACAAACATCACACCTGATGGACAATTATTTATTTGGTAATACTGACACACAAACATACATACCTGAATCTCGCCATTGCAATGTCCTCATGTTTCCTGTGATGCGTTTTCAATTCGCTCTCAAATGGGAATCTTTTGCCACATACCTCGCACGTATGCTTGTTATGTTTGCTCTCCATNAAATGCCTTCATCTCAAGAGATGTTCATAAAGCCAAGAGCCCTTATGTGCTCATTTGTTTATTTTTAGTAACACCTATGATTGACTGGAAAAGGTTTGAATTAATTGTTATTTGTTTCTGTTTGAAAAACATTTTTCTAAAGGTTTTTCACGGTGAGCGCCAAAAGTGAACCAAATCTGATTAGCAACGAAGTAGAGGAAAACTCTACCACAGAAACTGTAGAAGGAAAAAAGAAGAAATCGAAAAAGGACAAAATAGGATTTCGAGATCGAAAGGTTTGGGTTTCAGAAGTTCTATTGAAATTGATTTTAAAAAAAACCCAATTAGATTATCGATTATGAGAACCGGTTGCGGTCCTATTCGACACCCGATAAAATATTCCGTTACTTTGCCACAGTAAAACTCATGAGCGACAGCAACATAGAAGTCTTTATGACTCCTGATGACTTTCTGAGAGCCATTACGCCAGGCATGAAACAACCTGATGGTACAGTAGTAGTTTTTTACTGATTGCTTAAAGGTTGATGGCAAAATAACTGTTATTAACTGGGTGCCAAGTGTGTTTGCTTCAACTAACTGGCTTCTTTAACTTGATTGCTTCCCAGATCATTGAATATGAGAATCGGATCAGACATTATTCCACTCCAGACAAAGTGTTCCGATATTTTGCTACACTTCAAGTTCAGGGCCCGACAGTGGATCAGCATGAGATCTACATGACCCCAGATGATTTTTTACGATCAATGACACCCGGATTGAAACAGCCTGACGGTTAGTCCAGTGTCCTTGACTGTCATTTTATCTGCTTTTCATTTTTTTTGTCTGATCTTTAATATTTAATACTTTTTTCTTTTATTTATAGGTTTGGGTTTGGACCAGTATAAGCGCTACGACCCGAGAGTAAGTATTTTTCTCACAATTCCATATTAATTTTGTCTTCTTTCCATGTAATTTTGTCCTTTTGTCTCTATTTTTCCAGCACGGTTTACAGGTAATTCCATAAAAGCGTTTTTTAGTGCATGGTTTTTTTTTGTTGACAACTAGAACATTACAAAGTAGCTATTATATGTCGTAAATAATAGAGACACCTTCCTAATTGACAATACCATGCCGGCCTCCCGTCCTCTTAGCTCCTGACCTCCGTTGCCAGAGTTCATTTTTTTTTTTGAAATGCATTTGGCAACATTGATCTCTAGCCTACTCTAATTATATTAATAATTCAATATCAATTCTTAGAGCGTTCAACAGAAATTAGACTTAACCTTAAGAGAGGACAGTGTCTTTTATAAATTAGGCAGTTCCGGTTTGATCACCTTTTCCGACTACATCTTTCTCTTAACAGTACTATCTAGTGAGTACCTCGCTCTATAGGTTTTAGCTTAAAATTGACAAATGTCCCTCTTGAAGCCTCTCGAAGACACTTTGAAATCGCTTTTCGGATGTTCGATCTTAATGGTGATGGCGATGTAGATTGTGAGGAGTTTCAAAAAGTGGCTACATTGATCCGACAACAGACCAGTATTGGATCTAGACACAGAGATCATGCCAACACTGGAAATACGTTTAAGGCACTAGAGATTTGTTAAGAAACAAATACCATGTTTCATACGTTAAACGTGAAATTTTAGGGTGTTAATTCAGCTTTGACTACATACTTTTTCGGACCGAATTTAAAACAAAAACTAACAATCGAGAAGTTTTTGGAGTTCCAGGAGAGGTTGCAAAAGGAAATTTTAAGCTTGGAATTCGAAAGGAAAACTCCCAATGAGAATGGAAATATTACTGAAGGTGATTTCACTGAGCTATTGCTCGCTTATGCCGGCTATCCTCAAAAGAAGAAGGCTAGAATGTTGAAACGCGTTAAAAAGGCGTACGTACGTGTACGAATTTAGAAAATGAAGAAAATGTCCATTTTTTTCTAGTTTTCGTGACCATGGTCAAGGCATTTCTAAGCAGGACTACTTAAATTTTTTCCATTTTCTTAATAATATTAATGACGTGGACACGGCACTAACTTTCTACCATATTGCTGGCGCGTCAATTGATCAAGTCACTTTGAAACACGTTGCCAAAACAGTGGCGCATGTTGATTTAAGCGACCACGTTATCCATGTGGTATTTACAATTTTCGATGAGAACCGTAAGAATAATATGTACAGTACCTGACGTCTTGAATTGCACTTAAAACTGTTTCTCATTAGAGGACGGCCAGTTGAGCAATAAAGAGTTCATCGCTGTTATGAAAAATCGCCTATTGAGAGGCCTGGAAAAGCCGAAAGATACTGGATTCGTGAAATTCATGAGGTCAATCCTGGAGTGTGCGAAAAACACAAAGCCAGCCCTATTGGACATTTAATTGTGATGTAAACAGTTTTATTGGATTGTTGTTTATTTGTTTTCAGGTTTTTGTTGAATAAAAAATTACCTTAGCATTAGAAAAAACTGTTTTATAAAAAAAATCACACTTACACACATACAGAAGAAAGTTTCCGTCACAAGCATGTGTTAATTATGTACAATTAGAAAAGGCCTCACTTTAAATAAAAATTTTAAAAGTTCTCTTCCCATTCACGTCAATGTGCTTATCTTATATTCGCTCCTGTTCGTCTTCTGAACAGGCATATCTGGATGCTTTTTTTTCTGATGCTTTTGCATGGTAGTTCTGTCGTGGTAAGCGTTGCCGCAGAACATACACTGAAAGGGTTTCTCTCCAGTATGCGTGCGTAAGTGGATTTCCATGACGTGTTGAAATGGAAAAGATTTTTCACAAATTTTACACTTGAAAGGCATCTTGCCCGTGTGCTGGAACATGTGAACTTTCAAATGGGCAGTTTGCTTGAAACTCTTGCCACAAATGTCGCAGGAAAACGGTCTTTCTCCCGTATGAATGCGATAGTGAACCTTTAGTTGAGTTTGGGTGCGAGCGGTCTTGCCACAAACATCACACCTGATGGACAATTATTTATTTGGTAATACTGACACACAAACATACATACCTGAATCTCGCCATTGCAATGTCCTCATGTTTCCTGTGATGCGTTTTCAATTCGCTCTCAAATGGGAATCTTTTGCCACATACCTCGCACGTATGCTTGTTATGTTTGCTCTCCATGTGACTGTCTAATTGTTCCTTAAAAAAACAATGAATTGAGTATCATTGTTAGATATCACTTGCATTACTGTACCCGAGTGTCACATATAAATGAACAAATTTTGCATTTGAATTCCTTAAATTCTGGATGTCGTCTAATGTGGCGTCCGTAGCCATATTTTGTGGTGAAAATTTCACCGCAAAATTCGCATTGCAAATTAACCGGTTTTGGAGGCTGAAATATATTGAATTTTATTTATGTTTTAAAGAAAATTTATTAAATATCTTACCGGCTTCGGCAAGGGATTTCCATCGTCATCCACAAATGTGTGCATTATTTTTATATGTCGTTGCAACATAAATTTCGTAGTATAGGCTAGAAAATCGCGCAATTTTTGCACTCAGTTTTAGGGTAATTGGACAATTGCTTACCGTTTCCGCACGATGAACATAAAAATCTCTTACCAAAATGCATTTTAAAGTGTCTTACAAGACTCGTTTTATAGGTAAAGGTCTTGCCGCATTTATTACACGAGTAATTCTTCTCTTTCAGATGACTCAACATGTGTTTATTCTAAAAATAAACCCCAAAGTTTCTAATAAGATTGCAAAAAAGGCTAAAGGTCACAACCTTCTTATAGTTTCTGGTGAATTTCTTGCCGCATATTTTACACGACAAAGAATTGTCGTGATCGTATTTGGCGTTGTGTTCATCAAACTCTTGTTTGCTCCTGAATAATAATCGACACGGTCTGCATACATGCGATTTCTTCGAATGTAATCCCAAATGGAAAAGCGGCACCTGTTTAGTAAACGCTCTTAAACATATGATGCACCTCAGATCATCTAAATGGTCACGTTCAAAGTGGCTGATTACGAAATCGATTTCACCCAATTTCTCGTTGCACAGTTTGCAGGTGAAAGCGCCATCATATTGAGACTCTCTCAATTCCTTTTGTGACAATTGTGTGACATTTGATTGGCTCGATTCTAGTAGGAAAAACCGATTAATGGCAGTATAGATTTCACAGTTGAGACCACTCACTTAAGTCGCTTTCAAGTTTAATGATACTGTCATGACTATTGACTTTAAAGCATTCATTCAAGTGTTGCTGCAGAGATTCCTTGTCTCGAAAATATTTCCTACATGGAATGCACTTGATACTGTCTTTGGAATGAAGTCCCATATGGTATAGGAGATTATCACGTTTTTTGTACAATTTAGGTCGTTCACAGAAAATGCACTCGTCCACTTGCATTTTGGGCGCATGCAGCTCATCGTAATGATCAATTGAAGAATTCATATCAGGCAAAATTTCATTGCACAAACGACAAACGAGCTCTTTATGTTGATTTTCAATAGCTTCACTATCATTTCTGTGGTCGTGGATTTTTCTTGGACGTCCTCGTCTTTTAGCAACCAATGGCAATTTCTTTCCTAAAAGAAAATTATATAAATCAACACTGCTGTGTTTCAATTCAACCACTATTCACTGGTAGTCCTTCTTTCACTTTTGACATCCTCTAAATGGTCTTCAGAAAATGAGTCTTCTTCATCAAGTTCTGATTCGTTTTCCTGTTTAATTGACACATCATCCATATCCCTTGAAGGTTCCCAATCCGAGTCGTCGTCCTCATTACCCAAATTGTCCTCTTCTAAATCACTACAGCAGGCTAGTCTATTGTTTCTGGAACGTTTCCTAGGATTTTTTTTCAACTCGTTACATGTCTTGACTTGTTCCGGTTTATGTTCGTACAGAATATCATCTAGAATCTTATTTGAACGCATGCACTTGTCGAAAAACGCATAGGCCTCACAAAAGACTCGTATACAGGGTTTGCATATAAGTTGAGGCTTTTCATCTTGGAGATTAACCTAAAATTAACATTTTCCTTTTAAATTACAAGAGTGGTGTTATAAAGAATTTTACCTCTATGTCACAATGACGTTCGAACATCTTTATTAATTCGATTTTTGCAGTTTTTTCTTCGTTTTCCACATATAAACCGTAAATCGACATTAACTCGGCGTTTTCCAATAAACAGGCTCTGCATATCGAATCGAAATTAGACAAAGCGATTTTGTTGTCTTGTTTCTCCATTGTTTATTGGAAAAATGTACTATTGTTAATTCAAAAAATAGAAAGAAACTAGAAAAAAATAAAGTAAATAATCAAAATTGGATACAAACATCCATTTTGACAATGACACTGATAAGTCAGCGTCAAAATTTCATTGACAGCTTCATTGTCAAAATACCGTCAATAGACCTTAAAGGCGGATTTATAAACCCGTCGTTTACGTTGGCGTTGACGTTCGATGTACCGTTTGATATAAACCAAGTCGAACGATGTATATTTTCCGAATCGTTGTTTTGTGAGGTTATGTTTAAAAACTTATTGTCAGTGTATCTCCATCCACCTCTGACACCTTCAGTAATAAATGAAGAAAATACACTCAGTGCCGAAAAGTGTAACCAGTGGAAACCGCTATTAATCACCCAAGCACCATAGTTGTCAAACTTCTATTCAGTAAATCTATAAATGGCATATTTGTCAATTAATTTACTGCGGAATCATTTATAAAGTTATGTTATTCAAGAAGTATTTTCTTTCATTTTTCAATGGAATAACTGACATATTAAGGATGAAATTCTGGAATTAATAGTAATAAAAGAAGACTGAGGACGGTTATTTCAAAAATTTATTTCTTTCTAAAATAGATGTATACTGCTAGCTGAGACTCGGTGCGCTTCGCTACCTCGCATAATATTTGAAAGAAAATGAAAAAAATCTCATTGAAATTCAATGGTACTAAATCTGTACTTTCCTTTCATTCACACAAACTTAACTTTAAAGTTTCAAAACAATCGATACATAGATGTAGAAGTAGTTAAAAAACATACATATGTTAAGTTCTAGGTATACATACATAAGTGCCAGTTAATATATAATAATNAGTAAGGGATAGTTATCCGTGTAATCTTAGGGTTAACTCAAACATCCGAGTTAATTCGAACCTATAATATCGGCCCCAAGCACTATACATTCAAATTACGTCTTAGTTTCGGCTGCACCATTTTTGGATACCTTAATGTAAAATAAATATTAATAAATCGATTTTCTTTTCTTTTAGTTTAGTATTAATTTTGTTTTATTTTGTACATTTATATCCGAAGATATGGTCTTCGCTACTACAACGGCGGAATCAAATCCTCGCGAACACGGAGGCATTACTGTACTGAGTTTCCATTGAAAATAAAATTCTTGATTTTCTAGGCATTTTCATCTCTCCCAGAGGTGTTATACAGGAAGTAGATTCTGTGGGTGGCGCCCTAGTGCTCTGGACCCTTTGCGGATTGTTATCAATGGTTGGAGCCCTTTGTTATGCAGAATTAGGCACTTGTATACCAAAATCAGGAGGTGATTACACTTATATTAACGAAGCATATGGATCTTTGCCATCATTTTTGTACCTTTGGGCAGCTAATATGATATTCGTGTATGTCCAATGTACATCTTAACTCATTTTCACTAATTAGTTTCATTGCAGACCTACCACAAACTCCATTATGGGCCTTACTTTTGCCAAATACGTTATACAGCCATTTTTTCCAGAGTGTGATATGCCAGATCTTGGAGTGAGGCTTGTCGCCGCAGCAGTTATATGTAAAAAACGAAAATATTTCAGGAAAATTTAGTTTTATTCGAAACCATTTTCTTAAGGTTTTTTAACATTTTTAAATTCGTACAACGTGAAGGCCACCATGAAATTACAAAATATCTTCATGTTTTGTAAAGTGGGGGCCCTGGTGTTGATCGTACTCATCGGCATAGTCTGGATGTCACTTGGTCATATGGAAAATTTGGAAAATGCCTTTGCCCACACTACACATAACCCAGGCAAGATTGCCAAAGCCTTTTACAGTGGAATATTTTCATATTCCGGATGGTAACGATTGTTCTTATTTCAACTGTCCTGTATGTACATTCTTTAGGCCATTTTAGGAACTATTTGAACTTCATGACTGAAGAACTCCAGAACCCATTTGTGTACGTTGAATATTCTTAACTTGAACTGTTTCCAACAATTTCGTTTTTTAGCAACCTGCCTAGAGCTATATATATTTCCCTTCCATTGGTTACTAGCATTTACGTCTTAGCAAATATGGCATACATGTCCGTTTTGACTCCAGAAGCTATCGCTTCAACAGATGCCATTGCAGTGGCAAGTTAATGCAGTGATTCTCAAAATGTTCATATTTTCTATTAATTTTTAGACATTTGGAAATGTTGTCTTGGGACGTTACAGCTGGATTCTACCCATAATGGTTGCCATATCTGCATTTGGAGGCTTGAGTGTACACATAATGTCGTCATCCAGAATGCTTTATGTTGGAGCTAGAAACGATCAGTTTCCGGTCATGTTCGCCCATTTGAATGTGCATACGTTAACGCCTGTGCCTAGTTTATTTTTTTAGTACGTTTTAGTAATAGTTTATTCATTTTTTAATTTAAAAACTACATTTCTAGAACACCTTGTCTTTGATAATGTTGTGTTCAAGCGATATACAGTTGCTTATTCACTACTGTACTATTGTAGAGACCTTTTTCGTGACACTTTCAGTATCTGCCGTCCTATACTTCAGGTAATTTTCATTTAACTTCACATTGGGTTAATTTTAATATGAAATTTCCAGATGGAAGTATCCAAAAATGGAACGTCCGATTAAAGTTCACGTTTCAGTTCCTATTGTTTTTGTGATTATTTGTATTTTTCTACTGGTATTGCCCATTATTGAGTCGCCACTAGTCCTTTTGGGAGGAGTGTTGATTACTTTAAGTGGAGTTCCAGTATATTATTTTGGTATCAGTCGCGACAAAAAACCTGAAAAATTTCAAAAAATTATGCGTGAGTAACATTTTATGTCTAAAAACTATTTTTGTGGATTGAAATTTTACAGGCGCAACTACAATTTTATGCCAGAAATTATTTGTTTCTGCTCATGAAGATGATTAAGACAGAACTACCTCAGTTTTTTTTAGGTTTTCCTTAATATTGTGTGCCAGTTTCTCTGTTGTTGTCTCTCTATTTTATATAAATTTTCCTAGAATGTATTTTTAAGATTTGTGAAATAGGTATTTATTAAAACTTCATCCTAGTTTATTGAAAAATCCCGGCTTGTATAAATTCTTCTTCTTTAATTAATTGTTTGGCAATTGATATCTGTAGCATTGAAATTTTGACAGTCGACATTATTAAATTACAGGAAGTATATATTTTTTAGGCTGGTATCAATCTAGTTTATTTGTTAATTTGTCTTCACAATATCTTAAAAAACATGATTTTAATGTATATTTCACTTGAATAAATTAATTATTAAAGTTGAAACAGAATGACATTTTTTCTTCTTTACATAATTGTTGGCATCTAGAAACGACACTTGACAATTAAATAAATTTTTAATCCCTACTAAATTGTTACATTTAAACAATATTTAAATTTAAATGAAAAAATGTAATTTTTAATGAATTAAAATCCCTGTTCGGTTTGTACTTAAATTTTTAAAAAACATTCCTTTTATAAAACCAGTGATACCTTGCATTCTAATTAACCATGTTTGCATTATTATTTGTAGCGTTAATTTCTTTATTGGTAGGTGTAATTTTAACGCTTTGTGTGCAGTATTATGTGTTTTACGCTTATTTAAAAAAGAGCCCTTTGGCTCACGATAACTCTCTAAAAAAGTCTTTGATTGATTACACCTTACCTGAGGTAACAGTTCATTGTTGATGGTAGAGGTATTTTAGCTTTTCTTCATTTTTAGGCTATAAAATCTCAATTAGAGAATGTTGATAGAAATAGTAAGAGTAAGGATGGCTTAGCGGTCAGCCTAGTATTGCAATTTCTCTTTCACGAATTGCGACATTCTGAAAGTATTAAAAGATGGTTACACAAAAAACTATCAATGGAGTTTGAAGAATTGCTCACGAAAACAACAATGGGAAAATGTTTTGATTCAATAACTGTAAAATTTACGTTTGGAAATGTTATTTTCTAATTCTTGAGTTGATTTTTTTAGATAAAAGACATGCATTTGGGCTCTCAATTTCCGGACATCAAAGACATTTCAGTGGAATCCGTTAAATTAGATGAAAAACAAAAACACATTGAGATACTCAATTTAGGTGTGAATCTAGACTATTCAGGAAGCTTTTTGTTATGCATAGATGCTAAAATGAAGTTTAGTAAAACCGCTTATTTAGCCATAAAAGGTAAAAATTGCATTTTCACTAAGGCTTTTGAAAGAAAACCGTATTTTAGTTGAGAAAATAAGTGGTCAAGCGCGCCTCCAGTTCAGTAGACAACCATACACGCATTGGTCATTTAGCTTTTACAATGAACCAGTATTGGAATTGGCCGTAGAATCTCATTTTCAAGGTCGCCAATTGCAAAGCAATATCACCAATTTAATTGTCAATCAAATTAAGAAGTCCATCAAGAGGAAACACACTTTGCCAAATTATAAAATACGGTAGGTAAACGACTCATCATTCGTTTTCTAAAATGGTAACTTTTATTCGTGGGCACAAATAGATATAAGCCATTTTTTGTGAAAACGGACCCGAGTCAACTAGATATTGACGTGACGGAAATGTCGCTTCAGGGAACACTAGAAATGAATATGTTGGAAGTGTCACGATTAGCACTGCCGCCCGACGTGAAGACCATTTACTTAACAATGGCTGTAGATTCGATTCCATGGATCGCATTATGTCAACGGGACGATGTCATAGTAATGACATTGGAGATAACTATGACGAAACTGAAACAAACACAAATGGGCGTGGTATTTCGGCAGACTGGCGGTGGAACTCCCGTCACAGTTGACACTGTTCAGTCGAATTCTTGCGCCTATCAAGCAGGCTTACGTCCTCTAGACGCTGTTAGTATTGAAATTTGTTGTTTTTCATTTATTTTAATTCGTTGACAGGTTATCTCAGTTGAAAACAAGTTAGTAATGACGGTGCCTCAAGTTGCCAAATTTATCAAAGCTGCATCAGGAACGAATGTCACTCTCCGAGTGGAAAGAATTGTCGATAATTACGTGATTAAGTGGAAGTCGTCCGATGAATTGTTAGGCGTGTCTCAGGCCTCCGAAGTGAAATGTATATCAAGTGTTACATTTTAAAATGTCAATAAGTCTAACGTACTTTTTTTGTCAGGTGATGATAGTGAGACTGAATTAACTCAAACTGAACAGGAATCTTTTATATTTGTGGATGACGTTGTAAAGAAAAATGAAGACAAAAAAATGCCTCGTTCCCCAAAAATGATCCCAACCAACGAGAATATGGCCAAATTCGCTCAGACAATTACTAACTTTAGTTTACGAAAGCGAAAAGGTACATTTAAAGGAACATAATTTGCATAAGTGAATATGTATAATATTTTGTTTAAGGGTCCCAAACACATCAGCAAATCACTCCACAAAAAGGCCGTTTGCTTCACATAAAGAAGAACTCTATAGGTGATTTACCGGAAATCGTTCGTACTGAGGCTGATAGTACGGAATGTGAACAAATTTTCTCACAAATAGAAGTTTATAAAGGTAATTGACGAAGGCGTTATATTTTCCGAAAAAAAACAATTCAAAGCTAAATTTTAAGGGAAAGAGCTACCAACTGACAACTTGTTAATATTCAATGATGATTTTCGCTTCTCAATAAGAGATGGTGCCAAATATTTGAACATCAATGCGTGGGCCACTTTAAACACAGAAGCTCCCGACGTACTTTTGGGCTATTTAAATGTCCCATTAAATTTCATTGCTTCGGAATGCTCAGCAAGCGTACTAGGACATCATAGTAGGCGATATTCATTCTTGCCGCCAGGTAAAATCCTAAAAACATATGAACAAATGAACGAACAGCAATTCTTTAGGTGTGACGTCAACTGTTTCGAATCATCCTCTCAGAGCCCATTCAGGATTTGAGCATGTATTTTGTTTTGGAGATGCTCTCTTAACGTTTGTCTGGACCCCGGATGACGAGGAAAACATGATGCTGCGTAGAAAAATGTCTTCTGGAATTGGACAAGATGTGAAAAATGAAGATGTTATTACGGTCCCGGTGCGAAGTCAACAGCACGACTTTGTCAGGACTCAATTTCATGGCACGACGCATTGCGATTTTTGTTCAAAAAAAGTAAGTTCTGAGGAAATATAAATCAATTTTATTTCCTTCTGTTTTTCTTTAAGATTTGGTTAAAGGATGCCGTGCAGTGTAAACAGTGTAATATGTGTTGCCACAAGAAGTGCGTTGTTAAGTGTCAAACAAGCAGTGCTTGTAAGGAGGTGGCTCAGAATAAGACAAATGAATTAACCATTGACGTCTTGCAATCAGATGTGGACGACTGTGGCGACTTGATCAATGGAACTTTGAAAAGAGTCAATAGTGTAACGAATTTAAGCGTTCCAGGTTTGCTTTTCTAGAAATGTCAAAATTTCAGAAATTGATTGGTTTATTTAAGGTTCACCCTCATTTTCTTCACGTAGCTTACCCCAAAGCCCTCAACGAACTCCATTACGAAAACAGTCTCTAACTTGTACCAATCCTTTTTCGTACTGTCCCACAGCATTAGAAGACATTTATAAAAATCCCGAAGAAGCCTTGGAAACCGTTATCCGTCTACTTGAACAAATAATGCAATGTAGCCCCGATGAAAATCTAATGGATCAAGCCAAAGAAACCGGCCAAAAATTCTATACGTCTCTTGGAACGGACGAAAAAAAAGATAAAATCAACTTGATGATGGCCGAATTGAAAAAAACCCTCGATTTGTCCACGTTCGAGCACATGGAGTTAACTAAAAAACATACCGCAGAGGAGTCTGAAGTGGAAAAAGCAAAATTGGCATTTTTGATTGGTCAGGCAGATGCCAAAGTACATGCTCTTTCCGTGTTGATGCTACACTATTGCTCAGGATTGCAACATACCCATGAAAAAATTGTTTAATTTTTTTGTTAATACTACGTTGGTTCCTAAACCTTTTTGGTTGTGTTAGTTTTTAAAAAAGTTACATATCTGTGCTAAAATAGGTACTAAAAAATGACGTAGATTAAATAATTAAGTAAATTCTCTATCGTAATAAGGGTAACGAGGACAATGGTATTGCCTCAAAATTGGTCAACAAAATCTGACGTAATACTATTGTCTGTCTTCGTTTAAACTACTACTAGTCAATTATGCTTAATTTTTATTTATTTTCAACAATTTTATTTAGATCAGCTTTAGATTATTGCAATTTTTTTAGTCGGTACATACAATTTGAAATCTATTGTGATATTTTGAAGAGAAATGTAAACTTTTAATCTGTAAAGTAATAAAATAAATGTAGCGTAATGAAGATCCAGGTGTCTTATTGTGGGCGACACCAAATATAGGCAACCAGCAATGCGTGCATATGTAGATGTATTTTGAGTTGCGTATCTGCCAAAGTCTGTTGACAATCAGAGATTCGACCGCCCGATAAATTCTAGAACGCAAGAGACTGAAATTCTGAAACAATTTCTTCAGGAAAGTTGAAGAAAATGGCCAATAAAATCGAAGAGGTAGGTAACGTGAGTTTTAAAAAATGTGCTTTAATAAATGGAAATTTCCAGTTGAAGAAGGACATTGCGGAAATCGAGAATTTGGAGAAGCACGCCATTAGGCAAAGGGTGAAGGACATATTGAGTATTGAAAAAAGGAAATTAGTGTCTGAAGTCATTCGGCTGGAAGAAACTGAAGTGAAAATGGAAATTCCCGAACAACAACCGAAACCTCAACCTGAAAAAACGACAACGAATATTCCTTATGAAGTAAAATTAAGCAATTACGGTACTGAACGAACCACTATTGTTGCCTTTTTCGCCATAACTTTTTTTCTTTTTTAGCTTGGGATCAAAGCCAGAAATTCGTCAAATTCTACATAACCCTGCCGAAAATTAATACTGTGCCGGCCGAAAATGTTCAATGTAACTTTCAGGAAAAATCTTTAGAATTGAAAGTGAAAAATTTGGAAAACAAAGATTACGTTTTCAAGGTTACCCAGCTTTTGCATTTGATCGATCCGAAAAACAGCACTTTCAAGGTTAATTTACTAAATTTCTGAAAAACATCGAAACATTTTTTGATTTGTCAATATTTAGGTAAAAAATGACCTAATTTTGATCAATGCAGCTAAACAGGAACAGGACATGCACTGGACTCACGTCACTGAATGGGAAAAGAAAGCAAGCGACAAGAAAATGCCCAATTTGGATTCTGAAGACAAATCTGATCCCTCAGCCAGTCTCATGAACATAATGAAAAACATGTAAGTATAGATTCAACAATTTGGCTTGGTGGTTTCATGTAAATGAATATTTGAAAGTTGAATTAACTATATATATAGTAGTGGTCTTAGTCGTATTTTCACTGGTCTTACTAACTTGGCTCTATTTTTAAGTTTTGCCATATTAACTATAGCTGTTTACTTTTGCAGACATCGTCATCCACATTATAGAGGTAAATTTCCCACCAGAGGAGGAGACTTTCAAATAATCTCCTCCTCTCTTTAAATATGTTGTTGTCTTTTTCTTTCGAACTTAGTATGTGTCGTTTCATTTTTTTTGCACATAATAACCACCACCTAAATGCACTCTCGTCCATTTCAACTCTACTCTTTCCAAGGGTTCGTGTTGACTAGCAAGCAACTTGTTAGTCGACATGAACTTTAACATGTGACATTTTTGATCAATTTAAATGTTTAAAGTAGTCCTTTTAAGGAAGGATTCAAGTGGGCGTTTACGATAAAACAATTGATTGAAAATTACGAATTTTCCTTTGCGCAGGTATGAGACAGGGGACGACGAAATGAAGAGGACAATTGCAAAAGCGTGGACGGACAGTATGAATAAAACATCCACTTTCTAACCATCGTCTAAATGTTAAATACCTAGCTCTTAATTAGGTTTTCGTTATTAATCCGAAAAACGACTTGATATAGCAATTTGTATTCAAATAAAGGGACGTTTGTCGGATTCCTAAACATGGGCAAACGTTAAAATTTACTTAAAGATTACGAAATGCATTCAGTCGAAAAGTGAACATATCATTTTCAAACGAAAAGTGTTAAATTCCTTATGAATTTTAACGTTTTGCTCAAATACAATCTTATTATGGAAAACCTGGAAACACCAATTCAATAGCGTATTAGTATATATTTTGTAAACAATTTGTCTTTTGTTATAAAATTTATGTCAATGTGAAAATTCAACATTATATTTGTTAGAAAGAAAAAAAATAAAGTTTTTTTAGTAAAACTTTTTAATAAATTCGAAATTGAATTTAACAATGGTCATTGTTGGTTGCATAAACACAAGGCGCAAAATCGTATGACATATGCACCGCTATTTTTTTCAAACTACATATTTACTTTGTTTTATACTTTGACACTTTGGCGATAGATGTCAATACACGTCCGTAATCGAAATAGTTAGCACCAGACATTTTTAAATTTCTTCATATCTACATGGGATTAATTTATTCATTGTTATATTCATTCTATTTTTCTCTTAACATCAGTACAAGCTCGATAGTGTGAACACAAAAATACCAAGGGGTATTCATATTATAGGGGGTGGTCATACAATTCTATAGTTTTTTTGCTAAAAACTGATATCATTTCTATTAATTTTCTAGAAAGCCACTTTAAAGTGATCTTTGATCTGTAGGACACGTCAAGGCGATAAAATCTTGATATTGGAAAAACATGACATATATCAGTATTGGGCAAAAAACCACAGAATTGAAGGTATATATCTACATAAAAATAATTAAAATATCTGTATTTTTTAATAAAGTAAACATTTATGTTCTTAATGAAAAAAAAATTGTACATATACAGGGTGTCCCAGAATGACAGGGTCAACGCTTTACCACATATGGTATTTATATTGTATTATGTATTTTTGTTAAAAATCCGATTGAGGCACCATACGTAGAGGATGTTGAATAGGACAATGAGTTCTTACATGCAGTTATGCGGTATAATACTATTAATGTTGTTTATATTGTAAATTTTGCAAGTTTCGATAAGTTTTTGGTCGGTGAAACAAATGTTCACACTATACGGTTGTCAGTACTACAAAATTAAAGTGGGAAAAATCTGTTTACGTTACCCAGCTGTTTGAACTAACGAGTATTCATGTTAGAGAGCTTGTACTAAATATATATATTTCCAAAAATTCATATTCTTTCTTGTAACAGAAAGCTATGATTAAATATTTTCGAGAAAAAAAACAGAAACAAATATTAAAGTTTTTGATAAATGACTAATTTTTTGCTTACGTTTACAAAAACAGTGTACTAGAAATAGTACAAATTCAATTGTTTTTTTTTATAATATTTTAACGAAGGTACTGAATTAAATGCGGTTCGTTTTTGATCGGTTGGGGTTTTTTTGGCTTTCTTATTTCGCACATAATTCTCAACGACAAAAAGTACAATATTTCCACGAAACTCAAAAAACTGAATCCTAAACAAAGGCTCAATAACCCACCAATGTTAGCTGAAACAAAAGAAAAATGAAATACTGGCAATGCATGTGCAACAGACCATTTACAAAGGATTTCAGTGAATCCATAAAGTTGACTCTTAATTTCCTTCGTAAACTTGGAATTATGAAAGAAAAAATGCACAATTGCCATGTTAGTTCTGAAATAAGAAAATTACAATAAATCATTCGTAATTAGCTTTTGGTAATTACGTGGCATAATCAGGAGAAATGGTAATGGTTGGATCCTGATTGACCGCTTGTTTGGATAATTGAGCGAAGGACCGGGCCTGAGAATATTGAATGGAAAAACACGAAGGCAAACAGTGACAACTCGATCTAAAAGGAAAATAAAATCCATTGAAACTTTAAAGTTTTGTTTCACTGGAAAATTTACCCATTTCCCTGTAAAGTCTCCATATCAGCTTTCGCTAGTTCCATGCAATCTTTGTCAGATTTACCGCAATTTTCGATATCTACATCCCCTAATAATGTTAAATAATATTTTGATTAAATAATAAATAATCTAATAGTAATAATTAATAAACATTAATTATGTTTTCTTAACAATTAGATGTTTTCTTATTAACCCGTAACTAGTGAGGTCCAATTTTCGACACATAATAGATACTTGTAAGATGGAGGTCTCTCTGACCCCACCTCACCAGGTACGGGTTAAATGGCAACATGGCTGGTCTGATTTTCACACCAAAACACTCTACCGGAGAAATATAACTAATAAATGATCGAGTCGAAATAAAGGTATGCATTGTGAAAAAGTTTTATAGAAAAAAACTAATATAGTTAGTCGCAAACAAAGCCTTTACTTCACATTAAGGTTTTGATAGGTTGCCTATTTTAATCCTATTTACCATGATTTAGGGCCGTATTCATAGTCGCGCCTTAAGCATTCCTTGACACTCAAGCATTCCTTGAGTGCACATTTACGATTCATAGTTGTTCCTCGCCACATAAGGAAGACTTAAGGCCTATTAATTATGTTGACAGTACGTGTATCAAGGAATCCTTGACTGAGGCATCCTTAAGTGTTCCTTCGAGGTGCGACTATGAATACGGCCCTTAATAAACACTCAGTATACTTACTGGGCAAATAATAGGGCACACAGTTGCACAGTTTTAAAGTATGATTGGATTGACATTCTAATATACAGTTACGTTGAGTATATGATCTGGAAAAAATGAAACTATGTAAAATTGAAGTTTTGTCGTTTACTATACAGGACGTTTTGAGTTTGAAATGTACTCTGTATTGCAAATAAATAAAAACAACAACAATGTTTGCAGGATTTTATTAAACCGTTCAAATTTGAATTTGTCTTATATTTATAATTATTCTTTTCATTTTGTTCTGCTGTCGTTTTTTTCTAGCATATGTGCAAACGGACTTCAGAAATGTAAAATACAAAATTTCTATCAACGACAATGAACTGAGACCGAGCCACAATCCTAAAATGCCTCCAACATTGGCTAAAAAAATAAGAAAATTAACAATTTTCTCCTCTCCATATTACTATGTAAAACAAGTGTTTCCAGAAAAATGGTCAATCAATCTTTATTTAAATCAAAAGTTGATGTTGCCACATTTTCCTATTTCCTTTTCCATATTCAACACTCACAACTCTATGTTAGTAGTTTGCAATTGTCTCTCGTTCGATTCGCAGTAGTATTTTCAGGAAACACTCTGTATATGTATATGTATATGATAATACTTACATAAAATTTCAGAAAATTAAAATAAGAAATGTTTCATGATTCTCTCAACTTTTAATTGTTGAAAGAAAAAGTGCCCCACCGCCAAACTGAAATCCCCAAAAAGGTGTAAGTCCGGTTGAATTCATTTGAAATTCGAATTAATTGTCTACCTGTTAATAGAAATGTTGTAATTTTTCACGCTTGATGGTAAAATGGGAGTGGACGACAATACGTTTTCGTAGCTTACGTGAAAACACGGCGGTAAACATTGACAATCTCCATCTAAATAACTAAATACGAACAAAAAAAGTGAGAAAAACTTGCAATTTTTTTTTTGAATGTCATATTGCCTGCCATTTTTTAAATCACCGACATCCATTTTTACACCGATGATACAGTCGTCGTCGATCTTACTACAGTAAACAGTTTCATTTTTAGCTAAAAATTAGTAATTTTTCTAAAAAAAAAAACGAAATTCTCCTGAAAATCTTTTCTTACTGGGCAAATAATACGGAACGCATTTGCACTGTGTTAATGTAGCATTGGACTGGCATTCGTTGATGCAGTTTTTTTGACTATATGTCCTAAAATTATCGAAAAAAACAAAAGAAACATAACAAATTGATCAGAAAATTGTGAAGACGAAGATAGAGGTTGATTAATTGTTATTTAGGTAAAAAAATCAAATCGTTTAGGTGATTGGAAAAATCCAGGTCTATTTCTTAAAATATTTTCGACAGATAAGCCAGCCGAGGAAAAATACAATTTCCATGCCACTTAACAAGCTGAATCCAGTGAAAAATCCCAATAAACCACCAACGAGTGCTTCAAAAAATCCAAATGAATCTATTTTCCGACTGCGATTTGAAATTTATTTACCCATAAAGTCGGTGAAACTGTATATAATCCTCTTCTCAGTTTTCCGAATATCATTATCCGTTAGGAAGATATCTATTTTTGTAAAGGCCCCTCTATTAATAATAAATATGTAGTAGGTTTTGTTAACATATGTATTTTAATAAAAATTTGTTTACCCATGTGAAACCACTGGAACAAATTCTGTGTGATTATTTAAGATTTTAAAACCCACTGCAGCAGAAGTCCTAACATTATACTGGATATATTCGCAAGGTTGCAAACACTGGCAATTATTACTAAAAAAAATCCATTTAAATGTGGAAAATAATCATTGAATTGGGCTGTTTTAGAACCTAGTGTTGCGGTTTATATCAGTGGTATCTAAAACAAATGCAAGTTTTACGAAAAATCATTTTTACAACATTCAATGAACGAAACCTTGTACCATCTTAAAACATTCATTCCTCAAAGCGCAAATCTTCGCATAATTGGGTGCAGTATCTAGAAAAGCTTCTCAAAAAACATTAAAAGGAAGAAATACCTACTTACTGATCAAAAAATATGGCACACAACCGCAGAGCCTCAACGACCTCACCGATAAACACTCAAATTCGCAATGTTGTAACGTATAATATCTATTGTATAGCATTGTAAGAAAAATCACCCCTTTTTGGCAACGTTGCCCAATAAATATACCTGTAATATAGTAGAGGGCGCTCATTGGAAAAGTAGCACTGACGTTTCTCGATTGGTACGTCCCGCAATGACGCGGTGGCCTCTCGAACAGACGGAACTATGGTCACCCGAGTTTCAAAACCAGGACTGATTAGGAAACCGAAATCCGCCATTTTAGGGGTTTCTATAGGATTTGAAAGGATCACCTACAAATCATTAATTCAGTCATTCTTTTAGTAAAAAGCTCGTTGTGGTTACTTTAAAGCCAACACTTCTAGTTGATGAGCAATAGTAATTTTCCACTTGAGCATCGAGGACTATCGACAGGCCTAAATGAGCTCCTGCTCCTAATCTAACAGTTAAAACTAGTGTAGCTTAGTTGGTTGCACCTACCTAAAGGGCGTCTTGGAATTGAGTTGTCAGCAACAACCTCCTTAAAGCCCTTTTCTGCATGCCAGTCGTACACATTGCTTGGATATGTCTGATTCAAAATACTGATGTCTTTGCTTAAAATTTAAAATTATGACAATACAAAAATGAAAAATGAAGAATTTTCCATTATCGTACAGATTCCTAAAGATTTTGTCGGGCGGCAATCGATTAAAAGAACAACAAAGTCCTTCGTCGGTTAAATCGTTATTGAAGATGTCGTCACAATTCATTTCCCGTGTACCCCATTTGCAATTTTTCAATAAGTCTGTACAGGAATTTCCTACCTGAAAAATCATTAAACGGTCGCTGTTTTGAGTAGGCAACTAACAAAACTCACGCGAACCAAAAAATCTCTAAGCGATTTCCAACTGATTTCCTGGTCAGTATCATTGAAGGTGGCATTGCCATTGCACACGTCATTTAACAATTTCTTCTCGAATATCGACCTAAAAATGAAAATATAAACGAGCTTAATCGATTTGAAAAAACTTTTCCAATGTAAGAAACCCGTTTTCGATGATTTTATCGGCTTCCGTTTTTTTTGCTTGATTCATATTGCAAATGGTGATGCCTGGAAATGGTATAGAAGCCAATTCAGCATCGAAAGGACTGAAACTGATAATGACCGGGCTGGATTTCCATTTTTCGTAAATGTTTGAGATGTAGTAGCCGGCGAACGCAATGGCAAAGGAAAACGAAATGAACCAAAAGATTCTAAATGAAGAAACCAAGAAAAATCAATTGTTGGAAATTGTCTGGATGTGCTAGTAAGACCTTTCTCCAAAAGTTAAATGCGAATCCCCCACGTATCTCAGGCCATGCAGTGTGGTGTTTTCGCAATATCTCGACAATTGGTGCGTCACAGTTTTCCTTAGATTTTTCTGCTGTACACGTCTGGAAAATAGCCGTTAATTTGTTGCCATAACACAATGGAATTAAAACTTGAAATTTGGAATATCTCGTCGAATTCGACGGTCGTGGAACTTGTCTTGGTTAATTTTGAAAATTTCCAGATTTTGTCCTGAATTCCGGAACATGTTTCCAACTGGAAATGAAACTTTGAACTGATGACCCACAACTCATACTCGAGTTGTCTACAACAAATAATTTTATGTCACCAGAGCTAATCGTTCAGATCCATCATGGAGATTTCCAGACCTTTTAATTGCACGTGTTTCGTGTCACGAATGTAGAAATATTACCCTTCGGGGTGATTAATTTTATAGATTTTCAAGGGAAAAAACCAACGTTTTCTTCAAATAACACTAATTTCTTCTTTTGTAGGTCATTCTTTGGATCAATATAAATTTGATTTACAAAGTTGATGGACTTTTTTAATTTAATTTTCTTTTCACTGAATGATTGAATACTCTATGTATAGATTGTTGTTTTTTTTGTAATTCTTCTATAGCCGAAAAGAATTCTAGGACGTTTGGCAACGTTGCAAGTACCAAGTTAAAAACCATTTCTTTTCAGTTAAATTTTACGTTATTTGATACTTTTTTCTTCTTCAATGAAACTTTTGAACTGCAACTCTTTTACGATCTCACTATCATGACGTAATACTACTCTATACAGGGTCTCCTAATTTCGTTGTATTTACGGGGTTTCTCGATCATTACTAAAGGTAAAAGGATGCGGTTTTCAAGGCATCGTGTTACTTTTTTGTAAAATAAAAGATGCCGCGACGATACTCTTTGTGAGATACAGGACAATAATTGTCATAATTATTATGAAAATTTGTCATTTTGAGATCTGAATTGTTTGATAAATTCTGGCAAAAATAAGAACTACTTCTAATCTTTCTTTAAATGTAGAAACGAGTAGCGCACTCGATATTTTTCTAAAAACAATACTATAGACCAAACATATGTTGTTTAAAATTTAATGCCCTATATATTTTCCAGTTGTTGAAATTTCAACAATATATTCTCCATAATAAATTTTTATAATAGCGTCAAACACTATAATTGTCATTATTCAAATAAATGTTTATTGGAATGGAAATGTTGTAACTACTGAAATTAGGCAAACAATAAATAACAACTAGAAACATTTAAACAAAAATGAAACTTATAATAACTGTTAAATTGATTTTCATTATATTTCGGATATACATATTTCACACATTTTTCTAATCCTACGTGTAGTATTTTAAAAAATAAAGAGTTTTTATTTTTAAATCTCTAAATGCCCTATGTACGGCAGAAATCCATTTTGTTATTTTTTCATATTTGACGGAACAAGTCTTAATTTCTATGTATTTCTAGAAAGAAAAGTGTACTAGCGTTAAATCTGGCAAATCTGTGAGGTTTCTAACTAATTCAGACCCGGATTCGAAATTTATCTCTCATTGTCAGTATAGTCTTCAATTTACTCATTATGAGTTACGGTTTTGTATTGAATTTGAAGATCAAATAAACTTTATCAGGTAATTGAAAAGTACATATTTTGTAATATCTTGATATGTCGGAGCTACAAGTTGTTCCCTCTTATGTATAATTATTATTTTTGTTCCATCAATAAAGCACGACGGACTAATATCAAATCTTCTATATGTATAAAGTCTGTAGAACTAATGATCATCAAAAACAAAAAAAAACAATTAAATTGTCACAGTCTACTAATAAAAAATGTATCAGGATAGTCAAAATTTGACTTTTTCAATTTTATTCAAAATTATATATGTTTGTTTGAATGCTTTCGTTTCAAATTATTGATTAGATAAAAATAGCGATTAAAACATCTATAAGAGGTATTTTTTACATTTACGATAACTTATTCCACAATTGGTATAGTACAAGAGGAATTCTAAAATGAAAATTTTTTATAGTCGACTTGTAACTCAAAAACAAAAAAAACGATAGGAAAAATTCTAACTGAAACGTGTTTTGTTTTACAAAAAAGTAGCACAGCGTCATAAAAAAGCATCTATCTCTCTTAAATAATAAGCGAGAAACCCTGTAAATGTAACGAAATTGGGACACCATGTACAACATCAGATTCCAATAGAGATGAGATATACCTATAAGACATGCAGACAGACACATCGTAGTACCATCTAATTGTAAGTATATAAACGTAAAAAAAACAATTGAAACGAAACGGAACAAGTAGGCTTTTTAAAAGAAATACAGTGAGTGGTAAAATTCTTTTGTTCGAGGAACACGTGCTTTAGAGTACAAAGAAACGAAAAAGAACCAAAATAAGGGTAGTTTTTCATTTGGATGGACTTTCTAGAGCTGCTTAAAGATGAACGTTTAAAATATTTTTTTATTTCTATCCATTGACATGCGCTAAACACCACTTTAAAACTTTGAATCATGACGTCATTGATTGTTTTCGCGTTCGTCTACTACGATAAGCCGTTTTTTGCTCACATGCCTACCACACACCGAGTTTTTCACTAAAACGATCCCATTTAGAGGAAAAAAACAACCACTACCAGAAAGGGGGCGCGATGTGGGCCTTTTCTCGGGCACCGCGTGATCTCGTTGTTCCTATTGGAGCCCCCCGGTGGCGTGGAGACCCCCCTTAAAACCCTATTTTGTTTAAGGGCATCGAATTTGCGACCCCCTTCCTGTTGACAAAACGGACCGCACATGGACTTTTTAGTTTTTGAATTGGACGGAATTATTTGCCATGAAATCGTTACACAATTGGTGGGCCCCCACACACACACACATACACATATACGCATATAAGGCATTCTTATCTTTTTGATGATATAATTCTAAAAACCCTGTATAATTTTAGGTATTTAGTTGGCTTGTGTTTATTAAAATAATAAATTGTTATGGTAAAAATGATATGAATCAAGTGACCATTGAATTGTTACAAACACAGTTTCTTATTCGTTGACGTTAATAACATGACATTTCAATTATGTTGGGGCCTTGGGATTTGGCAATATTGCAGGCATAAATAGGGAATAACTAATTTTGGCTTAATGGACCACTCTTTGGGTGTTTATTTATGGCTTTATTAAGTTGTTACTACTACTGTTTGCATAGCTTTTAAGGTCGTTTCTTTAGAAATATGAAAGAGTTTTAGCCGAAAACTCTTTTAAAACCCTTTCTCAGTTAGAAAGTTAAAAAGTATTTAAGTATTTTACTAGCCAGTGAACAAAAATGGAAAAACCCAGCGATTGAAAGTTTTTCCTAGAACCATTTAACGGCCGCTTGGTCCCAGATTTATGAAGAAATTGTCTTACTCTTATTTCAGTTCCATTAGGTTTAACCACAGGCAGCTGTCCCAAATAAAAATGTCTTGTTCGCTAAAAATCTATTATTTATTAACCTCAACATTTGTTAGTTCCGAAATCGTGCAAAGAAAGGAAGCAATAAATCAAATTAAAGTAAAGTTTCATTGTAAGGACACAGCACGGAGTTTTGACGCGCAACTGACCACCCATGTAATTTTAATGAGGCCAAACACCCAACCCCCTCCATCTTATTAGAGAATTCAGTCGCAATGGTACAAATCGGGATATCTCGGAGTTGAGCACCAAAAAAAAAAAACAAAAAGAAAAGGTGATGAAAGAGAGTCTCTCGTTTTGGTGGCCGCCAAAGGATTAATTATTATCAGTCAATTTCCGTTCGAATAATATCTCGATCTAGATCACAATGACACACAATAATATCGTGCAAAGCGGGACGTCCAACGACCCTTTTTCTTCTTCTTCATCATCATCCTTTTTCACTTTTAATATTAATTACGAAAAAGGCGATTTCGTTCGGCACGGTCGCCTTTCAAAAGAGTAAAGACGAGCCGAATTATTAAGGAGTGAGCGCCCCCTACCGGCCGACAGCCTCTTATTTAATAACCGACAATAATAGAAACCACTGTAAGGAGTTAATGATTTGCACAATTTTAATTTAATACATTACACAAAAGTGTCTTTTCTCGGTCCCGTTTCCTTCAACTATTCGAAGAGATGTGATCCTGGACTTTCTTTGTTTTAAATTGAAACTATCACGCTTGGCCATAACAAATGAAAGAAAAATTGTCTTAGGCGATGATATATTTTTTTTTGTGTGTGTTCCTTGTCTTTTTCGTTCTGGAAAAATTACATTAATTTGCGGATCTAGAGTGCGCGAAGCAGATGTTGTGTCACTGCGTCCCGCGGCGCCCCCTGGTGCGCCAGAAGGGTAGTTTTTATTGTTCGAGAACCCCCATTTTTTTTCGTTCGCAGTCTTCGAAACGGGACCCCATTGTTATTAAAGCATTATTTTTGTTACACGTATAATAATATATCAGCTTAATTTATTTCTTATATTAGTATACGGGGTCTACCACAAATTTGGAATTTATTTTCTTGAAAAATATTTAAATGCCTAATGAGTGACTAAAGAAAATTGTTCATCATTCAACAAATGTAACTAATCCATTGAATTTTCTTCGGAAACTCAGCCTTTAAATTGACTTGCCGTAATTTGAAAAAGTTAATGGACTTGAATTGGAACTGTAATAGGGTTAATTCTGTCAAATCATTAATAACAGCGTTGTACTTTAATATAGTTTGAATTTTTCAAATATCAGCTATATCGTATGAATTAATCCTAATTACTCACTACTTAAAGAAAGTCAAAAAGAGTTTTGTGTTCATGAAAATTAGCACTATCTTATTTTCCAAAAATTTTCCTTTTTTTCTTCTTCCAAAAAGAAAAGCAAGGGAAGCGTTGCACGCCTACGTTAGAAAAAGATAAAAATATATTTTATTTACTCGAACATTAATGAATAAAATTTGAAATTTTCAACTTGAAACCATTTTATAAAATGCATTTATCTTTTTTTACTGTTTCATGCCTACAAAAAAATATATATATATAGTCTTTGACGGAACAGAAAGACGGAAAGGCCAGTTAAGTAAAGATTTTATGTCACAACCACGATAATTAATTTAAGACCACTGTTTATAGTGTTTTATTTTTCCAATAAATTAAACATTTTCAATGACGCATTGCGTAATTCCAAAGACAACGTTTCCTTTTCCTTATTACACTAAATTACAAAGAGAGAAAACTTAACGCATGCTCTTATGGATATTACAGATTGATTCTGACAAACAGGCAATATTTAAAAATTCGAAGTTAGTATACTATAGTAATGGCGTCAGTCTAATTACTGGTAACAGTAGCCCTAAATGGTCATAAACATATAAAAATAACTTTCTTACAGGACCTTGCCGAATATAAATATTGACATTTCCAAGGTTTTACATTTTAAATAGCACTTACTCCATTTTCGGAGAATTTTAAATTTAGGTAAACGTCTTGAACGAATTAAAGAATATTCCTTTTATAATGCAACCATTTAAATGACATGAACAGGGTCAGTCCAAATTTCGAGACAACCTTGAAACTTTTATTACGTATCTATTTGTGTCAAATAAATAGGTATGTAGATTAATATTTCTCATTTTTATTTTGATGCACCCTGTATAGAAAAAGAGAGTCCCACTGTGCGCCACTGTTTCGCCCTCTCCGTGACGTCGTCGTCGCTATTATAAATAATAATTAAAAGTTACAACTTAATTAGACCGAAAATGATAATCATGGGCGGTGGGGGTGGAGATTTAGGAGCCCCACGGGGCCGCCTTGACGTAAATTAATTAATTTCGCCACTTATTTACAGGATGTCGTAATTAAAAGTTTCATTAAAAGCATCAATTTGGCAACTGGAGGATAAAAGAGAATGACACAATGGCCCAACAACTACTTACAAGACCAATTTCTCGTTATAACAGCTTGTTTCCACAACTTTTAAACTAACATATTCGCAGTGTTGTGCAATGGGTAATAATTGTTTATAATATTCAAGCCGGAAATGGTAAAAGCAATTAGAATAAGAACAATAATAAATTGAATGGGAACATAGGAACGCGATCAAAGTAACCTGTGTTTGCGTGCGTGCTAGCAATGATGATTTATCGTTTCGGGGGCGACCTGAGGCGGAGCAAAGGCGGCCAAGTGCTCCGCCTCTCCCCGCCGATCGTGTTCTCATTATTACGCCCCTTTCCCCAGTTTGCTGTTGAACACGTGCAACGGCCACTTGATGATGACCCTGTTTACACAAAAATTTAGGTGCAAGGAACAATAGATGGTCGCTTGTTATACCGTAATAGAAACAACAATTGACGTAATTAGTTACGCAGTCAGGAAAGTGTCATAAATGCCAATGTCGTTTCTGACTTCGAATATTTTTTAATCCTTCACATAGCATTTGTCTTCCGTGTCGTAAAATTTCCATACTTATTCGTTTTTATGACGAAATCGTGTAGTGTAATTAAAAGTCGCACACAGGTATTTAGCTCATAAACTAACTGAATGATGTCGCCCGTTATAAAAAAAAATGAGAAATTCCCCGCGTGATGGGCGACCGCCCGTCGCCCAATTAAACTACTTGAATGAAGGGCGTTTATTTATTTATTTTTTTAAAACATTTTATAAAACGTTGCATCGTAAAATTTGTTACATTTTGACGTTACGTCCACGATTTTATAATGTCATAATAATCATAATCATAATCGTAAGCTGAAGGAGGATTTTTGTTTTAAATCGATATGATTTCTGAACATATGAAACGTGGTAGATGAAAACAGAAGATACTGGAGAGCCACACAACCCTTACGTAAAATGAATTTTGTCTAGATGTTTCAATGGTCAATGGTGCAAAGCGAGGATATCGTCCACCATAAAATGACCATTTTGTTTCAAGTTATAATCCCACTTAGTTAATAACGAAAATTCAAGCCACTCGATGTTGTGACGTTCCCCTCGTCGAGACTTATTTACGATTTAATGACGTACATGAATTTCTCGTCGGGTAATTTCCTCGTAAAATTTCCTTTTTCATATTTATTACGTTTCGAAATGCAACAGTCCAAGTTTTGGGGAACATCACCTACAGCAACAGAATTCGATTCGATTGCCAATTGTTTTCACGATTGTCGATTTTTCACGCCGCGGCCAACTGTCAATGGCGCCTTCTTCATCTTTTATCATGCACCCCCCCCTCCCCCCTCTTTGGTTCTCCTCCCTCAACCGGCCCCCTGTTTTTTTTTGTAAATGGTCCTCAGGAGAAGAAATTACAACATTAATCTCCGTCCGGGAGAAACTGTCAGGTAAAATATCGGGGGCCCGACCAATTTTGTTTTATTAAATTATACGACTCGGACCATTTTTTATTTTTTTTTCATTTCTTGGGTACACGCACTTGTTTTGGATAGGGAAAGGGGAAAACTAAATGGGAAATCCATTTACTTCCATCAAATCAATTTGTTTTATTTAAATTTGATAAAATGTTTTTGGTGTTGTTGTTGTCACCTTGTCATACTTATGTTCTTTCTTTGCTTTACCTATAGGTATAAAAAATTGACTGCGTCTCAATTGTTTTTTGAAAAATATCAAATCATTTTCAAATAAGTTATTGTTCTCTTTATAGAAGTGGAATAGATGGTCAGACCTAATGCCAATTGACTTTTTTAAGAATATTTTATTTCTTTAATCCATCATATTCGTGGAAGAAAAATAAGTCAGTAGCATAGCTTTTCCTAAAATAAATAAATGCTTTAAAAAATCTAGAATGGCATTTAAATAAAAAAAAAAAGAAATGAAATTCGATTGTTTTATAAAGATCCGAACCAAAGAAACCCGTTTGAAACTGTCGACTTTTAGAACCGTTTCGAACGAAAAGAGTAGGAACCCTTTAAAAATTTTATGACTGTGGTACCTAATCATATTGACCCATTCATAACGAGGCTCATCTCTAATGTTAAATATTTATTTTAGTAATTTGTATTTTGGGCCTGTTTTTTTTATGTCCTCGTCGTTAGAACGATTATGCCGAATGAGTTATGGCCCACTGGATTCCACTTAACAATTTGAATAACAAAAAAAAAGAACCAAGGTCCGTTGGTTCTCATTCTGATGGACGCAGAAGAAAAAAATTATAAACGCGCAACCCCCTGGGTGGGGCCGCGTTATCGGATCATCTTAAAGGGACACAATCGAGAATTGATGTTTTGCCAGCTTCGGTCCCTTTTTCTTCATTTTAAATTATCTTTTTTAACACCGTTTTCCTAGGAAATCGTCATAAGTCATCCTAGAGTGAAGTTGTCCTTTGGTACCGGTGAAGATAAAAATCTCTTTTTATTACATTTGGGTTGTTTCTATTTTAACGGGGGTTGGCTTTTCGCTAAAAAAATGAAAATTAAATAGGGGCTTAATTAAGGCTTAATTGGGTTCCCAAAAGAAAATATTTGTATACGAATGTATATAAACAAAGAAGATTGATGCGTGTATATTTCTAGACTACAAAAACTGGTGGGTTCCTAGTGGGCCCCCCCCATGGAGAAAAATCGTAAACTAGAAGTAAAACTTGCAGCTGGTGATTTATTTATTATTGTATTATGCGCGCCACGGTCCAGACCTATGTCTAAACATATTTTCTTTTATTAATAATATTAGGTAGATTTACAAAAACCCCTTTCTTCATTTTTTTTCTTGATTAGTTCGAAAGAGAGAAAGCGAGAGAGACAGAGAGAAACAAGAGAAACAAATTGTCCAGGCATCAACCCTCCGTACGGAAATAATCAGATCAATTAGACGAGATAAGCCCTCGGAAATGAACAAATGAACTTCTATTTAATCCAATGATACGTTGATAAATCTTCGAGAGACGTAAGCGATTTCCACCCCTGGTTTTTCCTACAAAACCCCTCCGCGTAAATATTTTAAAATATTTAGTTTTCGAAAAAATAAAATTATATTCAATTTTTCAAAGTGTCGTCGAAGACCAATTGATTTTCCTTAGGAAATCAGTTTTCTTGCAAACTTTTTTTGTTTTCCTTTTATGAAACTTGGTAGAAATTGTGTTCCTACCTATTAGATTTAGAGGTGCTTTATACAGCGCCTTCAGAAATGATCGTCACCACGTAACTTAAATGTTTTTTTTTATAATTTTTATGTTAGTTACCCTGAACCCTAGTTATTTCTGGAATCACCTGAAAATCACGTAGTGACGATAATTTCTGAAGGCACTGTAGACATATTCAACTGTTTTTTCACTTTTGAGACAATTGTTTTCTATTTTCATTCTTTTCACTGAGACCATTTTCAAGGACAATTTTTAAGAAATAAACGTACGTAGAGGTCATCTTTATCAGTTTGCGAAAAAAAATTAAAAACTTTTTTGAAGATACCAATGTTAAAAACTACACTTTCACCCCTCAGGCTAAGGCAATATAAATAATTTCTGTCAAAAAACTAATGATGTATCAAATTCGACTATTATAGTAATATAAAGAACGAGTAATATTCCCTATAAAACTTTCTAAACTTACCCTTTAAGCCCATTAGAATGGAACCGTTGGCGGTCGCGTCATTTTCCGCCCCCATCCGCCCTGTGCAAAAGAAAAACAAGTGCCACTCGTCCTCATCCACTCGACAAGGCCCACTTTGCGGTCGCCCTAATTGAAATCGAGACAGTCGGAGCTACAATTGCCGCTCCATTAGACTCCACTTCACTCTAATTAATCGCATTATTGTTCCACTATAGTAAAATAAAAAGGAAGAGACATTAAATTAGATGATGAAAATGATACCATCTAACTCAAACATAATTCAATTAATTAGGAGCCGATTGTCGGTAATGCCTTTTTTTTTCATGAAGCAAATTTGGCTTTGGAATGAACAGAAAAACCGTTAATGAATTTTTCAACGGTCATAAAAAGAAAGCGAAGTTGCCAAGTTGAATACCTACCTATCACGGCAAGAGGTCAAATATTTGCACGTCAAATTTAACATAAAAAGGGCCGCAAAACCCCGTCATTATCAGGGGTTCGGAAGTCGAGTCAAATCGCACGTGCAACTTCCGGTCTAATTTGACATAATGATTATTATTGGGAGCGGGGGGTCGGGGGTTATTTGATGAAAGATCCGAGCAACCTTAGACGCGTGAGAATGTCTCGCGATTCGGCTTTGTTCGTTCCATTACAGTCCCAATAAAAGAACGCGATTTTGTAGTTTTATAATGAAGTGTAGCCCAACAATACGATTTATTGTTGAAGGTATTTTGAATGGAGAGGCGAAGTCAAGTATTGTCTCGCTTTTCGAACAATGACGCAATTCCGTTAATAACGTCAAGAAGTGACAGTTGAAGTCGGAAATGAGATTACAAGGGATACAATGTAAATTTTAAACGTTTTTCAATATCTGCTTATTAAGGATACTTTTTTTATGATTGGAAAAATGTTATATGAAGAATGTCGCGTTGTTAATTCCAAATATTAAGTGACCATTTGTTTGCTGAGAATCCGAATCTGGTTGCAGAAGACACTTTGCAGAAGCATGAATGCCTGAGATGATTTCTAATTTTTCCCCCAAACAGGAATTGTTTCTTAATTCTTTTAGGAATCCAATAGGCTTTATCTAGTTTATCAACTAGAAATAGTTAAACGCACATTTAACTAATGGTTATACGTAAGTAGGTATCTCTAGGTATTTCCCTGTACTTTAATAGTAAATCTGAGAAATAGTAATACATAAACAGAAAAAGTGGGATTTATGAGTTGCGTGTGTGAGAGAGAGAGATAGAAAGTGGTGTTGTTACAAGAATTAGTGACAGAATGTGGAGTAGGTACCTAGGTGTCTAGTGAAAGGGTAGAAAGAGGTGTATGAATAAGTCTAAAGAAGGAATTTTAATTGACAGGAAAACCCAAAGTTAAAAGGAATCGTAAATTATGTTCAGATTAATTGAAGGAACTAATGACAAATATTATTGTATTAAAACAACAAAGAGTTCAAATCTAATATTGAAAAAACCAATTGAAAATAACAGTAAATTCCAAGTAAGAGTTTAAGAATTAATTGTTAAAAATGCATATTTCAGTGCGTCCACTAATTTACAATATTTACAGTTTCGCCAACATTAAAAACTTTTATAGCCCAACATATTAACATGCCTAGAACATTCAAAAGCTAATTTGAAAATCAACACAATTTACAATCGGTGCACATAAAATGGCAGTAATAATTTTAATTCGACTTCTCTCTAAAAGACCATAATATTCCCATTGCGATTGGCCAATTAGTTTCATGAATAAAGTTAATATAACAATTCCCAAGCCGGCAACAAGTCGCTGCCTGGGATTGCAACGTGTAGGCAATTTTAAAAACAACGCCCCCTTGAAGCGGATTGGTGTTTACCACACCAGTCGCGTAATACCGCTGTTGCGGGAGACCAATGATATCTGACTTGATTGAGACCAATCACAGCAAGGGAAAACATTCGGTTACTTTGACAGCAACAGGGGCCGGCTGCGAAAGAGAGCTTTTAGTCATGCTGTGAATGCTCGGTGAGGAGCATCAACACCATTTACGAGACGTCCGAGGCGGATGTTGACACCGTGTGTTTGTTAGTGTTTTTTTCTGTTTTGAAGTGATTGTTAGAATGGGATGACACGTATGTTTTAACAATGATCAACGCTTTTATGGATGGCCCTGGTCTTCACCATCACCTTAGCGCTTACGGTCTGAAAATGTCACCGAGTCATGACGGAGGCGGCGGAGCGGCCGCATCAACGTTGCCCCATCAGAATCCGGCGGCAGCAATGACGGCTCCCGAAATGCCGCCAGGACAAAATCATCCGCACCATTTTCAGACGAATTACGGGCACCATATGGGCCATCTGAATCCGCAACCTGGCTACGCGGCCCGGGACTTTTTGCTTCGTCGCGATCATCACGAGTTTCCGACGGCACAAACCGCACCAAGTGATTCGATGTTGTTTCATCATCATGCGACGGAGATGGCTCCGCATCCGAATCTCCATCTACCTCCACATCACCATCATCAAATGCTTTATGCAAGAACGGATCATCATCCCGCCGCGTATCACGCTCAACCCAATCACCAATACATCAATCATCATACAATGGCGATGCCGCACCATCCCAGTAACTTGCACGGTGGTTTTTTCAAATATATGCGACCGATTAAACAGGAAATGCAATGTTTGTGGATCGATCCAGATCAGCCACCACCGAAGAAGATTTGTGGCAAACATTTCACCACGATGTCCGAAATCGTTGGTCATTTAGGGGTTGAACATGTCGGTGGTCCGGAAATTACGAATCACGCTTGCTATTGGCAAAATTGTTCGCGCAACGGACGACCATTTAAGGCGAAATACAAATTGGTGAACCATATTAGAGTACATACTGGAGAAAAACCGTTTCATTGTCCGTTTCACGGGTGTGGAAAAGTGTTTGCGAGAAGTGAAAATTTGAAAATTCATAAACGAACTCACACAGGTAAAAAATGTTTAGAATTCATTTATTTTTTCCTTAAGTAAACAATACCAAACACCTATAATAAACACGTGGTATTTATGAGAAAAAAACAAAAAAAACATGTTTTTCAACATTTTTCGAAATTTCCCTTTTAACGGCGGCCATTTTAATGGAGCAACACTGTTGTAGTGGAGAAATTTTATCGCATCAAAAGTGAAAAAAAAGGAGTAGGCGACAGTCAACATCTTAATCCGTGAAATTGTCAGTATTTATTAGGTCATAATCACCAAGTCTTTTATGTTCCAATTGCAATATTCCATAAACTCCAATTACGGATACTATTTGTCATTCATCTTTATGCACCAAAAATACTACAACAATAAATCACCATAGTCACTACCTATATCATTTAGAGTCAATATTCAAAAATTGTCATACAAAACACATAATTGTTTTTCACTTAAAATAGTGATTTTCATCAATCAAATGGTATTAAATCAAATTAATAAACAGCAATTTCCATATTTGTCAAAATCGGGCAACAATAATTCATTTATTTTCGCTTGTTTTTGCAATTCTGTCATAACTTTGTCAAGTCAATATCATAAGTAACTAAATATAATGATAATAGATTTGCATAATTATTGAAATTCAAGTAACAATCATATTATACTAGATCTGCTCAATAATCAGGTCACTTAGTATGTAAAAACTCTTTGTTATCACAATAAAATAATTTGTTTCGATTTTTCTTATCTAATCAAAATTTTTAAAGAACCATTTATTCAGTCAAACGACACCAAATCGGCATAATAATCGGATCATTTAACGCTCCATAACCTCCCCAATTATCGTTAGACAATTTTATTTACATTTTCCCTAGTCTACAATCAATTTCCACGCGTTTTATCGGCGACCATTTCTACGTGACGGGACTTAATTGACGTGTTTGCTCAGTATTAAAGAAAGAAATAAATAAATAAGACCCATTTTGGGGGCTGCCGCTTGTGCCCCAATCTGGTATTAGCGTCGCGTAAAATCGCCTTTGGTTCTGCTCTATTTTTACTCGCTAACAGTCATTATCATCAACCCTCCATTGAAATCGTCGAAGCTCGAGTGTTCTTTATGGAAGGGAACTAGCCTACTTGAATTTTTAACGTACGTTTCATGTCACATTACTCTATTGTCGTATTTAGATCGAGTAGGCCGTCGTTCGATACTTGAACTTCAAGAGGGTGATTCGGTGGTGTTCTTTTGAGCAAAACAATTGAAGTTACGAATTGAAGTTCACATTAACCCATTTTTTTTTGTCTCTCATTTTCTTGTTTCTTTAATTTGAAACTAATTCCGAGAAGAATCCATTACTGTATTTGAAAGGAATTCTTTGAAAAAGGTAAAAGTCCAAGGAAAAAAAGGCTTTAAATCTCTTTTTTCCTTTTGAAAAATGCCCGTATGTCAATAATATTACAATATAATGGGCACTCCGAAATTTGTTTGTCCGTTGCCACGCCCACAAACTTTAAAAGTCATCTGGGTTTCTCGCTTTCGAAATAGAAATAGAGCCCTGGAATTTTATTTCTAGGAATTGCCCCCCTTTCAGGTAGACAACCGCAAAAAGACAAATTAAAATCGTCATCAATTTCCAATACGATAGATATAGTTCTGGTTTTTTTCATAAATATGGCGTCCTGACGCGCACACACACAGCACATACAAAATTGAGATCCCA
Source organism: Hypothenemus hampei (assembly GCA_013372445.1). Classification (NCBI taxonomy): domain Eukaryota; kingdom Metazoa; phylum Arthropoda; class Insecta; order Coleoptera; family Curculionidae; genus Hypothenemus; species Hypothenemus hampei. The sequence goes on along the minus strand of JABRWK010000003.1, from coordinate 1,123,413 downwards.
AAACGAGATTATTATCGCACCTGTATTATAATGAATAGTATGGAAATGAGTCAGCAAAGATGTCGGACGCGCGCGAGAAAGAGGGATTGGTCGAAGGAGGATGGTTTTCGAATTCATTTTTTTTCTACCTTTCATAATAATCGATCATCCCCGGCGGCCATGAAACGGAAAAACGTTTATTTATCGCTTGTCACATATTTTGGCAACCCTCGTTTGTCATTTTTCTCAAGAAAAATATTTAATTATACCTTTCAGGGGCTTAATTAGGTTAAGAAATATTAAGGGGTCTTTACGACTACTACCACCACCACTACTATTGAAAGCCTTCGAGCGCTTATAAATTAATTAGCAGGTAGTTAAAAAAACAATGAATTTTTATTGAGCACGCCACTGTCCTCGATGTAAAAACTAACGCACAAACGGGGAGGGTGCGTTTAATTTACATTCATAAAACACGAAAAGAGGGTTATGAAAAATATTTTCTGGGTCTGGGTCCATCTGTTTTATCAATAATAATGTTTCTCCACTGGTTTTCGAGGCCTTTTTACCAACCCCTTGTCGTTCCTCGACGGAAAAGGGTGGGAAAAACATTCTCCTCGCGCTTAATTAAACGAATAATTCATTTGTTTTAACAAAAACCACGCCACCCCACCCTATCCTTTTAGGATTCGTTTATTTCCCCTCCAATAGACGCGCACAGAAAAGGTGATGATGATCATCAACTGTCATCGGAATTGAACCCACCATATTTCCATGGCCTACCCCCGTTTTTTATTTCAAAAGATTACTGTCTAGTCCTATTGTAGTTGGTACGTGAATCGGGGATGGATGGAGTATAAATGGCGGATTAAACTATTATCGGCTTTATTTTTATGAAAATAACGGATGGACGTTCCGAGTAACATCTGCCCATTGGCGGCCATTTTTTCCTTGGTGTAAAACAATAAAGAACAGACGTATGTTAATTGGGAATTACAAAAAATATTGCCAAATGAGGGGCTGCTGAAAAATTCTCTTTTAAATGTAATAATAAAAAAGGTGGCAAACGATCCTTGTTACTCTCTCTCACAACACACTTAATATTTAGAGTGCCATGAAAAAGCAATGAAAAAGCCCTAAGCCCCTGCCTAATCCAGTCGGCTTAGGCCGGCGAGAAAAAGAGAGGAGAGGCCCTTCTTCTACATCTTCTTCATTCATTCATTCAACAGTTCAGGTAAATAAAAACGTTTTGCCACACAACACACAACAGTAGGCCGTGCTCTCGAGTGCATGTGGAACAAACGAATAACGCGTCGGCAAACATGGCCAACTACGTTTGTTAAATAATAATACCGAGTTCATTATGCCGGAAATAAGGATCTATTCAAGAAATTCAAAAAAAGAGAACACGTATGAATAGGAATATTCTTGTTGTTGCGGTTTTAAAAGCGTCATCCTTTAAGCGCGAATTTTTTCGCTCAACAAACGGACATAAAGGACAACGCCCCTGGCAAAAGAGGCTAAGATCCGAAGCATCCAGAAGGCCTCCAAGTGATATCCAGGGCAGCCATTTTGGCTGACGGAGACATGTGACGATCGATGGCGAACAACGAGGAGGATTAAGGGAGAAGAGGAGGAGGAAACGCGACTACGACGATTTTCCCTCTGGGCACAGCCGAAAATCATTGGCGTAACGCTTTGGAAAATACGAGTCGTCCCTGGCGCCAAGCTTAATCCAGATACCCATTATTCGATACCCAATTCATTTGTCTTCATCCAGCGCGGCGGTTGTTTTGTTTGTCGCCCGATGCTAATTTGTTTTCCCCCTTTTCTCCGCCCGGTCGTGCCCCGAATCCAGGGATTGTTTTGTTAGGTTTCGACGTCATCGATCCGAACAAGGCGGCCTTCTAGATTATCGAGAGAAGGAACAACATGTGAGGCGAGCTTTTAAAAATACTAATAAACGATCGAATTTCCCTACCAGTTTCAGTTCTCCGTAATTGACGGGCCGTCAAGTTGGAGTTGTCTGGACACAAACAACTAGTATTGGGAACCAAACACAGTTGCCAGGTCTTTATTTAGATGACAGTGGATGTGAAAAGACAAGTTATGTAGTAAATGGTGTCGGATTGGCCCTCAATTATGATAAACCAAAACTTTCATTTTCAATAAAATGCCGTTACAAAAATATTATAAAAATTAAGAGAACTGTTTTTGGACATTATGTTTTTACGACAGAATTAGAAGAAGAATGGCAGATAATGACGGGAAATGGACATAAATATAAACTGATCTATGAGATTTGTTCAGTAGATAAACGGTTTTAAACAGTCCTCCTATCGTGCTATGTGAATGTTGCTGTGGCAACAAAGTAACAATTTACGGATTAAACGTGTATTTTAATGAACAATCCTTGTAGGTACATTGTATTTAGGCACTGATAATAGTTCAATAATTTTGAAGTCTGACTTATTTTACTTCGGAAACGGAACAGATGAATGAACAGTTGAATAAATTGTCATTTTTGTCTATAGACGTTTTTCACGAGAGCTATTATGAAACTAAAGCTGGTCATTCAATTATTTATCAACTTGAGTTTGGCACCGAGATGGGGGAACAAAAACAGTTGACTTCACCTATTGGCTATGGCTATAGCGATACCGTGATAATAATAATGTTTATCTTCGAAAACGATCTTGACCTTTCCGGTTTTTGTTGTTTTGGTGTTGCTACTCTAAACACCTTTTCTGACACGAATCCCTTTTGTAAAACCAATCCATTCTATTTTAATTCCCTTGCCATAAAAAGGAGATATATATCTTTATTAGATCAGATCTTCTCTGAGTCTTTACGGGCCACGAAGAGTGTAGAAGAAGAAAAAAATGACAAAGAACAGATTAACTCTTGTTATATGCGTTCCAAAGTCAAAGATTTATATCGGACGCGTTTTGATAAATGACTTTAAAGTGGAGGTGTTTAAGAATCGAACAATTATTATTAACATCCCGATAAGAAGAAGAAGATTTAGTCGGTAATTGGCAAACGAAGAATTACACTTAACCTTATTTAAGTATCTTTTTTTTCAGTTTTTAGCCCTAGCCCCATATACAGTATAAAAAGCTATTTATCAAGCATTGTATTCAGTTGACACGTTTTATATTTTATTATTATGCCTCGCTTTGTTGTTGGGAACAATTTGGCCAACGTGGGGCCCGTGTGTAGAGAAGAACCATCCTCGTAGTCGTCGTCCTCCGGGTGCCAATTGTACGCGTCCTTGAAATCGTAAATATAAAATAAATGAGCCCTCTTTAACAGGGCCGTACTTAGACTTCGAAGCAAAAATGGCTTAATCCACCCTACGGGATCGGGAAGCGACGATGTTTAATTTATCGCCCACGCAAAAGCAGGCGGCAGGCTTCCTTATCTGACGATTCAATCTCGAATTTATTTAGATATACGTTAAAAAGGAGCCAGGTGAGCTTGAATTTCACTCGGGAGGGTAATTTGATATACGTTTGGCTACTTGTCTGTGTGTAGTACGTATAATAACGGCCCCTGGGTGAAATATACGCCTACGATTGTCGAATAAAGAGCCCCTCTTCTTCATCTTCGTCTTCTTTCGCTAATAGTGGGATGGTTTCAATAGCGTACGATCGGTGGTTTTAAAGGTAACCGATACAATTTTTTTCTCAACAACAAAAGAACAAAAAAACCATGGAACTTTTCTTACATTGTGGTAATAGATTCGCAACTGTTTTTTTCTGAAACAATTGCCGTTCATAAATCATATTGACCTGAGACTATCAATCTTCATAATATTTCGAAAAAACAATCTAAATGTTTGAGACGGTCTCTATTTCAAAAATTATAAAAAAATATGTCAAATAAAAGAAATAAAATAAACAATTGGTTTCCAACAGTATTGCCAGTTAGATTTTTCAAAATATTAAAACGTCTTGACACAAGAGCATTAAAGTTACAAAACGTTACCGTCAAGAGCCCATTGTTTCACGGAAATACTTGATTTGCAACTGTTTGATTTCAAAACAATTGTTTTCGAGTTTTTATCGAAACAAGAATTTTTTATTAAAAATTAACATAAAAATTGAAATTACTTACCAAAAAGTACCTGTTTCTCTCAGATGGCCTTACCTGTAAGAAAAAAATCGCATCGCATTACCACTGGGCAAAAAGAAACTAAAGAAAAAAGAGGAGATGTCTGATGGGCAAAAATGAATGATGCGCATGGGAATTTCACATGGGATTTTGGTTGTTAAGTTGGCCGTGTATATATATATATATACATGTGTGTGTGTGTGCATTCCGATCTTAGTGGGCGGGTGGGGGACGAAAGACCTGTGACCTGACGAGATTTGACCCTTTTTGTTTTCGACTAAATTCGAAAAATAAGACTTGGACTTTCACTAGTTTCTCAGTTTCTTTTTTTTCCCTGGTATTATTACAACTGCACGGTTGTAAAACAATTTATTACTGATACCCGTTTTTATTTTTATTTATGGCTGGGCAATAAATCACCCGATCTTTCGAGGAGGCCTCGAAAACAAATGACAAACGATTCGGGGACGCGAACAGGTCTTTGTCATTTTCAGACCTCTCTCGTGCATTTGTTTTCTATTTTGCTCTCTTGTTCCATTGGGATTTTATTTTTTTCTACGTTGTAGTAGGCATATTTTAAGATGACATAAAACTTTTTCAAGGCTGTTAACCGAATTAGACTAAACCCTGTACATAATGCCAAAAAAAAAGAAATCGGGTTTTACCTGAAATTCTCATACTTTTCTGAGAGTAAAGGAGGTTTTCTTTTTTGGATAAATTCGGAAACAGGAACGTTTAGTAAACAAACAAAATTCCAGAAAGTAAAGAGAGTGTGAAAAATATTCTGGGGCATTTTTAGGGACCGATCGCGTGTTATCCAGGTGTTGCGTGATTAAATAAAGTGTTTGGATCTGTATATTTTTGTTGCTGGTCCCGTGCGTGATGCCAGACACCAAAAAGGAAAAATAAAACAGAGATCCATGATTTTTTACGAACTGAGACTTGCTTGCTTACGAAATTCCCTGTTTTTCTTTTGTTTTTGATGGATCGTTGCAGTTTTTTTTACCAATATTCTAATGAGATTTTTATCGTTATTGCTTCGAGAATGCGACGTTAAGAGGCCAGCAAATTTCTTTATATGTATAGGTACTGATATTGTTTTTTTATGATGTTTGTATTTTAATAGAAACATTTTAATGCAATTGTCATTATTATTTCTCGATTTATTCCCTGTGGAATTTGGCAAAGAGTTTCTATTGATTCTTTTTCTTAAAGTTCAAAGACCGTCTATAAAGATTCTCACTGAATTGTTTCTACATATGTTAAGTATTTTTGTTTCATAATATTTTCGATTTTAAATAAGAAAATATAAAAAGTGAAAAATGTCCTGATTTGTCTTAAATCAATTTTAAGATAGAATTTTTTCCAACTGATACCAATAGTGTAGGAAGCTGTAATTGACCATCAAGTTTTTCCGTCGGAACGTTCAATTGTTTTACACAAAGTAACTAAAAATAGCTCGCGATTAAATATTGAAAACAAATAGAAAAACAACCATTGCCACAAAATATAAGATTTTGTAAACAAATTTATTTAATGCTATTATATTGACGAGGTGTGATTTTTAAAAACAATAATATTTGTAGGTATCTCTAGGTACAAAAATACCTTATTGCCTGATATATTTCTTCAAAACAGACAGTCAATATTTTTGAAGAAATTCTTGGCTTTATTATGATGCCTTTATTAGATTACAACTAGAAAGAAAATACCAACAAACCTGCTCTACCCTTTTGTTTTTGAAATTGGTTGTTGATTAAAAGACATGGCAATAAAATACCACTTGCCGATAAAGTAGGTCAAAGACAAAGAACCCCTTCCGTTAAGTGTAAAACATAACCCATTTAATATTTCAGTAAATTAATGTAATTTTTTAATTTTTTCCAGGTGAAAAACCATTCAAATGTGAATTTGAAGGTTGTGATCGCCGTTTTGCCAACAGTTCCGATCGAAAAAAACACTCTCACGTTCACACCTCGGATAAACCCTACAATTGTCGGGTGAATGGTTGCGATAAATCCTACACCCACCCATCATCCCTAAGAAAACACATGAAAGTGCATGGAATGAGCGGCCGATCACCACCCCATTACGATTCCGACGGTGAAGAAAGTAACATGTCAAGCACAGGCTCGATATCTGTTGTTAGTCCTCATGTTGGAATTGGGGGTGGTAATGCTACTAATAATACAGCAGGCGGCAGTTTACAAGTGGTACAAGGTACGACGGCCCTCAGTGATTGGTACACGGCGGCAGGATGTCAACCAGGCACCCCCAATGGACATACGGACCATTGTGGACTTGGTAGTGGCGCCTTTACGGGCCTACATCACGGCGCCGCCACTGCCTATTAAGTGATTCATGTGATTTTTCCTTCTATATTATTAACTACTACTACCTATTATTTGTTGTTTGTTCCCAATTTTTTTACGGGAACTAAAAAACGATACCTTCCTCATTTGATACGGGGTGTTTTTCTTTGTATATATGTAATGTAATATGGACCATTTCGGAAAATGTATGTATGTTATTACAACACCCTGTATGTGGTTTAGCCTGTAAGTACATATTTATAAAATTATTAGATATATTTTTTAATTATGTAATTACGTAATTCATTATTGAACAAACTAATGAAGATGGGCGTTTCTTGTGCAATGGCCTGAACCAAAAGCGAACACAATTGACAAATTCATAAAAACAAACCTCCAACGGAAGAAAATAAATAAATAATTTCAATTACCTAAACAATTTTGAAAGTGTTTTATTCCAAATGTTGGCAACCAACAGTACACCTATGGGAAATTTTCGTGTATGTATGCAACCAGTATTGTTTTTTTCAAATTCAAATTTATGATTTGAGAAAATTGAAAAATTCTAAACATATCTGAGTTTATAGAGTAAAATTCTCCATCAATGAATAATAAACATTAACTTTTTAAAATTTCTTAAAATGGCTGACTAAAAGATTGCATGTTGACAACAACCGAACCGATTGCCATAGAGACCCACCTTTTCTACCCCACTACATCTATTTATATAAGGAACTAACTATACGTATTATAAAATGTTTAATTGTTCATAAAAACTATTACAATTCCTTTAAATAACACTTTAAGGTGAATAAAATCACCATTAAGTGTGACAAAATGAAATTATCTCAATACAAGAACTCTTTATAAGATAAGATTATGGCGTCCCAGCACTCGAAAAGATTTGTTGACAACGACGGTGGGCTCGGTTGCCATGGAAACGCCTCTTCAAACCCATTACGCAACAAATCGTCCATTGGCGTAGATGAAATAAATGATTAAAAGAAACGTAATTATTGAAATAACATTATTCGAGGTGGAGAGGGGGAAGAAAACTGTGTTGGGATTTATCTAATCTCGAAATCAATATGCAAATGGGGGTCTCCTATCCGTGGCCGAGGGCCCGGGCAGCAGGTATATGGCTTAGAGGCGAGGTCAGCGGCGGGTCAAGCGAAAGGAATGCGCCTTATTACCATTATCATTTCATTAAAAACCGATCGCGATCATTTATAATTCGGGCTGTCACTCTGCGCGGAGCTACGTTATTATTGTTCTTGTTTGGTTGTTGCTGTTGTTGTTCTTGTTGGGCCCGAGAATACCTTTCATATTCAACCAAGTTTGTTGTTTCTTTCTGGTTGTCTTTTTTTTTAATTTTGACGCGCTCTAAAGCTTGCGAGAGAAAGAGAGAGAGAGAGAGAGGAGGAGGAAAAAACAATCGGTTACACCATGTGAACATTGACCATCATAATAAAGTTCTTTTTTGTTTCTTTCTNAATACGGGCATTTTCGTTATTTATTATTAATTGTACGCCACTGATTTTTGAAAAATTAATTAGGTTACAAGTACCTACCAAAAAAATATACCTACCTAAAAGCTTACGAGCCATATTAGTAACTCGTAAACGAACCAACGAGGTACCGGAAAAAACCAAAATTTTAGACTATTCGAAATTTTAAATGAGTTATTGTTGTTTTTAAAACGAGTGGATCTAAATCTGGGTGGTCCGACGGCCGGGCACGACGGATTGACAGATGACGTTCGGAGCAAATAAACCAAACTGCGATTAATTTAAACGTAAACGTTGCATACGAGAAAAATTATCATTATATTTAGCGCGAGCGTAAAAATTTATTAAGACTTTTACGAGCGAATTTTTTTCACCCGAGATATGTTGCCGGACAGTTTTACGATGCTCGTTTGTTTGTTTTTCCTTCTTCTATGACAATGATAATCGCGATCGAAGATCAAGCGGGCGAAGCGCAAAATAAATACGCTCATCGTTTTTCTTTTCTTCTTTTGATTTCGAACGAAAGAGAGGGAGGCTCAAGAATTATCGCGCGAAATCGAGTGACGTTTGCTTTGTTTGTTCGAAACGTCATAAACAAGACGTCACACGTACACAAAAACAACAACAGGCGAAGCCCTCTCTTCGGATTGTTGTTTTCGTGGCCTGGACCGCGATTATTAAACTGAAAAACGAAAAGGGAAGCCCCATAAATTCGTAAAATAAATAGCTTCGTGTTTGTTTTAAATTATTCAAATTTCGATACCCAACAGGTTTTCGAGATATTAAGCGGTCCTCCACCTTAATTATGCATAAATTTATCATAAATATTAAACTATTCGAAAAAAAAATTAAAATAATCGAATCCGGACCTCTCGGAAAATTAGTGACGTTTGAAAACAACGAGAAAAGAAAAAGTCGTTGGTCATGTTTCAAATATATTCAACCGAAAAAAAAAACAAAACACGAGCAGCAGTTGCAACTGCGCACCCACGCAATTCAAACGAAAATTAATCAAGTCGCCTTTGCGGTGACGTACATGTACAGACACACACGCACCTGTTGCTCAAAGCGACAAGTGACAACTGAACGGCTAAAAACAAATGCATTGACACGCGCGCGCGTGCCGAAATACGCCAATAATTTTAAACGGTGACGTATGTATATGTACCTACTTACTACGTGGTTAGTTAGTTCGTTTGTTTCATTGTCAGCCAGTCCGTTACGGTTCTCAGTGGGGGAGAGGGGAAAGTGATGGTTCTAATTAGGCTCTCGGTTCCGTACCGTGCACCAATAGTATTAAATCATCATTTTAAATTGGAACGTCGCGTTATTCGGCTTTATATTACTACATACATTGTTTTTTTTTCTCGACTCCCCTATCCCCTCTACCATCTGTTAATAAATTGCGAGTAATGCGGAGGCTAAATTATAGGAAGAACCACAGAGGGAGCTGAAAATATTTATCTCTGTATATACAGGGCAGACGAAAAATATACATTAAAACTGAAGTAATTATTGTGCATTGGAAATCAAAAATGGAGGAGGATGGGGTTTAGAGTGCCAAAAAAAAAAACATGAAAACTTAAGTGGCAAAACATCTTTTCTCTCACTCTTCACTCGTAATGAAAGCTCATAAAACGGCTCGCTTTGATCTCGAAACACACTTAATGCCCGCTGAGCGAACGGTGCGTACGTTAACGTTAAATCGGGGGCGGCGGTGGCGGTGACGCCACAATTTTCCACCCGCCTACTCACTGAACTCAGAAAAAAATCATATTTTTCCCCCTATCCCTGTGGATAAAGGAAAAAATAAATAATGTTTTCCGGTCTTTTCCAAGAAACGCCGTTTCCTTTTTCAGATTTATTATGATCGTTTTTATATATTTCCAAAGACCACGCCCACGAAAACAATTCAATTGACACACAATCGGTCGCGTGTAGATGTCAAAGTTTAGAATGGGGAAAACAATGGAGGTTTATTGCATTTCATAGATGGCAGTGTCTGGCCAATGGCCACTCGATTTTCTTATTACGAAAAACACAATAGTTCATTAGTTTATCGTAGATCGTGGCGGTGCGATTCGAGGCCATCAATCATTCACGGGGATCGATGATGGAAAACGATTGCTGTTTAGGGCTGATTTACATGCCGGATTACGTTGAGTCTAGTGTAAATCGGAAATTTTCTTTTCTTTTAATAAAATAACAATAAATACAGAGTACCTTTAGGTTGAAATATGTAAGAGAGCAGTTTAGCAATACTGTTTTTTCCGATTTATGAAAAAGATCCTGTATAAAATGGCTTTTAATAGGAGATAATAAAGTCCTTCTAATAACCGGATACAACTACTACTATCATCTACCACAATGTCATAATTTTATGTTGGCGGTCCGAAAAGGACGACAATATAATCTATGGTCATGATAGGACCCAAGAAATGAAAAAAGAAGAAGAATAATAAGTAGAGAAGGAAGAGAGTGAGTGAGATAGAGAACCAGTCGTGGAGTGGAGCGCGCACTAAATTAATCCCATATATTCGCACGGTTATTTATATCCTTCGTGTGTTGCTCATATGTTACACGTATTAATCCAATAAATAAAGATGGCCGCCATAAATTTCTCAACGAGAATTCTCTCTTTCTCTCAACGATCGAGCCCAAAGAAAAAAGAGCGGAACGCGGCTTATAATATGTTATTTATGAAATCCAATTAAAACGTTTTTCTCGTGCACATTCCCCCACCCGTTAGAAAACTGTCATAAAACAAAAATTATAGTTTCTGTTTCTTCTTTTGTCGAAAAAAAAAGATACTTTCTATGTGTGTGGGGATTTGAGAAGAAATGGCATAATAGCCGAAAGAAATAAAAGAATAATGAAGTTTCGAGGCCCTCCTCTATTATATTCACGAAACAGGTGTCATTCCAGCATTGTCCCCGTGATTCGGCGCGATATTAATTTGTTTTTTTCTTCTTTATTTTCGGAAAGAAAAGAATTTGTTGTTGTGTGCGTGTGTGTGAAGAAACTGAGAGAAGAGCGCGGATTACATTCCTTTTTTCGGCCCCATTAATCATCGATTTTTACCAAGAAACCAATCATTTATCAACGTTAGTCGGGGAATGAAACAAAAGGGTAACGCGCAATGAAAAAAAACCGCGCAATAGGTCACGTGACCAAAAAAATTTGACTGCGTATGCAATTGTGCTTCTAGGGCGACTTGATTTAAACGTCACAATAATTCAGCTGATAATGGGGCAGAAACGATTAAAGCGACATCGATGACGATGATAAGGTGGGGGAAGGGAGGCGAGAGAGAGCAGTAACGGCAGCAGAAGCGAAGGTCCCTCCTCTCTGTTTGCACTTGGCACTTCGGGATTGTCGTCACAAAGCGGCCCCATGGGGCCCTCGAAAAGCTTTTCATAATATACAATATTATTTATACAGGGATAAATTACTATACAGGGTTTTCATAAAGTTGATGACGTCCAGTTTCGCGCGTCATAAATTCCTTGCGAGGAACATGAATAAATTTCGATATTGTGCGTGATTTCAGCGAAAAATATTCACAAAAAGGAACGACAACGACAACGGCAAAAAGAGAAAGAGTTCTTTATCAGATCCAGCGTTGACTCGGGCGACGTGCCATTGTTTTTCAAAAGATACGAACGCCGATTGGCCGCGGATAAAAACAACTCGAGATATCCCATAAATGCGATTCCTGACATTCCGGGAGTTTCTGCCCGATGCTACCGATGCACTTCTCTTTTATCAGTGCAAAAAGGCGTTTTTAGAGATCAAAGAAAGAAAACAAAAAAACGACGACCATGACGATTAAAAAACAAAAGAACAACGAAAACAATATTTTATAAAATATAAAAGAACAATCGGCCCTCTATTATAAATCGTTCTTTCTCTCATGTTGGTGACGTCACGCGGGCGTGTTCATCAATCAACCATCGAGGGCATCATCAATAATTTTAATAGATCGCTTTTAAATGAGATTCTAAATTACACGTGGAAAGAACGCAACCTCCACCACCACCACCATCATCAACGTCATCAACACAAATATAAATTGCTATCTCCAATTAACATTCAATCGTAGAAAAATCGTACAATCTGACAACAGTGTTGTCCGAACCTAGCACTACAGCTATGCAACATAGACCAGAAGTCGTTTCAAAGAAAATAATTGAGGGTAAAAAACTGTGAAGAGGGAATGACACAAAGAATGTTGTTGTTGAAGTGCCGCCACTGTCCTTCCGGTCTATTTCCGCTGTTGCCAACCCCTCCAGATACGCACCGAAAACAGAAGCATCATACGATGTGAAGAACGGATATCAATAATTCATAGCCAACTATAAATTTTATTATACAATAGATGATGATGATTACGAAGGACCCGTTTCGCGTTTGTTTGTTGTCACTTGTCACAGCGATATGTGTGTGAATCACCATCCAAATCGTAGAAACGACTTGGTTTCTAGAGAATGAAATTTTTCCCCGATTTTTTCTCTTCAAACGTTAATTAAAGGGGCGTATAGAACTGGAACTGTCAAAAACAGGTCGACACGCGGCATATCTCCTTCTGGCGCTGAAACGTAGTGTAGAACGGGCCTTAATGAGACCCGAGGGGTGATTTTATATAGGCGATCTATTATTATTGTCATCATCATCATCTTTATAATTATTCTTCCTCTTTATTTCTCCCACTCTGTACATGTTTTTGACAGTATTGGAAAATTAATAGCGCCGCCCTGTATATGGATGTGTGTACGTCCGTAAATAAATTATTTCGTGATCCGCATATTCGAATCGTGTGTTGAACTTTCGCCCGTGAGAGCCGTGCCATTACTTATTATTCTTGTCCGAATGCAAATTGGAACACGTGGTGGACACGATGGCGGCCATATTATTGTTATTATTATGGACGATGGACAATATTTTTAGTTTTCACGATAAATTCTGTTCGTGATCGGTTCGAAACTCGTTGAATATTCATACAGGGTGTTTCAGGGATAAATGTTACTCTACTTATTCAGGATTAAACTTCGAAAAACTATTAAAAACTCTCAGACTAAGAAGTTAGTATTTCTTAAAGATGGCGCTACAGTACGGGTAATACAAATTTTTTAATATCCAATTTTCTAGGTAAAACTCATAGTTTACGTTAGTTATAATTGTTTTAAACGCGTAATTATGAGGATTTCATAATATTCTTGAAAACACATTATGCATCAGTGAAAAATTTCCTGAAATGTTCTTTCTAGAGACCTCGAAACTTCATATTAAAATAATTTATTATTAGTATTTACCTTCCTGAAATGTTACCAGACACGTCACGGAATACAATATACAGCACCTTCCAAGTTATTGACACAAATTTTACTGGAAAATCACATTTTTAAATCAAACCGGTATTACATGTGATAGTATGTAATTAAAAGAAATCTAATCGCATTGAAAAAGGTTTACCCACTAAATGAATCTGATTGGTCAAAAATAAATTTTACATTGTTCCTACTAGTATGCAACCACACATACGTATAATGAATTAAGAATTTATAATTTTCGATTTGAAGAAAAGACGTTAATAATGTATCCATATTTTTCTCAAAAATCATCTAAAAAATACTCATTTATTTCGACAGTGTTGCTTAATTGAAATAAGGAAGGAACTCTAAAAACTTACATCTGTAAATGCTTGTCTCTTGGTGTCTCGTCAGTTGATTATTGGCACTTTAAAATTGTTTTTTAACAAAATCACTGAAACTTCATTAAAAATTGTCCCATAAAAGGAGAAGTATTAAAAAAAAACGATGACTGAAAATTTTATTACAAAAACTGTAACCTCCCAAGGGGGTAGCTATTTATTAGCTGCCCCTCGCTACCCCTGTTAATGTCTTCAAGATTAAGCACTGGCTAATATGCAACCACAATTACGCTAAACGTTGTTTATTGTCACGAAACAGACAAGGGCAAAAATAAAATTCAGAGAAAAATAATATATTTTTGTTCTAAGTAATGGAAACACCGTTTTGTCGAATTGCAGGAAATTAAATTGAAATGGAAACTGGCATTCATTTAAATGTCAATTGTCATTACGAAAGCAAGGAATAATTATTTAGTAAACAGTGTTGCCACGTTATATTTGCAATTTCTATAGAGCCTGATAATCATTAGGTTTGTTCCCGATACGGGTTTTGAACTGATTCTGAACTTAGCGTTGCCAATGATTTGTGTGAAAGATTCCGAAGCCATTCTTTCTTCTTTGTTAAACATATTTCTACTGGAAATCTACTGTTCCACTAACCATTATTCTAAAAAGCAAAAAATGTTCACGACTTCCGAATTTTGACTAGATTTGATTTAAGTTACTTTTATATGTTCAAATTGCCTTAAATTAAGGGAATTTCTTAAGAATTGACGGTCGGGGTACGAATTTTTACTATCTACGCAAGCGCGTAAAGCCTAAATTGGTTCAGAGTGAGTAGAGAACCGCTACCGCGAAAAGATAACTACTAGGAGTTTTTTTGCAAAAACTGATTTCACGAAATTTTGTCGCGCACTGCATATAACAAAGACTCAATTAATGCGTTGTCCGTTCGTAAAAAAGAGGGTCTCAGTAATAAATCTCAAAAAACAACTAATCCAATCACAATAGCCGACTAAGATTTATATACTTCTCTCGATTATCATATTATAACACCCTAACCGAACAAAAAAATCATGTGTGTGTGTGTGTATATATAGTTATACAAAACGATCCTTTATAAAATTATTCAAAGTTATTCAAAACACCTTAGACACAACAAAAAGAGCGAGACGGAGAGGGTAACCCAGACGAGCGGTGAATTATGAAAACCGTAAAAAATAATGACAAACCGCCTTCTTCTTCTTCTTAATATTTTTTTGAAATATATCAGGGCCCAAGATCGGAATAAGATAAGGGCGCCACAGGTAAAACGTGTGTGTGTGTGTGTGTATGTGTGTAGATTTCGTCGACGGCCCGATGTTCAATTGTTACGGCCCGGCATATTGGATTAGAGAGTGACGGTCGATCAAGTGGGCCTCGACTTGACGTGTTTTACGAGACCTGGACACATGTCCGAGATAGGAAAACTTGTTAATTCGTCTTTTATTAAAGCGAGACCATGCGCTCCGCCCCCAAATCAAGAAGGCATTGTCATTGAAATTGGATTTTTTTTGTGAGTGAGAGAGAGATACAAGGGACTCCTGAAAGGAAAAAGATAATAAATTAGTGTCAATTGTTTTTAATTATTATAAAATTGAGGTTCAATGGAATAAAAAAAATATCCAGTATTAGGATTTGTATAAAATAACTGATTCATCGTAGTCAGCTTGGGATTGGTCCTTATCGCCCCATCCCCAAATAGGATGGGTACCGTCTCCGGTCCTTTTCACTCGATTTCTAATCAAGTCCTCTGAAACGGTCTTTAAATCGTAAGCCCAACCAATTTTTGCAAAAAAATCTATCACTCTGATTGTCAAATTAAGTTTTAAATTCTGATGCTCTATAGTCCCATGGAAATGCGTGATGATAGTTCACCAACGGCGATTGCTGACACGAAAAAGCTTTGAGTGGAAGACATAAACCTACAAAAAGTTCTTCATTCAGCAACAGTTAGGAAATTATACTAAAACACTAATTTATCGTATGGCTTGAAACCAGTCACATGGGCAATGGAATTCACTGTTCACGTGAGGTTTGTTTATAGAGCAGTCAGAAACCATTTGCTGACTGTCAGAAATGATCGACCAATTCAATATTGAATTAATTATTTATAAATATCTGTAGGTATTAAACTGGTTGACCATTTCTGACAACCAGCAAACGGTTTCTGACTGTTGTATAAACAGACCCGTGGTATTGAGTTCCAGAAACAATCGAAGCGTATTCACGAAATATCCATTCCACACTGTCTCATTCCATAACAACTTTTGAATAATCGACGGAATGATTATACTAGAACCACGAAATAATTGAAATATTTATGCTGAAATCTAACAACATTCAGTGGTCTTGTTTTACGTTTCCTTGTTTTTGACATTTACCTGATCAATACATCATTATAGAGATCGCTTNCGATGGCGGCCATATTATTGTTATTATTATGGACGATGGACAATATTTTTAGTTTTCACGATAAATTCTGTTCGTGATCGGTTCGAAACTCGTTGAATATTCATACAGGGTGTTTCAGGGATAAATGTTACTCTACTTATTCAGGATTAAACTTCGAAAAACTATTAAAAACTCTCAGACTAAGAAGTTAGTATTTCTTAAAGATGGCGCTACAGTACGGGTAATACAAATTTTTTAATATCCAATTTTCTAGGTAAAACTCATAGTTTACGTTAGTTATAATTGTTTTAAACGCGTAATTATGAGGATTTCATAATATTCTTGAAAACACATTATGCATCAGTGAAAAATTTCCTGAAATGTTCTTTCTAGAGACCTCGAAACTTCATATTAAAATAATTTATTATTAGTATTTACCTTCCTGAAATGTTACCAGACACGTCACGGAATACAATATACAGCACCTTCCAAGTTATTGACACAAATTTTACTGGAAAATCACATTTTTAAATCAAACCGGTATTACATGTGATAGTATGTAATTAAAAGAAATCTAATCGCATTGAAAAAGGTTTACCCACTAAATGAATCTGATTGGTCAAAAATAAATTTTACATTGTTCCTACTAGTATGCAACCACACATACGTATAATGAATTAAGAATTTATAATTTTCGATTTGAAGAAAAGACGTTAATAATGTATCCATATTTTTCTCAAAAATCATCTAAAAAATACTCATTTATTTCGACAGTGTTGCTTAATTGAAATAAGGAAGGAACTCTAAAAACTTACATCTGTAAATGCTTGTCTCTTGGTGTCTCGTCAGTTGATTATTGGCACTTTAAAATTGTTTTTTAACAAAATCACTGAAACTTCATTAAAAATTGTCCCATAAAAGGAGAAGTATTAAAAAAAAACGATGACTGAAAATTTTATTACAAAAACTGTAACCTCCCAAGGGGGTAGCTATTTATTAGCTGCCCCTCGCTACCCCTGTTAATGTCTTCAAGATTAAGCACTGGCTAATATGCAACCACAATTACGCTAAACGTTGTTTATTGTCACGAAACAGACAAGGGCAAAAATAAAATTCAGAGAAAAATAATATATTTTTGTTCTAAGTAATGGAAACACCGTTTTGTCGAATTGCAGGAAATTAAATTGAAATGGAAACTGGCATTCATTTAAATGTCAATTGTCATTACGAAAGCAAGGAATAATTATTTAGTAAACAGTGTTGCCACGTTATATTTGCAATTTCTATAGAGCCTGATAATCATTAGGTTTGTTCCCGATACGGGTTTTGAACTGATTCTGAACTTAGCGTTGCCAATGATTTGTGTGAAAGATTCCGAAGCCATTCTTTCTTCTTTGTTAAACATATTTCTACTGGAAATCTACTGTTCCACTAACCATTATTCTAAAAAGCAAAAAATGTTCACGACTTCCGAATTTTGACTAGATTTGATTTAAGTTACTTTTATATGTTCAAATTGCCTTAAATTAAGGGAATTTCTTAAGAATTGACGGTCGGGGTACGAATTTTTACTATCTACGCAAGCGCGTAAAGCCTAAATTGGTTCAGAGTGAGTAGAGAACCGCTACCGCGAAAAGATAACTACTAGGAGTTTTTTTGCAAAAACTGATTTCACGAAATTTTGTCGCGCACTGCATATAACAAAGACTCAATTAATGCGTTGTCCGTTCGTAAAAAAGAGGGTCTCAGTAATAAATCTCAAAAAACAACTAATCCAATCACAATAGCCGACTAAGATTTATATACTTCTCTCGATTATCATATTATAACACCCTAACCGAACAAAAAAATCATGTGTGTGTGTGTGTATATATAGTTATACAAAACGATCCTTTATAAAATTATTCAAAGTTATTCAAAACACCTTAGACACACAAAAAGAGCGAGACGGAGAGGGTAACCCAGACGAGCGGTGAATTATGAAAACCGTAAAAAATATGACAAACCGCCTTCTTCTTCTTCTTAATATTTTTTTTGAAATATATCAGGGCCCAAGATCGGAATAAGATAAGGGCGCCACAGGTAAAACGTGTGTGTGTGTGTGTGTATGTGTGTAGATTTCGTCGACGGCCCGATGTTCAATTGTTACGGCCCGGCATATTGGATTAGAGAGTGACGGTCGATCAAGTGGGCCTCGACTTGACGTGTTTTACGAGACCTGGACACATGTCCGAGATAGGAAAACTTGTTAATTCGTCTTTTATTAAAGCGAGACCATGCGCTCCGCCCCCAAATCAAGAAGGCATTGTCATTGAAATTGGATTTTTTTTGTGAGTGAGAGAGAGATACAAGGGACTCCTGAAAGGAAAAAGATAATAAATTAGTGTCAATTGTTTTTAATTATTATAAAATTGAGGTTCAATGGAATAAAAAAAAATATCCAGTATTAGGATTTGTATAAAATAACTGATTCATCGTAGTCAGCTTGGGATTGGTCCTTATCGCCCCATCCCCAAATAGGATGGGTACCGTCTCCGGTCCTTTTCACTCGATTTCTAATCAAGTCCTCTGAAACGGTCTTTAAATCGTAAGCCCAACCAATTTTTGCAAAAAAATCTATCACTCTGATTGTCAAATTAAGTTTTAAATTCTGATGCTCTATAGTCCCATGGAAATGCGTGATGATAGTTCACCAACGGCGATTGCTGACACGAAAAAGCTTTGAGTGGAAGACATAAACCTACAAAAAGTTCTTCATTCAGCAACAGTTAGGAAATTATACTAAAACACTAATTTATCGTATGGCTTGAAACCAGTCACATGGGCAATGGAATTCACTGTTCACGTGAGGTTTGTTTATAGAGCAGTCAGAAACCATTTGCTGACTGTCAGAAATGATCGACCAATTCAATATTGAATTAATTATTTATAAATATCTGTAGGTATTAAACTGGTTGACCATTTCTGACAACCAGCAAACGGTTTCTGACTGTTGTATAAACAGACCCGTGGTATTGAGTTCCAGAAACAATCGAAGCGTATTCACGAAATATCCATTCCACACTGTCTCATTCCATAACAACTTTTGAATAATCGACGGAATGATTATACTAGAACCACGAAATAATTGAAATATTTATGCTGAAATCTAACAACATTCAGTGGTCTTGTTTTACGTTTCCTTGTTTTTGACATTTACCTGATCAATACATCATTATAGAGATCGCTTAAATCTAACTGAGCACCTTTAATTTTAACTTCCGGGTGTTTGCGACACAACAGCCGGCATGACAAAAGAAAACTCCTCGTTTTGACGTGTACGGATCCGCGTCGGTATCAAGAAATTTATGGTGCAACCTATGATCTCTCACCCATTGAATTATGGAACTCTTACGTGAATATGCTGAATATTAATTTTAAATATATGAAATAAATTTCATTGAATTATTTGGACTGAAATCGTTTGACAGATCATCAGGATTATCCTCAACAGTAATTGGCTTTGAAAGACCTGTTAGACCACAACTGATGAGTTCCACCCGTGGTTTCTACAGCACCCAAATAATACACGAAAAACGCTGGAAAACGTTCAGTAATACCCAGTGGATATAGAATAGAATATGCGACACTCACCTCAAACTATTGTGGCAAATTTTACCTGATTGGTAAGGTACAGATAAAACCCGTAGACCCACAAGACGTGCGCCACCCCATGGAAGAAAACATTTCTCCATATAATGTCATATTTGCGGGATTTTAATTCCTTTTGAGAAATAGCTTCACTAGGTACAGATCATCTTCATTATGTACACCAGTAGGTATAAAGTTCTTGATTTTGAGGAGGCATTTTTGGAATAACACAAATTGTATTGGTAATAGAAATCCATATAATATCGTAGAATTTATTAATGTTAGATGTATCTGGCATGCATTTTTATAGATTTGCATTTGAAACAATGGAAGTTGCATAATTTTTTATTAAAATAGAAATGTGAGCAGGTAATTTAAAATCTTTATTTTCATTCGTAATAACGTCAATACGATTCAACTAAGTGAGATCAGTAAAAATAATAACGATCACATAAACACCGATATACATTATCCTGATACTTGTATTACCATAACCTTTAGTTTGTTGACATTTCGACTCGTTTACCTGCATTTTTTCAATTACTTTGATTGAAAAAAAATATATATACCTACATTTCGAATTGTAATGTCCTTGATCACTAGTGATTTCCCTTAATTATATTACCATATGTGTTTATTCGTTAAATATTGACATTTTGACGTTAAGAAATAAATAATTCTGTATTATTAATATTCATTGATGTTTGTTTATTAATATTGTATTTTTTTTCATTCAAATATACCTTGGAAAACAGATATGGCGTCAAAAAAATGTTTAAATTTGGCTAAAATATGTGATAAATTTGAACACTGCATCATGTTATCTTGTTGACAAGGAGGAGAGCAAGGAAATACAGTAAAAAAATAAATTGTTCAATAATTTAATAAAAGTTAGTTTAAGTGGTGCAATTACCACATATAATATAATACTTATTTATTATATTTTACGATACACGTAATAACCAGATCGACAAAAAAAATTTATACATATATCTACGTATGTATGTATTTACTAATCATAAAAACAAAAATTATTTAATCATCTTTTTTGTTGTAAATCACTGCAGCCTCGTAATCCTCTTGGGTCTGGTCCTTGTCGCCCCAACCCCAAATCTCGTGACTGCCATCTCCAGTTCTATGGACTCTCTTTTGGATCATCTCTTTGGAAACTGTCTTCAAATCGTACGCCCATCCAATTTTGGCAAAACAGTTTATTATAAACAGAGACAAATTGATTCTACCGAACTCGGCCGCTTTGTAATCCCATGGGAAGGTGTGATGGTAGTTATGCCAACCCTCACCAATTGCGAACATCGACACAAAACGATTTTCGACTGCCATAATATACTTGTCGTAGGGTTTGGAGCCCCACATATGAGCAGCGGAGTTTACCAACCAGGTGGCGTGCAAACTGCAAATATATCTGAGAATGTTCACGGAGTACGCATTCAGAAACGTTTCATCCCAGAGCATCATTGGAATTACAGTAGGCAGAATGAAGCAGATCAAGGGCATTAGGATCATGTAGTATTTGTGCTGCAATCTGTAGAGTTCATTTGATTAAAATTAATTAAAAAAAAATGATAATTTAGGTACCTAAGTAGAGGTTCTGCATAAAGATCAGACATATCAATGCCTTTGCCTTTGTTCTTGACTTCTTGATGTTTTTTGCACAACAACCAGCCCATATGCGAAAAAAAAATCCCCGTTTTGCATTATGCGGATCGGCATCGGTTTCCTGGAATTTATGATGGACACGATGGTCTCTGGACCATTCAATTGCCGAATTTTGATGGGCGAGAGTCTGGCATATGACTAAGATCAGTTTCAGAGGCCATTTGGCCTTGTAGGATCGATGCGCCCACAATCTGTGCGCTCCTCCAGTTATTCCAAACGCCCCCAAATGATATAAAAGCACTCCTATAAACACACACAAGGAGTGGTTAATTAATATTATATTTAAATGTTTGTAAGGGACTTACCATAAAACACTGTAGTCCATTTGGCTGTAAGGAAACAACAGTAGATGCCATATAAACCAACTAAGTGGAGGACAATAAAGATGACCACATTCCTCCAAACGATTTGCAAAGGACGATCGTCTGGATCGTAACAATTATCCGGAATTTTCTCGGTGATAACGTCTTCGTTCTCCTCCAAAGGACCGGTAGGTAACGAGGGCAAGTTTTGCTTCTCCCTGGGACGTGGTGCCATTGTTATTTAACTGAACTGAAGACCTTCGAAACCAAAAACCGTTTATATATTTCTGTTTATGCGACAAATTAATCCACCAATTTATTAAATACGTAACAATCGATTATATTTTTATATTTAATTCCCCGACTGAATATCGATCTCTGTCACTTGTAAGGTATAATTTATAACTGCGATCTTTAAACTTCTTAACAACCAATTTATATTTAGGAAATTTCAAGTGGATGGGGCAAAAATCGAACGAGACATCAAGCGGTTTTCGAATCACCTTTGAACTGATCTGAAAAAATTCCGGTCATTTTTATATCAATAATAAATGCTGGAGGATTAGTCATTGCGGTTACATTCTCCCATTACGTGCTGTCATCTCAGCAAATTCAGATAAACGTGTAAACCACGTGTCACATTGGCAATAGTAGACAACCAAATAAACAAAATACAGGTATTCACATTTTTAATTTGTTTATTTGATAATTAATTCAAAATTATCATTTGAAGAAACGCCACGTTTGCTTTGTTTATATTGCATATCAATAATTAACTCTTGCAAAAATTCACGCTTTTAAAGATGATGTAATGCGTGGCATTAAAGACAAGCAATAATTTGGACTTTACATTATACGTGGCCAATTTTAAGTGTTTAAAAATGGAATGGCGTGTTTATTTGATTCCATTGATTTGGTTACGAATAGATTAAATGGAATGGAATCATCAGTCAGTTTGGTCTGTTTGGAAGAGAAAATTATAATTACACATTAAAAAATATGCAACCATATAAACAGTATTCTGTAATCCTAAGCAAAAAGGGCGTGTCTGGCAGTTTTTTGCGATAGTTAGAAACATGAACGATTGATTTTTGGCATTACTTTACATATACATATAATGTATGTACGTTCCGTTCAGTAGAAAATCAGGTGCACATCACGGTTCAACAATGACGTTGCCGTTCACCGGATGTTATCTTTTTTGAGACTGAAATATCAAGCGAGTTCAAGTGATTAAGTGATAAGTGATTAAATGATAAACAAATGATTTTTAATAGAATTTAATGGGGTCAAAGGGCCTCCATCCATTATCACGTTTTTGTTCTAAATATACTATAATTAAGGAAGTTGCAATGACTGCTTAATTATTTCAACATATTTTGAAGGTATAACTAATTTCGTAGAATGAACTCAAATGCAGAATTGTGTTAAATAGAAGAACAATAGCCTTTTCCAATTCAACAATAATCTACCTTTTATAGGTAACATATAATATGTTGTTAATGGTTTAAATTAAACGTCAATGGAAATCATAACCTAAATTTAAATAATAGCGACAACACCACGTGAATTTCAGAGTAACCAACAATACAAACTAAAATTTATACAGGGCGTATCGTCACTGAGCATGTGCGTGTAGGAGTTCTTAAAATATGACAATTTGTTAAATACTTTTTTTTTAAATTAATAATAAACGAGACACAGAGTGTTAAAATTGATTTTTTTTAAATGTTTCTTTAATAACTCTTGTAAATTTTATTTTAATCCAATGAAAATTAATTACTAAAGATTTTTGGAAATGGGAAATTCAAATTTATCGATGATTTCGTTGTATCTTCTAGAGGGTACTAAAAATAACCGTTAGAATACTTTTAAACCACTAACTTTTTTGTGCTACACTGTACCTATGCCATTTTGGCATGGAAAAGTCTTTTGCTCTGCCTGTCCTGCTTAGAAAAGGTATACCTCATTGAAGTCGATAGAAGCAACGGTTTCCGATAAAAACACGTCTAAAGCTGATGAAGCACCTAAATTGTAACAGTGAATCGAAAATTATTAAGTCTAAAAGTTTTTTTTTAATTCCAGGCTATTTTGACTTAAACTAAGTCTTTGGAAATTTGCATCCATCATTAGTTTTAGATGTGTTTTTATCGGAAACCATTGCTTCGCTAGACTTCAAGGTTGTAAAGGTATACTTTTTTTAAGCAAAAAAAAAGATTTTCCCCCACCAAAATAACATACAGTGTAGCACAAAAAAGGTGTAGCAGTTTAAAAGCGTCCTAGCGGTCGATTATAGTGCCTTTTAGAAGATATAATAAAATCGTCGATAAATTCGAATTTCTCATCCCCAAAATCCTCTAGTTTCTATTATTATTCTATTTTCATTATTATTATTATTATTTTAAAATTAAAAAAAAAATTTGCAAGAATTATTAAAGAAAAATTATTCAACAAATCGTCATATTTTAAGAACCCTACACGCACCTGCTCTGTGACGGCTTAATTGCAATGCACCCTATATGTATGTACAGTTGTATTCAAAAAAAACTCATACACCGATTAGAGAGAGAAGTTTGACAATCAGATTTGGGTAAAATTGACTTATTTAGCAGCAGATGTCATAGGTTAACAAAATTGACAAAGCATTGTCATTGGTCGCTTTAATAGCCGGTTTTACCCAAATCTGATTGTCAAACTTCTCTCTCTAATCGGTGTATGAG
>JABRWK010000003.1:1080307-1097658 GCA_013372445.1 Hypothenemus hampei | reverse complement strand
AGGACCAGGGCCGCGCTTTGCCGACAGTAGCCAAAAGGGCTGTAACTGATAATTTGCGAACAATTTATGAAGAAAACAAACGACGTTTCGAAAAACAATTGAATTCGCAGTCATATTTGATTAACTAATTTATTTAAGAACTGTTTCCATGAAAAATAATATAAATAAGGCACTAACAAGTCTTTAATTCAGCTTCTCCTCCTTCCTCCACCTATTTTTCTAAAAACCACGTTGCCAAACTTACGGAAATATTTCCATAACAGGCTCGTCCAAAGCTAACTGTTGTCCCGCTGGATATTCCACTGGAACCATTACTAACATTGACGGCTGTTGTTGCTGGGGCTGCAACTGGGCAGATGGTACCCTAGTGGTAACAATGATGTTGCTCAAAAACGGTACCCGTTGTCCCAATTGTTGTATCCATTGATTGAACCCACTCCCCATATTTTGTGTGAATTGTGATACATTGTTGCCGATGTATTGTTGTAAATTGGAGGCGGTCTGCGTGACGGTATTACCAACATTTTGGAATATGTCTGGTACATTCACTTGAACTGGTAACCATGGAGCCTGCTGGATCCATTGCCCTATAAAATCAAAAGGTCCCTTGGCTGAAGTGTAAAAAGTAGGTCTGGAAATGTTTTATATTAAATAAAAAAACGTTTAATTTTATGTATGTGCTGACCTGGAATCCTGAGTTGGTATTACTGTTAAAGGCATTAGAACTAAACCTTTTTCTTCGCGATTGTTGGGTATGGGTACCGCAACCACAATTGAAAAAATTGACAACCAAACAATAATTGTCTGAGGCATTTCAAACGGAAAAAAAAGATGTTGTTTAATAGAGTTGGCCGAGACGACTAAGTGTGTCCACTCGAACGAAAGCACTTTCTTCCAAAAAAGCCGTATTTCCATTTCTTAAAGAGTTTTCCGAATGACTTTCATAAAATTTCCGGAATTTTTTCGTAAATGGGCAACGTAGCTTTCACGCAATCACGCACCCTTAAACTCAGGCAGCCGAGAATACTTTTCCATGCAATCCTGGTTGCCTGGACAAGGGTGCAACCGAAAACACATAACATATAAAGTTTT
Organism: Hypothenemus hampei; assembly: GCA_013372445.1. Lineage (NCBI taxonomy): Eukaryota > Metazoa > Arthropoda > Insecta > Coleoptera > Curculionidae > Hypothenemus > Hypothenemus hampei. The sequence continues at coordinate 1,096,566 of JABRWK010000003.1, read as the reverse complement.
CTATGCGAAAACTCGCTCCCATTAAATAATAAAAACCCGTTATATTTGCCCATTAGGGTTCAAAGTGTCATTAGCACTATTTTGGCCTTTTTTTAAATGAACCACATTTGGCACCCCTAATCTATTATCATTGGGTTTCTCTGACCCATTGAGAGTCAAATTGGGTGTTTGAGTACCATCACCGTTTCGTACCACTTCAAATAATTTTTCCGTTGAATTAATAATATCTGCATATTCAAAGTCGTTCAAATTAAATAAAGAGGTCGCTGCCGAAGCAATACCATCATAGTTTTCGGTGGTACCCAATAGGATCTGTTGTTCGTTCGGCGATAAAGTGTACTGTGGCCGATCGTACGTAGGAGGCCTGCTTAGATCCTCGTAGACATAATTTGATTGCGACGCCTGTATTCTTTGTACCAAAAACTCAACCACTGGTGGAAATTTATTTACGCTAGGAATCGGAAGAAATACCTTGGTACCAGATGGGTTTTCCTTTATGGTTCGACAACAACCACACTCACTGAATATTAATAATAATGACGTGATTATTGGGATCTGAAGAAACATGATGAAGGTAAAAGGAAGACTGACCGACTGAAAGACCAGGTGACGACGCACCTAGGACCGGTATTGGAACTGTCAGAAATAAACTACGCTGTCAAACATAAATTTTTCAGTCATTTTTCCTCATTTCTACCACAATTATTTACTTGATGTGGCCATGGAGAACAACATAAATTCATTGTTAGCAACTAGAAAAGTCCATTACGAAGGCGGTGGAAAGTCCTCTCAGATAGCAATAAGCGATTGTCCCACTGAAACAGAATTATACTCGAAATCTTCAATTCCACGTAATTATTCCGGTGATGGCAACAGCGAAATTTCAATAGATACTAGCATTTTGGACGTGGAAGACTTTGAGGGCACAAAAAAACGGTTAGAAGAATGCGAGCAGAAATTGAAATTTCTAGAAAATGAAAATAAAACGCTCAACGAAGAGTAAATCAGGATTACTGGAAGGACTTATTAGCTTAAATATTGTTTTTAGTTTGGCAATAGAAAGGAAAAAAAGTGTAAAACTGGAGAAGAAATTACAATTCGTCAAAGATAATCAGGAAGTGTTTATGAGGCTGAAAGAGGCCTATATTAACATGAAATACAATGAAGCGGCTGGACGGAAAATGATTGAAATCCGAGAAAAAAGTATCCAAACCTGGGAAGGAACTCTGTGCAGTTGTTGTATCGAAACTGAAGAGCTACGGAGACAAATCGAAATAGCCCTGGAAAAATATCATCAATTGTTTGTCGTTTCTCCGTAACGGAACCATGTTATTCCATCTAACACATTCTTAATTGTAATTTTCCAGAGGCGAAATGGAACACTTAATCAATACGGTCAAGTATTTAAAAGACCTGATTAATCGCCGCGAGGAAACATGGGAAATAAATTTTGAGCGGGAACATAAACTTCAGGTTCCAGAGTTCGGTTATCCAGAAAAGAAATGAATAATACATAATTGTAGGGTAGAATTGCAATTCTGGAAAACGAAAACGCAAAAATACGAGATATGATCGCAAACAAATGTCCAGAACACGAGAAAAATGAAGTTCTGGAAGAGATGCGTTTAGAACAAAAATTGCTTGAAGAACGTAAAGTTGAAGAAATGCAAAAATTCATTGAAAGCATCACGAAGGACATGGAAAAACTGAAGAAAATTGTTATTAAATTTGAAAAGAAATTCAGGTTAGGCAATCAGTTAATTATATAGTAGGTACAACTAGCGTCATCTAATGGCTTTAATGACATTTAGAGAATTAAGAGAAGACCACAAAATTATATCGCCGTTGAATGATAAGGAAACAAGATTGGTGCAGCAAATAATCCTGAAATACAATGTAAAAATTCAAAAAAAACAGTTGGATGAAACGAAAAAGCCCCAAAATCGGCGACCATGCAGTCCGTTGCGAAGCAGTTCACAGTTCAAGGATGATACTACAGACTTCGAAACGCCCCGAAAAGATTCAGCGATACTTTTAATGGATTATCTTTTCGAATGACTTAAAACGATCTCAGAAATACATTAAATTTTATTTAATCGGCAGCATAATGCTTAATAAATTGTGCTGAAGGATCGTTAATACCTTTAACCCAGCGGGGCATCCAAAAGTGTGGTATAAACCCATTGGCTAAGCCTTCAAAATTTTTCTCAAACACAGTTCGGTAATAGAGAGATTCTTTGCTCACAGGAGCGCAATGTGGGTACTTTCCTTTCGAGCTTTCCTCGTTAAATGGTTCTGGAATTCGCTTTTCGGCAATGTCTTGTAGAATTGCGAAAATCGGTTTTTTTTTCGTGCCCACACCATCGCTGAATGCCTCCTTATGACGCCACAGGATTTCCTTGGGTAATAGGTCGGTGCCATCAAAAGCTGAACGCAACAAGTGTTTTTCCACACCATTTTGAGGCTGTCTAAGTTCTGGCTCGATGTTTAGAAAGTAGTGAGAGAACTGCAAATCCAAAAATGGGACTCTCAGTTCTAAACTTTGAGCAGCCATTGTTCGATCCGCCCTCAAACCGTCAAACAAGTAAATTTCTCTCAATAACCTAATGCTTTCTTCGTGGCCTTCGTTAGGTCCGGGTGCATCTCGAAAATAAATGTAACCCTGACAAAGTTCGTCCGCACCCTCACCACTGAACACTACCGTAGTTTCTGTGTTCTCTTTTATATACTTGGATAATAAATACATTGCTATGGAAGCTCTAATGGTGGTTATGTCTGGAGTTTCTAAAGAGTAAATCACTTGATCCAGAACGTCGCTAATGTTGTTTTCTGTGAAAATAACTTGATGGTGTTCGGTTCCTATATAGTTTGCCACTTCTTGGGCCTTTTCTAAATCCGGACTACCCTCCATACCTATAGCAAACGACTGCAAAACTACTATATACATAATTCTTGGCAACAATCATACACACAACACATACTTGAATTTTATAAGGAAGACTCCTTTTTTTAGCTTCTTGTACCAAAAGGGCAGCAATCAGTGATGAGTCCAAACCTCCTGAAAGTAGACAACCAATCTTACGATCGGCCATCAATCGCTTTTGTACAGCTTTAGTAAGAAGGGTTCTGATATTTTCTTTATGGTGGTTCACAGGCAAATCTAATGACACAATTTTTTTAGCTAAACAACTGCTAAACCGTTATGCCAATTAGTACCTTCCCAAGGAACGAAAGTTTGAAATATAGGTTTCAGGCCTGGATTAAAGTATCGCTCGGCGCGTACCAATTTGACGGTACCATTGGCTTGAATGTCATATTCCTCGAATGCACCCGGAGGAAATGGTACCAATTCCTTTTTATGTCCATTCAAGTTGTTGGCTATGCCTATTAAACCTTTAGCTTCAGAGCACACGCCCAAAATTCCTGAAGAACTTGTGATGCGAAACATGGGGCGGACCCCGTACGGATCTCTGCCCAAAAACACTTTCTTCTTTGGAATGTCCACTAAGCAAAATGCAAAAACTCCATCCAAATTTCGAATACATTTCTCAATTCCAAAATTTTCGTACAGATGAAAAATGCATTCGACGTCACTGAACGTTTCATAGTCGAAATCAAATTCAGCTTTTAACTGGAAATAAAATAATTAACAGGCGGTTCAATAAAATTTATTGGAAATAGAACCTTTTTGCAATTGTAAAGTTCACCGTTGCACATTAACATTCTATGTGGATATCGATGGAGTTTCATAGGTTGCATACCATATGTGCAATCGACAATTGTAAGTCTATGGAATCCCAAGCAACAGTTCTAAAAAAGGATAAATGATTACGACTTATGCAACCTTAGATAACTTGTAACCTTTATTTGGTCATCGTACTCAATACGCCACGCGTCGGGGCCTCTGTGTCCAATTTTGCTGAACGAATGGGTGCAAACAGAATGCAAATTTTCTTCAGAACCAAAAATTGCCCAAATTCCACACATTGTCCTGAAAAATTTCAAATTTTGGTAAGCGCCCTCTCACATTTCGCCATTAAACTAATGTATTTTTGCTTGCCTAACATATTTATATAAAAAAATTATTTAATTTACTAATTTGTAATAAAATTCTAAATGAAACAGTAATTTTAAGCCAAAAATATAGGCTTAATTAAGTCTATGCATTTTTGTGATTTATATTTAATGACATTTAAATAATACGATTCAGAGCACATTTTTCACTAAAACATCTGTTGATTTAACTGATATCACATTTTAAGTTTGTCTACTTACTTCTTTACGTAAAAACACAACTACTATACCTAAAAAGACGAGACTAGGTTTTTATATGCGGCGTTTTATAAAACCCCTAAAACGGTCTGATGCAATACATATCGCATTGACGTTAAAATCGTCAACGTTGCCAGTTTAAACGAAATTTTTCTAGTTTGTCTTATTAGAAGAAAAAAATTGGACTACCGTAGTAAAAAAATCTGCATAAATATTTCAGACATTTATCATGGAGTAAATAAAGATGAGAATACCGTTAGTTTAATATTTTATTAATAGATCACCGAGAGATGAGATTACCGATGCAATCAATTAAACAAGGATAACAACTGATCTAAACATTTTTCCAACTGTACGTACGCATTTGATGTATTGACTTTGAATATTGGAATTCACCGTTTTGTCAAGAATACACACAACCAGCTACTTTCGTGTCTATTTGCCATCATTTCTCGATTATTGATTTACAGAAAATGGTAAATTGATCTTAAATAACAGATATAAAAAGAAACCATTTCTTTTTTTAGGTTTTATTAATTCTTTCGCCAGTTTTATCCCATTCAATGACCAATTCGATCGTATGGATGGGTTTTATACAGCAAAGTAAGATAAGTAATTAATGCAAAAAAAGTATGAAAGTTACACACGTATTAAGTTATGAAAACGTTCATACAGAAACGTAAAATAAGCAGAAATTGATCAGCTCTTAACTTACTAACTGTACTTCTACCTTAGATTCTCACTCATTCCTTTAAAATCAGATATGTTGTCTAATTTTTTGAATGATAACGAATGATAATGGTGATACTATTGTTTGTTTATCACAAATATCAGTGCATTAAATGTATAAACTGCATTTTTCGCGTGTACATTTTTTACTTTATTTATACTTTCCTTCTACCTTATTTACCTTATGTTTCTGTATAAACTCACTGTTAACTGGCATTTAAAAAAAATAATGAAATTACAAAAATCAAACTTTACTAATTATTAATAAATGGGTTCTAGTAATTTTAGCGTCCTGTACCCTTAAGACAAGAAATGATAGGAATAGATCTAGTAGATGGTGCCACCAAAAAAATCCTGGTTGCTTTTTTTTACTTTGGAACCACCCACCAAATAATAAAAATTTAAAACATCAGTCTTCATAAAAGTGATTATTTATTTGAAAAAATTAAAGGTCTACTCAAACCAACGCGGGACTGCGAGAGCGGGAAAAATTTTGCATGCAACGTAATGTAAGATTTTTCCCGCTACCGCTCCCGCCGTACTGCGTTGGTGTAAGGGATCCTTAAGCCTGACCAATTTGGTCAACTGTAGCTTTATGTACAGACAAATGTTCCTCGCGGGCAGCTTGAACTTCAGGAGTATAATCCACTGGCACTGGATAGAACCCAGAGAGAACCTTGAATCCATCCACTCCCGAAGTGTAACGGATAGTATGCAACACTCCATTAGCATCAGGGGCTGTATATTCACCTACTATGGAGCCATCTGCCAATCGTTCCTGCACACGTTGCTCATCCTTTAAATTGACGAGGTACCGATAAGTACCGAGGGTGCTTTGGGTGACCGAAACATGACCGTCTTGAGTTGGAAGTACGGCTTCAGGACGGGCCAGAACCACAGCTAACAGTGAGGCAAAGATCTAAGGAGTAAATATTGATGAAATGAATTAAATACAATTTTTTTTTAGTTTCTTACCAGGAATTTGTTCATTGTTGATGATGATGATGATGTTGGTTGGTCTACTTGGTGAATTGTGATTGTTACAAGTGAACCTTACAGTACTTATAGTGATTTCAAGGGAAAAATTGATTGCGTTTTAATCGAATTAGAACTGAAACTGGTTTCTCAGACTTTCACGAACCATTTGAAATTTTTCAAGAAATAATATATTTTTAAGCACTTGAAATTCTTCTTTATGCACAGAACAGCAGTTAATGATGCTTCGATTAGAAAAACCTAATAACCAGATACTAAATTAGAGATGCGACAATATTGCCACCTGACACAAAATTTCAATATGCTACTAAAATTTCATCAAATCAACCCTGTATGTGATGGATATATCTAATAACTTTCTTCCTTGCCACTCTGTAGACTACATGGAACTTACAAAGAGTGAATTTCTTTTAGGATTGTAATTGCATAAAAAAATCAGAGAAATTTATTAAATGTATTTTGTTCAAAAAAGCACAAAAATCGAAAAAAAATATACACGGTGTTTCCTATCTAGATGTCTTTACTTCAGGGGTGATTCTATTATACATACAAAAATATGAAAAAACGTTCCTATCAACGTGGGTCCGGGGATGCTTCGGTACCGAAATACAAGGTGTTAAAGTTTAAGAAAAAAGAACAGTTTTTATTTTTTAATTTCCATACGGCTTTAGATTTTTTAACGAAATTTGATATACCAGTTTAGTGTATTGGTAGGCTTAATCCGAAAAATTACCATTCATGAGTAGCGGAGATAAGAGTGTCATGCGTCACTATAATTTTCTATCAATAAAAAGGACACCCATATCTCCGCCACTGATGAGTGGTTAAAGTTGGTAATTTTTCGCCCCTGAAGTAAAGACACGTAGATAGGAAACACATTGTATTCTCAAATAGCACAAAAATTACATAAAAAACACACTGGGCCAAATTGACCCAGCTTTCACGTGAATCTTTTTTTAAATCGTCGTAACTATTTTTTTATGGCTTTGATATTTGTTTTGAAGATGAATATTTATTTTTTAGGTTGATGACACATATTGTTCGAAATTTTCCGAAACGTTATAATTAGCCTGGGTCATCTAGACCCACTTTACTCCCCTAGGGTTAACATAGACATTTTGCCATGGTACCGTACCTGCCTCGGTTAGAAGGTAATTCAAAAAGTAATCTCGCATTTTATAAACATTCCGAGGTGTCACATTTGATCCGATTCTTTGTAGTTTAAGTTTGAATCATTCAAACAAAAAACAAAAGAAACAAAATTCAAACAATTTTTATTTCGGTATCCAATTTGTAGGTTATGTTGTTTGTTTATGTCAGTGAAAGTGTATATTATAAATCAGCTAGGACATGCGGCTATGACTGCAATTATTTCCACAGCCTATTTGATCACGAATTTTATTAGACATCTGTTACAATAAGAGCCGATTTAAACAAACAAAGTAAAGGAGAAATATTATTTCTGCATAAATCTATCTCACAGTTCGGCTGCCAAATTACGTCGGCGCAAAATACAGTGCGTTTATTGGTTGCAACTTGCAAGCCATCCTGCGTTCATTACGAAAACAAGACTAGAATTGTTTGTTTGGCTTTTTGAAGGTCATATTTTTAACCTCATTATTGTGTTTTTATTTATATTATTTTGTTAATTAATTGTGAGTACAAAAAATGTTTTTGAATTTTTGTTGAAACTCAAGCAAATGTTGGATATTATTTAGTGATAGATTATATTATTTTTATCCACTAGTTATCGGAAGAGAAAACATATAATGACTATTACACGTTGCTTTTTGTGTAATAAAAAACAAAAAAGAGTCGTTCATTCCATAAGTAAGTTCCAAATTTGGCAGAATGTCTGTTTTACTATTTCTGCCTAGAAATATTAGGAAAATACGTTTGTATTTTCTATTTGCATTGAAGAAATGTGCATGCAAGTATTGCAAAAAAATCTTTATAGGATTCCTAAAAATCCTAAGATCAAACCATTTTGGATAACGTTTTGTAAATTGAATGAAGCTACTGACGATGTAACGAAGGTATATGAGCTGGGAAATAGGATCATGTTTAAATCCAACAGTTATCCATTCGTCGCTCATCATCTGATTTGCCATCTACTTCTAAAACGTTAATACAAGCAGTAAATCCTGAATGGAAGTAATAATGTTATTGTCAATTAAATACTAAAACTGAACCACATTTATATCGTAGTGTTATAATTTAAATGTTCATTTTGTTTTAGCTTCTGAACTCCCAGAACCATCCTTAATTACTGATAAATCAAACGGTAGCGTAACAGAGGATATTGAACGAAGTCCCAAAAGATCTCGATTTAATAAACCAAGATATATAGGTGAGATTAATACTCCACATTTAGCAACCTCAGGACGTGCAAAAAAAAACGGTGAATTTAGCGAAATGGAAAGTACTTGAGCAAAATACTAAAATAAAAATGGTTAAGCAAAAGAATAGAAAGCTTCTAGAAAGATAGAAAAATTGGAGAACTTAGTGAATCACCTCAGAGATAAAAAATGTATTATAGAAAATACTGCAGAATCAATGGTGGTATACTCAAACATGTGTAAGGCTCTGATTTTTATTACCTAGTTTATTTCTGGAAGTATATAGTTACAAGCTCTTATTTTTGTTTTTAGACTCATCTACCTGACAACATAAAAGATTTAATTGGTCGAAAATTGAAGAAAGAAGCCCAAAAATGTGGTTCCGAATTAAGAAAGTTTGCACTTACGTTGCAGTTTTATTCATCAATAGTATATAATTACATAAGAAAAACATGGCATAATCTTTTACTTCATCCAAGCATCCTATTAGACAGTGGTATAGGTGGTAAATGGAAGCCTGGGTTTTTCTGAGGAAGCTTTGTGTGCCATTAAAAAAAGAAATGAGTACTCTCCAGTTCATATAAATATTGTTATTGATGAAATGTCCATAAGATCACAAACAATTTTTTTTTATAGAAGATTTTATGGGGAAATTGATATCGGTACAGGCTTAAATCTAGAAACTGACATCACGCAACAAGCGCCCTTATTTTCATGGCAAATGATTTAAATGGCCACTGAAAGGTTCCAATGGCACACCTTTTAATAAATGGTCTAAATGGCAAAGAAAGGGCGCATATTTTTACGAAATGCTTAGACGTTATGATTGATACGGGTGCAAAAGTTTTTTCTGTCACGTTTGATGAGGCTGCTTCAAATTTAGCAATGTTTAAATGTTCAGGTGCTAATTTTGATTATTCCACTACTTTTATGCCGTTTATAATTGGTTCAGTTGCAAAGGAAAAAATATGGATATTTTTGGATCCATGTCATATACTAAAATTGATTCGCAACACATTGGGTAATAAGTATTCATTGATAGTAATGAATTAAATGAGAATTTTTAACAAATTTTGTACCAATATCAAAAAAATCAAAAGTAAATGAAGGTTTACATGACAACTACTAAATAAAAAAAAACTTTTTAACAAATAAAATTGACATTTATATGTTGAAAATCTGGAAGATTCACTTAAATACAAAACTGTGAGATAAGATGGAGACAGAAAAATTTCAATCCACTAGTAAAGTGACTTCCTCGAAATCGAAGTTTAATTCTAGCAAAATTCCTTTTGATTCTGATATCGAACTAGTTTCTCCTGTATATGTAATTTCAATCGTCAATATCTCGGTAACTGTTGAGTTTAGGTGTAGGACATGTTACATGAAACATACTTAGAATTTTAAGTAAAATCTAAATATGAAACAAAAAATAGGTGTTTCGATTTGAAAAAACAAAGTTGGTGGTCGTAACTGATTTATGGACTACCCTGTATACATCAATTTACCATCAAAAAAACAGCAGTCAAAAATAAAAATCGATGGATCTGAGCGATTTTTTAAAAAAACTTCTGAATTTTAAATGAATTATTCCATTTTACAAACCATACTGTATACAGTGAGGGCCAAAAACCCCGCATAAACTTATTTATAATTCAGAAGTTTGGTTAAAAAAAAAACGCTCGGACATGTCCATTCTTATTTTTGAATACGGTATTTTTGGTGGTAAATTAATATACAGTATGTCGCACGATTCATGGAGCTACTCTTGTATTTCAGAAACTGCTTGGCCGAATTATTACAAATTCGGATCATTTGAGTATCTTCAAATTGCGATTCTGATTTGCCTAAAATGGTTTCTCTTAGTCATTGGATTCTTAGTTTTAGCACTCTGCGGTCTTAAAACTAAGAATGGATAGTATGTCCAGTAGATGACGCCACAAGAATCACACTGGTTGTTAATTTTTTTTTAATTTTAAAACCCAATAAATAACAAAAATAAAATAATTTAAACACATAATTATGAAACAGTAACATTTCAAAACGTCATTCTTCATAAAACTGATTAAAACACAGCTCAACAGCCCATTTGGTTCTGCGATACTCCATATTTTTTTGTAATTCCATATTCTATTGATCACATTTTAACAACTAATTTTATCTACTCAAGGAAAATAGAATTTGTGTAATAAAAAAATTCACATTTGACACTGTATTTTACATTGAGAAAACTTGCTGTTCGTAATTTTCTTAAGGTGCGTATTCATTAGGCGAACGAAGGCGAATAAATTCCGTCCAAATTCGTTCGACCTTCGGTAAAAACTTAAAATTTTTTAACTTTGTGTCCACAAACCTTCGAACGAACATTTTCTTAGGCATTCGTTTATTTTCGCGGGTCGTATACGAATTTAAAAAATAATCATGGTAACGACTCAATTCTTATTATCTGTGCTAACCATAAAGCTATTTGTCAAAAATGATGCAAACATATTCGTTCGATTTCGTTTGGTCAACGTACACATTATTCGAACGAATTCATTCGCAACCATTCGTTCGCCTAATGAATACGCACCTTTATATGAGACTTGCTAGAACAACCTTGAATTATACTTCAACAATATGCAACCATCAGATGAGTGTCCCATGTTCAACTAATGTTTTTCTTCAATGATTTCAAAATCTTGGTTCTTCTTAGTTTTCGCTAACCAAGATTTTCTTAAAACTTATCTAAGCAAGTGTTAAGATACTGAACTTTTATGTTCATGTTCCACCCTAAGATTTTAAAATTATTAAACATATTTCCCATCAAATTGGCATAATCTCTCGATTTATAATTTCTCAGAATACTTTTCAAGTTAACGCTTTTTATATTAACAACCGATTTAATCAATTCTTTTGTTTGGGGGTCCATCGAAGATTTTTGCTTTTAGTTTTTCTGGATTGAATCCGGGAAATATTTCAAATATAAATTATAGAATTCCTCTTATAATTTATATATTAAGCCATAAAAAGGATATGTCAGTAATTATTATTATTCCAATAAACTTGGCATTTATCGTTTTTCACAAGAAATGTAAGATCATTCGTTTGTCAAATTGACGTGGTCGAAAGAAGGTGTCATTTGCTATCGCTTTAGTCTCAATAACTCGTTCGTGACCCCACAGGTTATTTTATTTCAACTTTTTATTGTATGTTTTCAAAAATTCTAAAATTAAGTATTTAAATTTAAATAAAAACCACTCAAAGCGATTGTGATCTTCGAATTCTTTTAAAAAGTTCTTTCGTCTCTCTCGTTTCTACATGTAAACAACATGCTATAAACATATAGAATTATGATTAATGACTGATTCGGTTTACGTACAGTCCAGTATATGATTAATATGGTTTGTGATCAATTCAGTTGACGACCGATTCAGTTTACGTCCAATTCGATCTACAACTGATTCGGTTTACGATTAAATTCTGTCTGGGTTAACGCGCAACACCAGTTTTTGAATAATATATTCCTTTCTAAATTAAATCTCAGAAAGTCTGTTTAATTTTACTGAACTATTAATAGTATTCAAATTGGTGATTAATAAACTAATTATGATGTAAACTAAATAAAATCAAATAACTAATTAATGTTTGGTGTTATCACTTATCCGCGAACCGGACAAAAACCGAATCGGTCGTAAATTTTTAAAGAAATAATATCTTTTTAAGCACTTGAAATTCTTCATTATGCACAATACGAGAAAAGCAATCAATGATGCATCAGTCAGAAAATCTAATAACCTGATGCTAAATTAGAAATGCGACAACATTGCCATCTGTCACACAATTGCAAAGTTGTAATGTACAGTTGTATTCAAAAAAAACTCATACACCGATTAGAGAGAGAAGTTTGACNAAAAGGCATTTCTAATTTTTTACCTGTTGAATACTAATTTAACGATTAACAATTCAGTTTCGTACAGTTTATTGAACGTGACATTTAACGAAAAATGTCTTCGTCAAGTAGTCCTTCCCAGTACACGGAGGACGCTTTTGTAACGGATGCCGATTTTAAGGTTGAAATTAATCAAAAAATGAAGGTGCCAGAAAAAATCAGCTTTAACAACGATCGGAATGGAGAAATAAGAAACTCCTGGATCCAGGACAATTTCAATATGCAAGTGCCTGAACGGATACTAGTCGTTGGCTCAGACCAACACATAGGTGAGTGTTTATTAAAGATTGTCTCAGTTGTCAAGTTTCGAATGAAAATGTCTTGTGACTGTTCTGAAATTTTCGATTATTATGATGATTTGAGGCTCGTTTCAGGTACAAGGGCTTTGCCAAGAGAAATTGCCTTTGATAATTCGTTATTGGCGTCTGAACCCTTTCCAACTGGTTTACCCCGCGTCGCCACACCTCCCAGGACTCTAACTCTTGATAAATACCCTTTTCCAGGTGAATTATAAAATTTTGTAGTCAAATAAAGCCAATTTTCCTTTGCTACTAGTAAATTTCCAACATGACCAAGATAGTGAGGAAGAAGAAGTAACCGAAGAGGATCGATTGCCTGTAGTAAAACCAAATAAGACAAGTAAAGTACAACTTAACTTGAACGACTCAATCTATTCAATGTCAAATTCATTAAGAGAAGGTACACCACCATTGGGTAAAAAATACAGATTTCTAATGAAGAAAAATAATGCAATAAAATTTTCAGATGGTTTGACTCCAGCTGAAGAAGTAGTCCATCTAAGAAGACAAATGGCGAAACTCAACAAGAGGGTAATGGCTCTCGAATTGGAAAACTTAAATCGCCTTCAAAAGGAGAAAATTATAGCTGGTTTTGGAATAGCATATTTCCTATTGAAAATTGTTATTTGGATGAGTAGAGATTAGGAAGCGGACCTATTTGTGTACATGACTGTTTAGTTGTCAAGCAATACAGTCAGCCTTTTTAATCTGGACACATCAAAGAGGTTGATTGAGCTTAGATTAACAATATTATTATATTTGACTTTTTTTATTATTTCTGATACTACTGTTACGATAAGTGTAAATTATTGATATTACTGTTGTTTTATTATGGTATTAGAGAAAAATAAATAAATGATTTCCTGAAATTTCTGACTTTTGGATAAAACCATGTCAATCTGGCAACGTTGCAATCGTGATAAAGATGTTTGTCTATTTAAACATGTCAATAATTTTAACCGTTTTTTTGTTTCCTCCATTTTTAAATTTTCAACGTTAATGTAGGTGACAACACCAACACTTAGTGTTTACATGGTCTTTCTGATTAGAATTCAAATTAAATAGACACATAAATAACAAAGCATGAATTACCAAGACGTTTTAAGAAATTTACCGATGAATTGGGATCCAATGTCTAATAGTGTGAGGTAATAATACACGACTGTTTTTTGAAACAATTGAAATTACATCTGAAATTGTAGATATGAAAATATACCTTTGAGTCCATCCTCATTTGAATATCGGTGTATAAAATCTCAATTTTATGGAAATTACTATAAACAAGTAATCTCCTTGCAAAGGGTACAGAACCCTTTAACTTATGCAAAATTCAGACATAAGGTGGATGAATATAAATCAAGAGGGTCCGCCGCTCTACTCAGTCTATATCACGACACATCAATAGAAAACGTAAATTCTATAGCAATGCATAATTTTGATTGGAGGACAAGCATAACTAATAAATTCGGTCCAGGCGTTTATTTTTCAATATCACCGAGTTTAGCGGCCAGACACAGCCGAAAAACCACTGAGTCCCCTTATAGGGCCATGTTTTTGGCGGACGTAGCTACACTTAATGTGCAACAATTTGATGGAGAGTCAATCTTTTTACCCAATTATGGGTACGATACACTTTTAGTACACAGAAAACAGACTTATGTGAAATATCATGACAATGAATTTTATCCGAACTATTTTTTGATATATGAAGCACATTGACTAAACCAATCTGCTGAAAGCTTTTTCAGGTGATTTTTTAAATTATGTATTGAAATAAAGTTAATTTTCCTTTGGTTCTAGTTAATTGCCAACATGGCGAAGCCACTGAGCAGAGATTTAAAAGGAATCAAGTGCATGTGTTAAAACGAAACAATACATAATTGAGAAACCCACTACAAAAACGATGAATGTCACTTTTTGAAGATTCTAAGAAAATGCAATTTAAAGTTTTTGAAATTGGTTGTAATCCACCCAAAATTGTGGGGAAATGTATCAAATATTTTCTTAAGTACCTTACAGATTCATATGTATTTTTAGCTGTAGATAACAGTGACATTCATCGTTCTTGTAGTGGGCTCCTCAATTATAATTAAGGTTTTTGACGGGCTTCCGTCACATTTTTTTTTATTGTTATTGAGTTTTTTTTTTGTTAGACGTGACTCTCTATAGACTATTTGTTAATAGTTTATTAAAACTTGCTTTTTCAGCTAATTCCTTCAAATTCCTTTATTATTCATAGAAACGTGCCAATCTGACAATATTGCTATTGTGATAAGACTATTTTTCAGCGTCAATAGGGTACTCAAATAACTATAGTGCTGTTAGAAGTATTCCATCAGTTCAACAGTATCGATATAAATGGTACAAAAGACTATTGACACCTTTTCGATTATTGGAATTTGGGTTGGCACAACAGAAATCTATGCGCAAAACATTCTTTTTTAAGTATTGGACTCTGAGGACGTGAATCGAACAGGAAAGAATTGTTCTAAATTATCGAGTATCGATAAGCAACATATCGATACTACAAAATTTCGTATCGTATTGAACATCCCTATCATCAAATCGCAGATTTACACGGATTTGAAATTGAGATATACCTATACGCACAATTTGATTGTGAACAATTCTTGTCCAACATCTGTTCGGAAACATTCGGATTGGTTCGACGGAAATAAGAATTAGAAATGGCGGGAAAGAGATAAACTTGTGAATGTGGTTCATTGTGACTTTTGCCGCGAAGAGGGGTTGAAACGCCTTTAAACTAGAAAACATCGATTCTTAATTGGGTATGAGTCATTCTATTCTAATCTCATTTCGGTATAGATAACATTAATGTTCTTCACAAAGGATTTCAAATAACAATAACCTTTACCACTTTTACTTCTTAGGGGAATCCCAAAATACTGATGGATTATCAAGCAATACTAAAAACATTACCCCCCCATTGGAACATAATGCTGCCCAATGCCAGGTAAGAAGTAATTCTATTAAAATTGATGATTTTAACAATAAAAATTTCAGTTATCAAAACATTTGTTTAAGTCAAGAAGAACATGAATATCAATCTATTAAAACTTTGTTTCAAGGAAGCTACTATAAGGAAATAAAATACATTTATAGAGTTCAAAATCCATTGACATTTGCGAAATTCGCTCATAAACTCCAAGAATTCGCCGGAAGAGGGCCCGCAACCGTGCGTACTTTGTACCACGACACCTCACTAACAAATGTAGAACCCATCTGTTGGTTCAATTTCAATTGGAGGATGTCTGTCAGGACCAAATTTGGTCCGGGAGTTTATTTTTCCATTTCACCGGACTTGGCTGCTCGGCACAGCAGGAAAACTGGTTCTTCCCTTAGAGCCATGTTTTTGGTCGATGTTATTATGTTAAACGTACAAAAGTTTGATGGGCTGTTTGCATTTTTGCCAAATTATGGATATGATACGCTCCTTGCACATAGGAACCAAACATACGTCAAGTATTTTGATAACGAATATTACCCTACGTATTTTATGATTTATGAAGCTATACAATTCTGATCAATAGAATTTCTTATTTAATTTCATATTTTACATATTTTACATATTTTATTTTGATGGTCTAATAAAATCATTCTATCTTTATTAAATTTCCCATTTCATTTCTTAAATGTTCATAAATCTAATGGTAAATAATCAAGGAATCACAC